>JAJKLE010000039.1:0-321248 GCA_022593225.1 Xylaria sp. FL0064
ATTTTATAATTCTTTTAATATTTTATATAATATTAATTATTAAAAATAAATTAATTAATAAATATATTTTTTTATAATTTTAAATATTTTTATTAATTATATAATATAAAAAGATATTATTTATAAAAAATTAAATATTTAATTATTAATCTTTTATTAATATTATCATTATTATTATTATTATTTAATTTTAAATATTTTTTATATTTTATAAAATTTATTAAATATTTATTAAATATTATAAAATATTTTTTATATAAATTTATTTTTAAAAAATATATTTAATTAATTAATAATTTCTTTTATAAATAAAGTATTTTTTAATTATATGATAATTATTTTAATTAAGTTATTTTTAAAATTAAATTCAATTTTATTATATTAAATGTATTTAAAATTTAAAATTAAAATTAAAATTATTAATCTTTATATAATTATTTTAATTATATTTTTTTATATAAATTCTTTTATTAAAATATTTATAATAATATAAATATAAATTTATAAATTAAAAAAAAAAAATTATATAATAATTTTTATAATATAAAAATTATTTTAAATTTTAATATTTTTTTATATATTTATATATTTATTATATTTAATTAAATTTTATTATTATAATTAATATTAAATATTTATTATATTTTAAAAAGTTTATTAATTATTAAGTTTAATATTTTATATAGTAAAAAATTTAAATATTTATTTTTTATATATATAAAAATAAAAATAATTTAATTAATTTAATATTAATTATAATCTATATTAATATTAAAATATATATTTATTATATAATCTTTTAAAATATTATATATTTTTAAAAAGAAAATTATTTATATAAAAACTAATAAAAACTAAGTTTAATATTATATAAATATAAATTAATTATTTTAAAATTTAAAAAAATAATAAATAATAAAATATTTATAATTTAATTTTATTATAAAATTATATTAAAATTAAAATATAATTTAATATTTAATAATGAATTATATAAAATTTAAATTATTTATAAATTAAAGTTTAAAAAATAAATTTTTTAAACTAGTTTTAATTATATTATTTTATTTTATATATTATAATTAATAATTAAATATAAATAAAATTATAAACATTTATATAATAAATATAAAGTTAATTTAAACTATAAAAAACTTAATATAATTTTTAATTAAAATATATTTATTTTATTAATATATATATTTAATAATCTAATAAATTAATTAAATATTTAATTATTTTAATATTATATTATTAATATTAATTTATTTTTTTATAATTAAACTTAAGTTTTTTATTTTCTTTTATATACAAAACTAATTAAAAGTTTTTATATAATAATTTTAATATTATAATTAATAAAAATTAAAAATAAATATAATAATTATTTTTATATTATATAATATAAATATTTTAATATAATTATATATTATTTTTTTTACATAACGTTTTAATATTTCTTATAGTTTTAATTTAATAAAAATAATATTATATCACATAAAAATTAAGCTTTTATTATTTTAATTTATTTATATTATTTATATAATTTAATTAAAAAATCTTTTATATAATATTAATTAATTTTAAATAAATTATATAAAATATATTATATATATAATAAAATATAAATTTATTATATTATATTTATTATATATTTTATTTTAAAAAAATAATTATATATATGTTACGAAGAGGTGTGGCCCAAGAGAAGGCCTAGCGCGCGTTGCGCTCTCACACTCGTTCTCCCATTATTAACGCTTATACGGACCCCGCTTACTGCATAAGGGGGTTGGCTGCGACTCCGTCGCTCCGGTCGACATCGATCCCGTCGATCCTGACTGGATCGATACTGTCGACAGCGACTCTATCGATCCCACCTTGGATCGATACTGTCGACAGCGACTCTATCGATCCCATCTTGGATCGATACTGTCGACGGCGACCTCGTCGATCCTGGGCCGTCTGCGCCCTGACAAAGCGTATTTCCTATGTCTATATAATCTCATGACTCTCCTGTATTTAGTCACTCGTTTAGTTTAGTTCCTCAGCTATCAATCTCATCTCAATTTCTATTGACGACTACTACTCTATTGCGACTAGACTAGTGGTGGGAGTACCAGCAAACCTCCCTTACGGACCACCTGCTGTTAGTCTTATTGTTACCTGCAAATCAAGAACCCCCGCGTACGTCTTATATATCTTCCGATATATAAAAGGTCCGTAACAATATAATAAAAAATTTTTTTTAAAAAAAAACTTTTATTTAATATATAAACTATAAAAATAAAAAAATTATTTATATATATATAATATTAATTTTTAAATAAAAGTTATATAAAATTAATATTATAATTAATTATTAATAGTTTTAATAATGATTTTTAAAATTAAAAATATATTAAAACTTTTTATAAAATAAAAATATTTAAGTTAATATAACTTAAAATAATAAATAAATATTAATTAATTATTAAATTATTTTATATGACCTGCGAAAGTATTGCTAAAATAGTAATAGTTTTATAGGTGGGCCTCAGAGGGGTGATTTGCCTTAAATTGAATTAGTTAAGCCTTTAGACGTTGCTGTTACGGACCTCTTATATATCGAAAGATATATAAGACGTACGTGAAATGGGTTCTTGATTTGCAGGTAACAATAAGACTAACAGCAGGTGGTCCGTAAGGGAGGTTTTCAGGTACTCCCACCACTAATCTAGTCGCAATAGAATAGTAGTCGCTCTTAGGTGTCTTCAAGTAAGACTGAAATGAGAACTGAGATTGATAGCTAGAGAACTAGAATAAACGAGTGACTAGATACAGGAAAGTCATGAGATTATATAGACACAAAGGGGAGAAAAAAGCGAGAGCCCATCCGAGGGCCAGCAAGCCGAGTGAGCCTGGATCACCAGTGAGCCAAGTGAGCCTGGATCACCAGTGAGCCGAGTGAGCCTGGATCACCAGTGAGCCGAGTGAGCCTGGATCACCAGTGAGCCGAGTGAGCCAGCACGTGACCCCTCAGTAGCCCAGTGCGGGTCAGGAACACTGGCCCCTCCCTATGGCCCCTTACCAGATCGGGCCACAGCCACTTCGTAACACTATCCTCCTTCCTCCTGTCATTGTTGTCCCAACAATACGTATGTGCCCGCTCTTCCCCCTCTTCTACAACACCCCTTCTTCCTCTTCCTCGCTGATCGAAGATGTCAGGCCGTATCGAAAAACAGAATAAGCCTAGTAAAACCGAACAACGGATCGCCCTAGCAAGCCTAATCGACCGAGTTGGCTCTGAAGTCATGCCTTGTTCCCGGTGCTTCGATCGATCGCTAAATTGCCAGATGATGGAAGGAATCTCTCGGTGCAAAGAATGCGTCCGCGCAGGCCGCTCCTGCGATGGCCTGGGTGTACCCATAGATACCGCCAACAACATCGTCTCCGAGGACCGCCGCCTAGAGAAAGAGGAGCTCCTAGCTGAGGAACAACTCCTCGAAGTGCGCAGAAGGCACGATATTGAGCGAAAAAGACTTGATGGTGAGCGGAAAAGGCTTGACAGTGAGTTAGACACTGCGCTAGGTCGTTTAACTCGTCTACGAAAACAGAGACGATTTCTTAAAGAGCGTGGGATAAAAGTAGTTCAGCGCGGTCTCCAGTCACTGGACGAGCTAGATGAGATGGAGCGGATGGAGAATGAGGAAAAAGAACGCAAGGAGCGCGAGAAACGCAACGCGATGCCACTCCCTAGCGGTGGCCAGTCCGAGGTCCTTCCAAGAATAGACTGGGACGCGCTAGACGCTGCCTGGGAGGTCGACCCCTCGCTTTTGGCCCCGGGCGATCAGGGTGTTGATGGTGAAACTGATCCACAACAACTGCGGCAGTCTCCAAATGTCTCTTAGGCTCCCAAGTATTGTCGGCGTGTGAGTATCCTTTCCATTTGACGAGATACTCAATGTTGTTTTTGTTCTGACGAGAGTCCAGTATTTTTTCGACTTCATAGATATTTTGATCGTTTTCCACTTCTAGTTGGGTTTCAACAGGTGCATCCCTTGGTGCTGGTTCAAGTAATGAAATATGAAAGATAGGATGAATTCGCATGTTCTTTGGTAATGACAGTTTGTAGTTGGTTGGTGAAATGACTTCTTCAATTTTGAAAGGACCGAGTTTCTTAAAATCCAATTTGTCACTAGGTCTTTTCGTTTTGATCTGTGAAATCTTTGAAGTCGCGTTTTGTTTTTGGCGTAACAGATAAACTTTGTCTCCTCTCGCTAGAATTGGTCCCTCAATTCTTTTCTTGTCGTAGTACTGTGACATTCGTTGTTGAAGGAATTGAAGTCGTGCTTGCAATTTTGTCTGTAGTGCTCTGACTTCTGTAGCAATAGCTTGAGCTCGAGGTGCTATGGTTGTGGTAACAGGTGTTTCTGTTAGCGATTTTTCTTGTTTTTCGGTAGTGGCTGGTTGTCCATAGACTGCCTCATGAGGTGATATGTTCATGTCTTCATTGATTGATGTGTTGTAGGCAATTTGTGCAGTTGGTAGCAATTCTACCCAATTGTCTTGTTGGTAGTTGATGTAGCTTCGAAGGTATTGTTCAAGAGTTTGGTTCAGTCTCTCTGTTTGTCCATCCGTCTGAGGATGATAAGCAGTTGAGAACTTGAGTTTAATACCTAACTGCTTGAAGAAGCTTATCCCAAACTTAGACGTAAAAAGTTTGTCTCGGTCGGAAATAATCTTTTCTGGCACTCCGTGTTTGTCCAAGTATTGGCGAATAAAGGCATATGCGAGCTGTTCGGCTGTCGCATCGCTTTTGAATGGTAGGAAATAACCGTATTTTGTGAGTCGGTCAACAATTACCCATATTCCATCATATTGTACTCCTGTGACCGGGTCGGTTGACAGCGGTAGTCCAGTGATGAAATCCCAAGCAATCGTATGCCATGCTTGTTCAGGTATTTGTGTTGGTTGTAATATCCCGTAGGGTTTATGTCGTGAAGCCTTGGCTTTGTTGCAAGTATTACAACCTTTTACCGTAGACTCGACTACCTTCCATAATCCTGGGAAGTCATATTTCTCCTGTAGTCGCCGTGCTGTCTTGGCTATTCCTTGGTGTCCGTGTAGTGGGTGTTCATGGAAGTCCTTAATAAACTTGTCCCGTAGGGCCTCCGGTATATAGATCTTTCGTCTATACATCAGTTTATTATGTTTTGATCCTCCTTGCTTGCGTAATTCCGCTAGCTCGTTTGGATTATATGCTTGTCGAAGCTGCGTGTCTGAAAGATTCTTAAATATGGTTCGAATCTTCAAGCTTCCATCCTGTTGAGGGTGTAACACTTGAATGTTTCGCTTTGGAACCTTGAATCCCTTCTGACCTCGTCGACTAAGTATGTCTGCTTGAATGTTTTCTTTTCCTTTGATATGACATATCTTGAAGTTGAATTTTGAAAGAAAAACCATCCAGTTTTCATGTCGCTTAGTGATTTCTTGTGTGGTCATGAATTTCGTTAGGTTTTTGTGATCTGAATAGATCTCAATTGGTTCTGTTGTTCCGGTGAGGAACGGTTCCCATTCCTTGAGTGCTGTGATGATTGCGAGTAGTTCTTTATCGTAGATAGGATAGCGTAGTGCAGCATCCCTCAGCGCTTTCGAGTAGTAAGCTACTGGGTGCCATTTCCCATCATCTTCAAGTTGTTCAAGTACTCCTGCAATCACTCCGTCTGAGGCATCTGTCTTAAGCCTCTTTTTCTTCATCGGATTTGGCAACCTGACCACCGGGTCAGAGGTTACTCTGAGTTTCAATTCTCCAAAAGCCTTTTGTGCTTCCTTTGAAATTGAGAAGGTCTTTCCCTCGTATTCCTTTGTTGTGTACTTTGTGAGATGTTGTGCCATGTCTCCGAAGTTCTTGATGAGCATACGGACATAATTGAGAAATCCCAAAACTTGTCTAATGTCCGTAACCGTTGCCGGGTCTGGAATCTTCCAGTTGCGTATTGTGTCGATTTTTGATGACTGTATCCTTATTTGTCCAGGGGTGATTGTGAATCCTAAAAAGTTGATTTCTTGTGCATGCCATGTGCACTTCTTTGGGTTTAGTCGTAGTCCGGCCTTTTGGAGTGTCTCCAATACCAGAACTACATGTCTCTTGTGTTCCTCGAGTGTGTTTGAATAGATCAGAATATCGTCCAGGTAAACAAACACAAACTTGTTTAGGAATTGTCGTAATATCGTCATCATCATATGTTGGAAGCTGGCTGGTGCATTCCGTAGTCCTTGTGGCATTACCAAGTATTCGTACAGTCCGTGTGCTGTCCGGATAGCTGTTTTCCATTCTTCTCCTTTTGCCATGCGAATAGCATAATATCCGTCCGGTATATCAAATGTCGTGAACCATCGTGCTTGGCTGATGTTTTCTCTCATTGTTGCCAATAGGGTAAGCGGATACCCGTTTGGTATTGTAATTTCGTTCAGTGGTCGGTAGTCTGCTACTACTCGCCACATCAGATTTCCTTCTTCATCGATTGTCTGTTTTCCGTCTCTCATTTTTGGTACCATGATTACCGGGTAACCACAAGATGATTGTGATTCCCTGATGAATCCTCTAGCTAGGTTCTTCTGAATGTATCTCCATAGAGCCTTTGTTTTGTCTGGTCCCATATGATAGACTTGGTGAAGTTTTGGTTGACATCCTTCTTTGATTGGAATGTGATGATCCCATGGGCCGTGTTCAGGAAGCTCTCCTTCCCTTCGTTCTTGAAATAATTCGTGGAATCTGTGATATTCCCTTGGTATGTTTTTGATAATTTCTTTTGCGATTTTGTTGATTCTTTTTACTTGTCTATTCGATTCCCATTCAATTGTTTTTGCTTTCCATCGGATCACAGGATCGCTGGTCACTAACCATGGTACTCCCAGGACAATGTCGTGTCCAGAGACATCGGCAATATCAAATACAACTTGCTCTTTGTGTCCTTGTATAGATATGTCGAGTGGTGCTGTTTCTCTGAGTACTCGGCCATTGTCGTAGTTAGAGGTGCTTCCATCGAATCCCGTGATTTTCCAGGATTTCAACTTGTATTTCCAGGGGATGCGGTCTCGTTCCGCTATTTTTGGTGATATGATGTTTGCTTGTGCTCCAGAATCTATCAAGGCTTTATATATCTTTCCTTGACTCTCAAGTTCGATCTCAAATTGGTTTCTTTCTGTATCGCGTCGAACTTCTCGTAGGGCTTTAACTGTCTCGGTTACTCGCTGCCTTTGAGGCGAGAACCCTTCTCGTTTTTTGTTTCTTGTTCTTTCGATTCTTTCGCATAGGATGTTTTGGTGGGTATCTGGTCCAATGCTTCTTTGGTTTCTTGTGGCGTAGGTCCTTCCTCGTCTGATTCTTCTTTAGATGAGAGACGCTTCTTGATTACCGTCCTTGGTCGTATCATGAAGTGTAGCCTCTCATTTTCTCGTCTCCCATGAGTCATTTGTCGAAATAATTGTGCTTTCAGCAACCAATGATATTCGCAATAGTCATCCGTACAGTGTCTTGCCGTAGAATCTTGTGTGCAGTCGCTGTCTGTCTTGAATATGGCGAATCCTCGTTCGTCTCGGTAGCTTACTCGTGCAGTGACTCCGTAGTCTGTCATGTATGGTTCGTTCATTGCTGTTCGTGCGATTCGTTTTGGAAACCAAGCATTCTTTAGCTTGTCTTGTAGATGTTGATGGCATCTATGTACCACACAACATACCCATGCAACCTTGTGATGTTCTGGATGTTCAGGCACTAGGAGGTCGTTGTCTCCTCCCATCATCGTTCCATCGTGTCCATGGCTTTCAGCAATCAGCTGAATAGCTAACTGGGGAATATGCGTAGTGTCGGTTCCGGCTCCAACTAGCAATGCTCTGTCGTTCTTTTGCATCTTCTGTAGTCTGGGCCATAGGAAAACTTCTTCCATTTTCTTGAGTTCGTCCAAGGTAGTCTTCTCTACTCTTCTTTCTTCAATCTTCTCGTCTTCTGGTGTTTGGTAGGCCGTTTCGCCTCTTTGAATGCTCTTGGACACTGATTGTTCAAGCCACTCATAGTCTGTGTTATGATAACACCAATCGTATTCGCAGTCTTGTCCCTCAGGACAAGATTCACCTTCAGGCCACATCCTGGGCCTGGCTGTGGGAACTCCCTCACAGTCATTCGAGTCTGTTGACGGTGTTGGCTCGCTATTGTTAGTGGTTTCCCACTCTTGGTTAGGCCATTCCTTGGAATTATGCATCTCACAATTCCAATCATTTTCGTGGCATGTACATCCCTTCGCAATCCATTTCAAGGATTGTTCAGTTCCTGGATGGTACTTGCATGCCTTTTCTTCCAATCCTTTGCAGATCGGGCACTCTGTTTCGTTAGGTGTGGAACCGCTTGTTCGGTTTAGAATAGCAACCTCATACTCCTGCTCTGAGGACGTATCGCTTCCTGGTTGACTCTCATCTTCTTCGTCCTCTTGGACTTCCACTACCCGTACTCTCTTCTTGGGCTGAGGAATCTTTCCTCTCTGGTAACCCTTCTTATCGTCCTCCTTCTTGGAGCGGCACGATGACTGGAAATGTCCCTTCTTTCCACAGTTGAAGCATTCAACCTGAGACATATCCCTGAGTGGTCGTTTCTTGATCTCACTCACTTGCTTGGATCTTTGTCCCGTATTCTCTTGGGAACTGTCCTTTCTAGTTGTGGTGGTTCCTTTCTTCTCGAGGTACCTGTCAAATGATCGTCGGTCGATCGTAATGGCCATATCAATGTACTTATTGATTTCCTCGGGCCTGTCCATTTTATGGAGATCATCTTTAACTTGCGTCTTCAGGCCTGCGTAGAACGGATAGAATAATGCACGTTCTGGTAGTCCTGAAATCGCTGCTAATCGTTTGAACTCTACAGCATAGCTCGCTGTATCCTTGGTTTGCTTCAGGCGGTGAAGCTGTTTTTCGGCATGTTCTGCTTTCTTGGTATCCCCGAATAATGCTTTCATTCGTTCCTCGAAATTTTCATAGTCGGCAAAGATTTCCCGGGTCTCTTGTCTAGCTTTACTTGGTGTCGATGATTCCAAGTAGTCCTTTAGTATTGGCTGGAACCATTCGAGTACTTTTCCTGTCAGGAACTGAGAGGCTACCATTATCTTCTGGTATTCTTTTTCGATTGTCGATTCATACCATTTCAAGTAAAGTCTTACTTGTACAAGAAATGCTTCCACATCCGTGGACCCATCGTATGGCCTAGGGGGTGTAGGCTTGAAACCTTTAGTTTCTGGTAGACTAGCCATAGTGATTTGTCCTGGAGGTGGTGATGGTGGTGGTGATGGTGGTGGTGATTCGTCTTCTTCTGGTTCCTCTGGTTCCTTAGGCTTTTCTGGTTCTTTTGACTCCCTTGGTTTCTCTGGTTCTTTATCTTTGTTGGCTGATTCAGGAACTGGTACGCTCGAGGTCTGAGTTGGTGCTGACTTTGTTGGTTGGGGTACTGTAGAAGCAGATGTCTGTGGTGTAACTGTCGCTGTTACCGTAGTGGCAGGTGTTGCTGTCACTGTCTCTTGATTCTGTGGTGTCTTCGTGACCACTGTCTTGGCTGGTGTAAGTGTTCCTTGAGTTATCTTTGGAACCGGTGTTCTTGGCTTAAGTGGAGGTACTGGTCTTGGTGCTGTCTCCTCTTCACTTGACCCACTGCTTGAGTCGTTGTTGTTTGCTCGTACTACAGTAGTACTCTTAGCTGGCGATGGTTGACTGGCTGCAACCGGGGTTTGTTGTCTAGGTGTGCTGACGCTCGTGGTCTGCTGAGGTGCTCGTGAAGTCTCTGAACTCGTGTCTTGACTTCGTGTCTTTGGTCCCATAATCTGTCTAGTCAGTCAAACTTATCAGGTAGGGTATACTTCTCGAAATGGGCATTCGCAAATGCATTCGTATCTTGTCGTCTCGTTGGATATCCTCGTGGTATCTTCTGGCGAACTTATCTCGTGGATTTTCTACCACCCAGTTCCCTATACCAATATCCGTAACGTGCTGAGTCTTATTGATCAAGGAGCTATCAAAATGTTACGGACCTCTTATATATCGAAAGATATATAAGACGTACGTGAAATGGGTTCTTGATTTGCAGGTAACAATAAGACTAACAGCAGGTGGTCCGTAAGGGAGGTTTTCAGGTACTCCCACCACTAATCTAGTCGCAATAGAATAGTAGTCGCTCTTAGGTGTCTTCAAGTAAGACTGAAATGAGAACTGAGATTGATAGCTAGAGAACTAGAATAAACGAGTGACTAGATACAGGAAAGTCATGAGATTATATAGACACAAAGGGGAGAAAAAAGCGAGAGCCCATCCGAGGGCCAGCAAGCCGAGTGAGCCTGGATCACCAGTGAGCCAAGTGAGCCTGGATCACCAGTGAGCCGAGTGAGCCTGGATCACCAGTGAGCCGAGTGAGCCTGGATCACCAGTGAGCCGAGTGAGCCAGCACGTGACCCCTCAGTAGCCCAGTGCGGGTCAGGAACACTGGCCCCTCCCTATGGCCCCTTACCAGATCGGGCCACAGCCACTTCGTAACAGTTGCACGGAAACCACGTGCAGACGGAAGGTCACCTATGCAAGGCCCCGCGAACTACATCAGGCCTTCGTATTCCTTTTTATTATAAGCATGAAGCCGAATTGCAAGATGTCTCGAATATTAGATAAATGAAGCTATTCAGGCTTTTTGAGACACTCGGCTAACCCTTCCCATGAGGTTTGAGGCCGTAGGACTCCTGTATATAGAGACTGGTTAACCCTCCAAGGGACTGGGAGTTTTTGGGGGGGACATTCAAGGGTTATTGCGCTCATAGAATATGATTCTCACATTGAGTCATTCTCCAAGCCCTGCATCATAGAAATGATGTCTCATGGCTTACAATATTTGTGCGTGTTTAGTCGAGCAGAAGCAAATATCACGAGTCTAGTAGTAAGTTCAACTGGTTTCTCAATACCATTACCACTGGGTTATTTTCTATGGACCTCAAGTATCCAGAAACCAAGATATTGTAAACATAAAGAGACATGACATCATTTCTTATCATTCAGGAAGAGAGATTCTACTGTCAGAAATCAGATATGAATGAACCTTTTTTAACACATATCTACCTGCCGTGGGGTCATCTTGGGCAACAAGTAGAGAACAGGTCAAGTAGGAGACTGAGTATACTCCGCTTATTCTATTCAACGTTAAACTTCCGATATGGTTCCAAACTGACACATCGAGGTGCATTCCCGAAGGCGAGTTCGCCTAGATGCATATATCCACTTGTGCGTAGCTATGCAGCAAAACACATATCTGTCACTAGCTCATTCAATTAAGTTGGTCCGATATGTTTCCGCTGCACCACTTGACTCCAGTTGCGCCTTTGAACCGACATATACCTAGGTACTTAGAATGCGCCTCAATATTATCCGTATAGAAATGTTTGGTCGGTTACACGGCAAATTCTAGAAGCAAGGGAAACTATACGATAATGATCTTATTCAACGCCTCCTTTTCGGCAATCGCCGGCCTACTCCTTGTTGGGTGGTATATAGTAAGTGATCAAATCGTGGAGTCATATTCCTCTTATCTCAGCTACGTGGAGAGTCTCAAAGCCCCTTTTCAGACTATAATGATTTATTAGTTCTTTTCCTCTCTCTTATGATTCAAAGCTTTCAGGCGCAGAGAAGACTTTTGAATGGCAGTACCTAACTTCGAGTTTTGCAGTGGAAATGCATCTCCTCTCCGCTTCGAATCATACCTGGCCCGAAGATCTCACTATTTACCTCGCTTATACTCAAACTTCATGAGTTTCGTGCTCTCCGTACGAGATACGTTCACAGTTTACACCTACAGTATGGGCCTGTTGTCCGGATTGCGCCCAACGAAGTTTCATTTGCTTCACTCGAGGGTATTAAAGAGATTTACGGATCCGGCGGAAGTGGATACGACAAGACAGAATTTTATGACTTATTTAAGGTATATGGAAGGAGGTAGGTTTGGTCGAAGGAGTCGCTGCGTACCTTGATACTATGATGGGATGCTTACAGTATTCTTGTTCAGAACCATGTTTACCACGTTAAACAAAGAAGATGTACGCAACGCGGGTTGAGACCCTGAAGCGCCAGGCTAACTTTTATAGCATGCAAAGAGGAAGCGGATTCTTGCTGACCGTTATGCTAATTCAAACATTATGAAATCACAATCGCTAGATGGGATTGCAGAGCGGTCTGGGAGATTTATCGATAGATGCTTTCGGTCTGTTGGTGGGAGTATCGACTTATTTGTGAGTTTTGGCCAAGCAAGGGCATCATGAACTTGCGCTAACTCGACGTAGATTTGTAGGTTCAACTGAGTTTCTCGGCTAGAATAGGAGGTACTGATGAGGAATAAGGCCTACATGACTATGCTTTCGACGGCGTCACTCATCAACTATTCCACCCTCACGGGTCTGACTCACTTCGTAATCCTCAACACGAGGAAATAATGAAGCAGGTTGCATTCGACGACAGCCTCCACAGTGAGTTCGTCTCAAGCCACAATATCAGGGTATTACTAAGGAACTACAGATCGCCTCGTCCAATATTATAACCCTTCATTACACAAAATTGTCGGTCAGGCACTTTCTATCTTCGCGAAGCCGCGGCAGACTCCTCTAGCAGATGAATTAGTCTTATCAGCGACTAAGAAGACGGATCCTGCGCAGTTCACGCTGCTAAATCGCATGCAAGATAAGGTCTACGACATGGAGCAGATTGACATGGCTGCTGAATGCCTTGATCACATGGCTGCGGGAATTGATACCACTGGAGACGGGTTGTGCTTCCTCATGTGGGAGCTTTCACAACCTCGCTCATTTCACGTCCAACGCCGGCTTCAGGAGGAATTGATAGCTAGCCCCGGTGTTCCATTTGACAAACTACTATACCTCGATGCAGTCGTACTCGAAGGTCTACGATGCTTTCCGGCAATACCAATGTCTTTGCCGCGATATGTCCCTCGAGGTGGGAGGTCGATTGACGGCTTCTTCGTCCCTGAACGAACAATTGTCAGCAGTCAGCCATTTTCTGCTCATCGCATTAACCAGGCCGTATTCCCTCAGCCCAATTTATTCATCCCAGAAAGGTGGTTAGAAGAAGAGGGAGCCTTAGACCGGAAGCGGCTTTTTTTCGCTTTTGCCAGTGGCGGAAGGGGCTGCATAGGAAAACAGTATGTTTATAACGCCTTACCCATCATGAGGATGAGTAACTAACTTCCCACTCATAGTCTAGCACTGGCTGAAATGAAAATCTTACTGAGAGATGTATACTCGCGTTTTACTACTTTCCCTGATGGATCTATGACCGATGAGGATATGGAGATGTCGGATCAACTCATCTCATCCCAACCACGAGGGAAGAAATGTCTATTGAGATTGGAACCAATCGAAAAGGGGATTCGCAGCTAGTGGAAAGAGTATGATCATGCATCGGTAGCTTACGAAAGACATCTATTCAAAATTCAGATAGCTGTTTCATCCAATGATCTGTGCTCCGAGCGTATGACTTCTGAACGATTCATGGCTACATATTCGTTAAGACTGTCAATGACGCTGATAAAACACACCTCATACGTGAAGTAAATGTTGGAGTCGTCGGAGTCATGCTATAGGTTCCGGACAACTCGGTTAGGTTATTAGCATAAGAGGTTATCATGTACCCAGATACATACAACGCTTTACCCTCGTCCTACCCAGTAGCACATCAGGTTATGTTGGACAGCCGAAAACACCCAACATCGTTCATCGACTCTCAACGAATTATGCTCCGCACGTACATATGATTCTCATCGTTGTGGACCCTTTCCCATATTTGGTAACTTCAGGTTCTGTCCCGGGGAGTGATGTTCAGTCACACCAGTGAAGCCCCCTGTATTTCCCCCCACGATGGGTTACAGTAACAATATCTCCATGTACGAGGAAATAGTTAGTGGGTGTGGTACTTAAATTGGGGAAGGGCTATTGTATTAGCAAAAGAATACAATTTGATAGCTTCGCGAAGGGTGGTTTCTTCACATGTAAGTAGGCGACCGGCTGCAACTCGATAATCATTGAAAAGAGTTCGGTGTAACCACCACACAGACACACACGCGCACACGACGACACCCACCCTGCCATCTTCGACGTGGCCTGCCGCCTAGAGCACAGCCATTAGTTTCGTAAATTTGGTATTATTTCTGCAGGCAGGCCGTCAATGCGTTATACTGCCTACACCGTGTATCCACGCCGCCTATCAGAGGGTTATATATGGCCGCGAGCAGCCTACCGGTAGGTAGGGGGCCTTGCAGATGTCAAGCACGAGTTCCATACAAATGAGAGCGAGTGGGCGGTTTGCTCTGTTTTCGCTTCAAGTCATGCTAGGCTCTGCAGTTTCCAAAACTGAGGCCCGCATTCCGGTCAGGCCGGTGAGGGAGTTGAAGATCCCCGGTTGGTCGACACATGCAATGCGCAAACTATCTCAATCTTCTGATTTTTTGATTTCTCACCCTGTGGGGGTAGTTGAAGCGCTGCCCCATGAAGCGACTCATAATGGATGGCTTTCCTAGGGATGGGTCCCTTACTGTAGGGGAGGGATGCCAGTTGGATCTACTGTGCAGCCACTAATAGACCGTCTTGATGTGGATGATGATTGCCTGCTGTCCAGCACAGTACACCACGCACGCGGGGACGGAGACCGAGATGAATCCAATAAGCAGACAGTCGAGGCGGTCTGAAAAAAAACTGAGACACTCCCCCCCCCTCTAACATAATAAGGTTGTTTTAGCGGTTGTTTTAGTGAAAGGGGGGGAGCGGGGGGTGTCTTAGTTTTTTTTCAGACCGCCTCGACAGTGTAGTACGGCTCTCCGCCATGTTATCGTTGTTGTGTACCTAATTAGAGTGGTATTCTCCGGAATCAACAGGGAGACACACGTCTCACGTAAAGTAGAAAGGAAACCATAGCAGCGCCACAGCGAAGAAAATAAATTCACATAAACTGGGGTGCCTCCTAGTGTTCTCGGCGAGTCTGGGGATGTGAGGAAATATTACCGGTATGAGGTATGAGGACGAGGAAATAGCTCCCCGGATCGACCTTTCCATGATGCATACAATACCGGTTGATCCCTTGGGTGGGCGTTTTACCTAATGGTGTACGGTACTTTACATGGTTTTTACGATATGGTCCAGCATCGTGGCCATTGCACTAAAAGACGTTGAGTGGGCGGTGAATCGCCTCCATTCTCAGGACTAAACAATCAATGTACATACTGTATCGAGATGAATCAACCCTTGAACCATGTTCGATCTTGTCTCGCCCACTTCCTCGCTAATATCGAGCTGAATGACCATAACCCGGTTGCCGGAACCTCCAGACTGGCCCATCCTTGTAAAGGGAGACAAAGGACGAACATTGTCAGGAGAGATACGTCCATTGCCCCTTGGTTGTGTCACCGTCGTCTATCTACTGTCTCCATTGGTGCCCAGCGTGCTATCCTCCTTACTATCTGTCAGTGTCGTGTTTACGAACGCTACAAGCAGACTGCTATCAAACCACGGGACAACACGCGGCTTTCGGGTTACTGTACAGATTCATGAGTTTAAGTCTAGGTGTATATTCAGTATCCTGCCATCAAACAGGTTAGCACACATATCCTTTATTAAGTAGTTTGCATGCATACAGCAGCGTCCCAGAAGCAATGTCTGCATAGTTGCTGTACTGCAATACCCCCGTCCGGTCTACCTCAACCGTCTCCTCCACCCCCCCCCCCCTCCCTAAACCCCCACGGATGCATGGACGTTGAGATCCGGCTGCTGCCATGCAACACAATCTCATGACATGCGTTGTCGTTAATAATTTCCTTTTTTTCTGCTTCCTTTCATTCTGCCTTTTGGTCTTCTGCGTCCACTGAAACCGTAGCATTTGATTATGCAGAGGGACTAGAAGGGGAGGGGTTGTTATGCAAGACGGGATATTCATTATCAGCCCGCCGGGATTCAGTAATTACAGGGTAACGGCGAGATATATATCTCGGCATGCCGCATGTCCGCATGACGGCCTTCGGGATCTTGAAGTGGGCTGCTGTTGCCGTAGCTCGAAACGCTTTCGAGGGGCGAAATGGAGTAATAGCAATAAAATAGAATACCTGCAGCTTGCCATCGCGGCACCGGACGTAATTCTCCGGGAGTTTCTGTGTACCCTTCTCCATTTCTCTTTTCGTTCTGTGTGCCACTCTTCATATCGGGATACCCTAAACGCGAACCTTTTTCTCTGGGTTTGGTGCCTGAAATACGTTGCTCGTCAGTGTAGCGGTGTGATTTTCTGCGCTTGTACCTTGTCCCTCGCTTGGAAGCTGTGTTGTTTAATAGGTGGAAGTGTGATGTTCTAATGTTCGGCGCGTCAGACTCGCTGCAAGCCACATTTTAACCTATCATTACCGATTAGCGAAAGCCTCTTAGAATAGCAATGTGTGGAAAGGCAAAGTGCTCTATGTTTCGCTTTCTGTACCTCTTACTAGTATGTCTGGAGGATCACGTACGAGAATGTCTCAGCTGCTTGACTCAGTTTCCAACAGATACGGTAGCATAGTGACCTCCCAAAGGTAGCCGGTAGCCAGTTAATGTAGCCAATAGCTAAGGCTACCTTGCCTGTCTACCCTGGTATCAGGCGAAAATAATACCGGGCAGATAAAGTAGAAACACCAAACCAGTTGTCACTGTATTTCCAAAGTATGATAATTATTAAACAGCATATTACGTGCGGTCTTTCCAATGACATCTATGACAACTTATATGGTTTTAACAGGCGTTGAAATGATTGGCTGCCCCATGTCACGGTTGTCGTCTTTGATGCACGATGATCTCTAGATCTGCATAGATTTGAGGAGATCGAATGGTTGAAGATGACGTTTTGAGATCTGACATATTACATTTGCATCATGAGTGACCCCGCGCGGTCCTATCAACGTCAACATCTCAAGGGTAATCACCTCACATAGGTGAAACTCCTTTAATCTGAGTGATGCTCTAACGAGGATGTTTGATCTTCGATAAGCTCAAATTAAACTGTTTTCTAGTGATAGATACTGCACGCAGGTCAGTTGATACCATCCCCAATAGAGCTGACTCGTCTCGATGCATCTACTGGAATAACTTTTGTTCGATTAACTTCGCAGCACTCACGTAGCGATAAATATATTATAGACTAGGTTTATCACAAGTGATTTTACATGAACTGGTGAGGATAACTTGAACCTCAGGGGAATCATACATGATACTGTTGAACTGCAAATTACGGTTGCCGTGAGTCAGGGGGTAAATAAAGTGATGTTAATGGCCGGGCATAGATTTAAAGCACTATCGTTAAGTCTGCAGTTTTCAAACAGACGTGAGGCCTTAGAGGCTCCGTGATAACCTGAAATTGGGCTGCTGACGTATCTATCCATTAAGCCTTGCTTCTTACTGTTCTCTATCGATGTGAAGTAACACAACCTTCCAAGCGACTAACATACGATAGTTGACTTTGTTTTGTCCAGTTTTCCGTTAACTTTTCCAATAGACCTGTTCCTGCCCATTTTAACCCTAAGCCGTAACCACGACAAAGAAAACCTGTTACTCGCGATATAACCTGTCTCATAAAAGTGCACACATGATTGAAGAGTCAGAAGGAAAGTCTCGTAGGTACGTGAGTTTGACTCTTGTGGTCGCACACGCGCAAAAGCAGAAGCTAACCACTCGCCTTATTCAAGGCACATATGCATTATCCAGTCGCTCGCATAACCTAAACGGAGGAAGAAAGCGGTGGGAAAGGTTAAGTGGTAAGGAAGCGTTTGTAGTAGACTGGTCGTGAGACGTAAGCCACCAGCGATGCAACTCAATGCAAGAACTTTGCTACCATGGTATCCAATTTTTTGAAAGCAGAATGCCACCGTTCCAAGGTCTGTTGTCACGACACCCGTCGCCGACAGACGCTAACCAAATGGCTCACCGCCATGTTGGTTATCTTATCCAGGGAGTAAAATGAGCGACGCAGAAAGCAGAAAACCAGGGGGAAAACAAGAGATGTTTGAATAGTTGACTTCGAAGCTCTTCACATCTTCGTGAAGCTCGCTTCGGTAGAGCGTAGAGTAATTCAGTCCCGACATGACAGAGCTGGGGAAAAATTAAGAGCCTACTTCATACTCCGCCATTTCTCCATATTACTGATGGATTGAAGGGTGGTGTCCTGCGTCCGACTTCGCATTAGGCGTCACTAATGCTCCATCAGTCACGTAGCCCTGATAGCCTGGCTGAGCCGGCATTGTACATTGGCCGACCGTCCCAGAGGCGAACAGATCCCCGTGGTGGGGGTCGGCTGCCTGTCGTGGTAGTCCATCCATGGGTGGTGGCGATACATATGATGGTCCTTGAGCTAGTTGTCCAAAGGCTTGCACACTAGATGGTTGTGGTGGAAAGCCATACATAGAAGGATTACTTGGAGCGTTTGAAGTCGGCCACGGTGAGTATGTTACCGGCGTCGCTGGGCTTCCATATTCAGAAGGGGAATTAAACACCGAAGATTGCCTGCTAGTCGCCTGGGGACTAGAATACATCTCAGTGAGCCCCAGGTGGCTGTGGCTATAGTTCGGTGCCTGGTTGCCAACACCTGGTGCTTCCACATAGTTTTGTCGGGTTGATAATTCAGACTCAAACTCAGGCTGTGAGTACTGCGCGGCACGAATAGCGACGTTTGCAGTAAAGGTGTGGCCCGGGAAATGATTCGTTTCATTGTGCTGGCCGACCTGGACTTGAGACATCATCATTTGTGATTGGGTCTCGTCCACGGACCCTGCGTCTGATGGGGCAGGCGTGAACTTCTGATCAAGGCCATCCTCGTCAGAATCTGAGTCTTCATCATTATACGGGCCTCTGTCGGCAATGGACGTAACGAAAACTTCCGTGTTACCACCTACTTTCTGTAAGCTTCGTTTCAGGAGAAGAGTCCACGGGTAAAGGGGAGTATGGGGGTATAAATAAAATTCATCGAACGTACTAATCTCATTGTCCTTGTAGCGCGCTTCCTGTCTTGCAATTTTGAATATATCTTTCAGAAGTGGTTTCTTGTTCTTATTTGCTGGGCTATCTTTGTCACCAAAAAAAGATGACAGGGCCTCAAAGGTGACGGCTTCGAGGGTACTCAAGTTCAAATTGACTTTTCGAATTGCTGGGTGCCGCTTGTGCTCTGGCTCAACTATCAGGCGTAAAATATGGCAGAGTAGGTAAACACGTTCTGAAGTAAAATTAGCTAGCCGACAATTATATGTAGTCGTATTACTTACCTTCCTTTCCTAGGTGGTCGGGTTCCTTGTGTCGCATGTCCTTGTAAGTATCTTCTCCAAACTTGCGATACATCTTCGGCCACCAGTCTGGCCGTGAGTCACTTCCACGTGTGTAGGGATGGGTAGATTGTTTCTTGGGAGCTACAGCTTTCACCCATGCTTTGGCTATAATTTTGCATGCTGTCTGTTGGCAATACTTCAGATGATGATCATAGAAAGCGTAGACAGCGTCGCTATCACCAATTCTGATGCCCTTCCTCGGTTCCGCTGTAACCATCGGAAGGTTGTTCTGCCGAGGAGGTTGCCTGCTTCCAGCCCTTGGCCTCTTCCTGGTCTTGCGGGTCCCATCGTCAGGATGAGCATCTACTGTGTTGTTTAGGTAGTATGGTCTACCTTGGGTCCTCGCTCTACTTAAATCTTGTATGCCGGCGTTCATCTCTGTACCAACGATCGAGTCTGACTCATTACATGACTGCGGATCGGCTGGCGAAGGACGTTAGCAAGGCCCGAGATACTTCACACATGTGGGGCGTGTAGAGAGGACATTATACCTCGTTTCATCTGATTTATATGATTGACGAAGGCCGCTTCGTCGAAAAACTGTACGTGGTCAAGTTGTGACGAGCCGATAGGAGTGGATAGGCATATGACCCTCCCATTCTCTTCCGCCGCTACGAAAAAGTTATTCCCGGGGATCTGACAAAGTTCCCGTAGGCTCCTGTCTATAGTCTAGTCTCTCCGTCAGTATTAAGAATCGGTATAGATCGGTGTATAGTTACCCAGGGTGGGCCTCTCCATTCTGAGGACTCTGTGAGGCGGCCCTCCTCTGAGTATTGTTCCGACCCTATTCTGCCAGGATGCCAAAATGCTGGCCGAGAATACTGACTCCTCGGGCCTGTTTGATTCACCATAATGAAATTGGGGGTAGATGAACACGGTGCTGTGCTTCGCGGAGTTCAAGAAAGCAACGGACTTGAGGTCTCCCAGTGAGAGTGAGTAAAGCGAGTTGATATAAGCTGCGAAGTCCGTCTGAACCCCGATGATATATAGCGGTCGCCGGGCTCCAACTCCCCGAAGCTATCCTTCTGACCAAATTCTGCAATATGTATTGCAGACGAGCTCCTAAGTGAGAGCGGGCTGTGACAGTAGTGCGACGAAGGACGACGAAGGATGACAAAGGGATGGGGTGGATACCGCGAGCGTGGAGAGCGGTGCGAAGTGAGTTTATAATAGCGGGAAAGTGCGCCGCGAAAAGAGCTATGAGGAATTCCGATACCCAAATACGGAATACAAGAGTCGAGTATATGTAGACGTGGATGAAGGTGATCCAAGTGGTAGGAAGAGGGATGCGGATCACTTCGTATATATTATTCGGGTGATATTGCAAGCTACCGAGGTGGGGGTAGCTAGATTGGGAGCTGCCTGGCAGTTCTTCTCAGATGGAACAGCTTTCCTTTGTCAAAGGAGGTTGCAGGAGCTTGCTTCGTTCGGGAGCTGGCCAGAAGGTATGGAAAATCCAAAGGCCTGACGGCGGACGTTGACAAAGATATTGGTATTAGCGTGGAAAAGGTCGAGCTGAACATGGATCTCCTGCTAGGAACAAAGAAATCCAATATATCGGTTGTCAGGGACTGCAAATGAAATGCTCCTAACCGAGCCAAAGCCAAATTATTCAGTTTTCAGAGGACACAGGGACAACAAATATCCTCGCTCAATATTCTGGAATTCTGAGACAAAGTGGACCAAGTCTACCTGCTCCTGGGACGGTGGCCGTTTCTTTCGACGAAAGTTCGAAATCACAAGCCAGATAGGTGGATATATAGAGGTTGAACACCGTTTTTATTTTAGAGCGTTGAAGCGGCTCTTGAGTCAGTGAACAGAAGTTGTTCCAAATCTCGAAGCAGAATGGCCTATATTCCCGTGGCGATCTTGATGATCAGCAAGGTGACGTTTGCAGGGTTCAATGTTCAGGAAGATAACCTGTAGCTAAAGACGGTAATGATCGTTCGGAAGCTGAACGGCTTGTGATAGATAAAGGTGGTTCTTACGTGGAGAGAAACTAAGATAGCAGGAATCCAACATACAAAATGAGTGAGGGATAGCCAACAGAGAATTCGCATAGCGATGCTCACCCATTTCCATCATGGAAACTATGGCACTATCTTCCATTTATATCTAGTACGCAGCACACAGCCAGCAACGGAGAAGGGAAAAAAGAAAACACAACCCGGCAAAAGGTGAAGTAGGTACCTTATGCGGAGAAAAGTAGGAACACTGTGTCGCCAGGCCTCTTGCGCAGGGATCACGCAGATGGCTTGTCTGTCACCCCTGCTAACACTATACCTAAGTGCAAGCCTGAAGGCGCGCGGAGAGAGTGAGCAGAGCCTTCGTTCCAATAGTACGCCGTGCTGCGTAGCGAGGTAGCTAGCGTAGGTAGCTGGCTAGCTGGTGGTTGGTGGTTGGTGGTTGGTTTGCACGCCGGCCATCGTGCATGCTACCTCCAAAGCTACCATATTCTGGCTGCAGGGTAACAGCAGCGGCAAAGAGACTTTTACACGTACGCACACTTGCTGGGTTGATGCCCTTGGTACCGCCTTGGGTCAGGAAGCACAGGACCCCTGGGGAGGACTGGGATAGGTTCACGGTACCTAACCAGAGGGAGCGAAACGGCCGGCGGCAGCAGCAGCCATACTCACGCCCCATGAGATTGACAGGCACTCTGAGGATGGATGATGGAGACGAAGGAAACTTTTCCATGTCTATTTCCGGCCACTGCTCGCCTGGACGGCGTACTAGTAGTTCCCGGGTATGGGCATTTGAGGACCTGCGTAGCAGTAAACAGAGCAGCGGTTTTATTCCATATGGATGAGCATGCCTCAACTACTGATATAGAGGAATGGGTTCATACTGCTGACCTTACTACGTACCTAGGTAGATACCCAGTAGGCAATATGCGTAAGTAAGAGGCCTCAGGAGTGAAGGCGATCGGCGCAGACAAAGCTATAGTGAGTACTTGCTAGTAGGTAATATGTATGAAGGGGGCGTGCGAGTTGAAAGAGCAAGAGGTGTGTGGCATGAATGGTGAAAGCCCTCGTGGACCAACACGAAGAAAGAAGGGGAAAAGAAACCATGCGAGCCGAACAACCCAGTACGTTGGGCAGTATTAGAGCCATGCTGTAGTTATCGTATATATAAGCTAGCAAGCTACCAAGTTACCAGCTTATCTAGCATAACGTACGGGGAAGAGAAGACAGACAGTGCATACCGAAGTAGGCACTCGGTAAGGAAAATACGGGACGGACAGAGTTATCAGACGTTAGGAGTGGCATTAGCGGCGGCAATTCAGTGGGTGCTTAGTGGGTCTGGCGCCTGTGGAGACCCGCTGCTAAATACATCTATCTCTTTAATGATCACGTAGAGCTGTATCGTATACTACCTACTTTAGCTAGTAAGTACCTAGACTATTTAATAGTTATAGAGAGGTAAGCTACGCAAAACGAGGACGTGCCTGGATATCTTTACCAACCCAGGCGAGTATAACCGGCCTTGTGAGTAGGTAGCTAAAATAAGAGGTGTCAAACTGTCTCTACAACACAAGCAGCTCTTTGTGGGTATGTACGTAGTATGTGTGCGGCATGAAAAATAAGACTGGGATCTAAGACCAGACCGAAGTCCTAGGATTGGTTGGTGCCATGATCTAGGCTAGGCCTACTTCAAGCTGCAGGCTGTGGGGTACGAGTATCTAGTAGGTATTGAGACAAATATGTACAACAACTGGCAAACACTGTACCTGACAGCTGCGGTATACGAATGTATGCAAACCCAGTTGGGGTGAAGAGAGATCATGGATGGAACGACCTACATACAGTAGGTGCTAACGCGTTTAGAATGGTTTACCGCTACACTAAAGCATATACGTAACCTCTAGATATTCATAAAGCCCCCGTCCACGCCGTTTCTGCCCGCAACTACACAGTCGAAACAAACATGCGGTCGACTACAAGTGAACTTGGTCGTTTGTTTCTTTGACCAGATTGTCTTATCGGAGAAAGCCATGGAATACTATCTTGATTGCTACCCGTAGTGGATAGTCACCGAATAATACCTTAAACTCTACCTACCTGGGAATTCCGTTAATACTTTATACCTATCGATTATGTTCGATGTCTGATTATTGATACACTGAGTTGTGAGGTATTGTTGGTTATAGTTGTGAATAACTTGTGGTCGGAAGAGTACTTACGGCATTCTCTAAAGTGTCTCACCGAATCCTAGTTAGTAAGAACAATAGGCTAGGATACATGGCTATTAATTCAATCCCTTGATTATCAACTCGCCTTATACGCTAATACTACTGAACATATAAACAACAACTTGAAACGCCACCCTTCGAGGTCATGTATTTGGAACTATCCCGGAGAGCTTAGATTAGGGAAAGATGCGTGTCCCTTGCATGAAAGATAACTTTACAGTGCTAGCGGTCAAACACTCTAGTGGCAAACTATACACTTAGTCCTATTCTATTGTTGCCTCTGCGTAAATATCAGTCTGATGTTACTGGCTCTGACTCGCAAGGAGTACGGCGTCTCATCAGTAACAGGAACGCAAACGGAACGAGGCAGTCAATTCTTTTGAAAGCTGATTTTGGTAATACATTTCTAGTTCCAAATAATTACGTTTTCGTAGCATTCATAGTCAAGAACCTATAGTGACATAGGTAGTAACTCTGCATATATCTTAGTAATAACGTTTCAATATCTGTATTTTTCTTAAGAAGCACATAATATTCTATCTTATGTCAGATATTACAACTTCAATTCCCTTATCAAATGTAGCTGCTGAACGTCATCGACTGTTGACATTGCAACAAATAGTCTATGACCCTAGTAAATCTATCGTCACTAGGCAGGCTCGGCAGGCACGCACGTTGGAATATCTAAGATGTTCTCCACCAAGACATTGCAAAATGACTCTTTTATGTTTCTGTATTCGAAAGGTAGGCTAAGTCACCGCTTCCCCACGTTAGCTTTTACTGACCCTCTGGCCGTAATGCCTCTCGGTTGTTGGTTCCACTTGGTATGCGTGCAATCAGTACGAAGAAAACTTGACTACCTCGAACTGGGCTCTTGGTTTTGCTCTACGTGGATCAGAAAGAGCTGGGCCTCAGTTACTTTCAGTAACCAGAAACTTAGCCGCCTGTCTTTCTCATATTCAGACCCCATGTGTTAGATAGTAATATTAATGCCAACAATAGCCTATATTCCCGATGCTTCCCCGTATTGGCGACATGAGATCCCGGCATGATTGCCACACGTGTACCTAATCTATGTAACGTCCGTCCATGATCTCTAACCAACTCAGATCAGTTATGTAATCTTGATGCAGTGTAGCATATGGTCCATGTCTCACTGTTCACCCTCGATGGGGACTGTCTCAACTAAGGTAAAGAGATCGAGAAAGCCATCAAAAGCCACGAAACGCCAGCCGAGGCGATGCTTAGCTCGTTTCCATGTGGGCGCCGGCTTCATACCCGCATGTAACTCACCCGTTTTGCTAGCTCTCGCTACTCCTACTAGCATACGCTAACGACACGCCTAGCTACCCGATTTGAACTGAGCTCGGTTCCAGATTAGAATCGAACGCTTTAGCTTCGTGGTCTTGACCTGAAGACGGAATACGAATGCTTGTGTATTCGATCACGATTGCCATATAAATACCCTGTACGTCCGTGGACGGACACGCAGGGCCCGACGTTGGCTGAAGCAGATGCCAAACAACTAGGGAACGCGTGACCGGGGATACGAAGTCGAGGTTGCGGTTACACGACAACGACATTGGGCGTCCGCCTAAATGCACCAAGCCTCGTTGAAAGCGGCGTGAGGCCGGCTACGTTCGCCTGGAGAATCGTGCATGAAAATGGCTGGCCCTCTTCTCGCTCACACCTCTTTTACAGATTCGTTGGGTGATATTAGATACCCTGCCTTAGCAGGGCGCCACGCCCAACATCTTTCGAGAGTTGGAAGTGTGTACAGATGTATACCACACAGTAGACCCGAACGCTTGGGAACCGGAGTTATGGTCCCGGCGAGCCTGCAATCACACTTCAATGCTAGGAGCGAGATGCCTGTCCAACCGGACCCTTCCCTTTTTTCCTTTCTCCCCGGGCTGCCCAGCACACTTGTTTGTGGACCACTCAGGCCTTGACAAAGTGTGAGAGGTACGATCTCTGCAGTCTCAAGATGCCTCCCTTACATAGTTGGGTGAACGTTGTATAAGACCGGCATAAATGCCTCGTAAGAAGGAACCTAGCAGGCGTGTGTGTGCATCTAACAGCATGATGAGTGACCCTCGAGTGTCACTTGAGCCTTCTCATGGTATCTAACTCTATATGAAAGCCCGTGCAGTTATGCCAGACTTTTGCTGTTTTCATCCCGCCAAGATCAGGCTCCCCAACGGCATCCGTCACGTCCCCCTCCTATGCCGGCGAGGTGGTTGTCGTACAGCATTGGAGACGCATAAAAGCGTCTTGACTTTTCGGAGCTCAAGATTCGCGATCCATTCCGCTTTAATTACCATGTGCATGATGTTCTCGAATCGAACCAGAATACTGACTTCTAGCGCCGCCCAGAACAAGAGTCATCAGTCAAAAGCTGTCCTGTTAGCGTAGCTCCTGTCGACCTGACTGGAGACCTCCACAACGCACACAAAGAGGGCCAACTTCGTGTCAAGGAAGCTCGTGCTACGACGAGAAGCCCGATATTCTCCCCCCCTTCTACTGGGTGGTCAGTCACATGCGGTGAGCGTCCCGTAGTGTTCAAGGATGCCGGTCTCACCGCCGTGTTTGTAGCTCGCAGTACGCAGTAGGACGGAGGTCTAAGAGAACAAAGCGGGTGATCGCTGCTCTTCTCGATCTTGCTGTCATCGTTCTAGGCCCCATTTGAATCTTGATTGCGTCTCCTCGTCGACGCTCTGCATATGATAGGCACATCGTGCAGCCCTTTCCATCACGAGCCGCTTCGTTTAGGCTGTTGACCCCCTTCGGGAAATCCGAGCAGCCTATGAACCTTGAGTCTGATTGCGAGTGATAGTACTTATATGTCAGTGCTGTCGAAGCGCGCCCATCTCCAGTGAAGCCCAAGACTTCCTCTTGACCGCCCAGTCAGTCTACACCTGCATGATACTCCTGATTGCGGTCGGCAGCGCGCTTCATCTCCATGGCAGTTTACCATTTGTCCCCGCATTGCAACGAAACCTTGAGACACCCGTCAACTGTCTCGTCTGTGCGACCGGTACGTCAGCTATACCTATGGGACAAATGGAAGCCTGCATGATCGAGATCAGCGTGATCATCAGACAGTAGAAAGGTGTGGCGTCCCAGCAAGCCCGCAGCGTAGCGACTGTATGCCCGGTGCGTAACATGGACGACCTACATCACGATTATTTGAGGGCATTCAAAAAGTACCGAGAATCAAGGCTCCAAATACTGGACTGCCAGCATGGTCGATACAACGCAGGTCGACCGATTGGGAAACCGAATATTCCACTTCGAGTCGACTGCACAGCCCAAAGCAGCATGCACACACACGTCTTCCTGATCTCCACACCGCGAATCCTTTGCAAAGCAAAGGCCACGGAATGAGATCACTTACACTGCATTATTACGTATCGGGCCTGTTCTATCGTACCATATTGTACTGTGCAACAGAAAACCCATCACTCTATCCTACATACCTGCTCGCCGCCCTGTCTTGTTTCGCTTCCAAACTCATTTGCGGCGTAAATCTATCTGTATGACCAAGTCCTATGACTGCTGCTGCATGCGTGCGAAGGCGGGTGGCATCGGTAACTCGATCGGTATGCAGCCGTGTCCTCTTGTCTTACTATCCTTCCAAGCCACCCCCACACGGGGACAAACCCCTATGAAATGATTAGATATAATGGAAGTCGATGATACGATACACAAAATGCACGGTCATCAATAATACACAGAAGAAAAAGTAGCTGAACTAAAGCTCAACAAAGACGCTCTGCCGCAGTGTCGAGTATAGAACTGTTGAGTCCACTGAAGCGCTACGTATGGTCATCGCCATGTCATGTTCCTCTCCTCGTGGGAAACGTTAAGAATGATCCTCCTCGCATCAATGAGATCTAGTTTATAAGGATACTACGCTAAACAATCACGTAGCTTGTGTGATCGACGAAAATGTTCCGATAATCTACAAATTTTTATTGATTTAACTCCGTTTCCATCTATTTTAGCCTTACCGGACCGTAATGACGAGCAGCTTTGTGCATGCACGCCACCAATGAACTATTTTGACCGATATAATGTCTGATGAGTGGTAGACAGCTTAACAACCTATCACTGTATTTTCCCCCAGTAGCCACTAAATCTCATCGTGGGACTGGACTATATAGATCGTGGCAAGCTTACTCCGTATCCAGACCGGACTGTTTTACTAAACTATAAAATATTCCCTTCTTCTGAATGAGGGCCTCGGGGGTATCGAACTCCACTACTTCACCCTTGTCAAGGACAACTACCCTGTCGCTGTCGAGGATAGTATTGATGCGATGGGCAACGGTGATGATAGTGCGGTGGGAGAAGATATCGGATCGCAATGTTGCCTGGAGCATGGCGTCTGTCTCAACATCGACTGCCGCTGTTGCTTCATCCAAGACAAGAATATTAGATGGAGTCAGCATAGCTCGAGCCAGAGATATCAGTTGTCGCTGGCCTGCCGATAGATTGGAGCCTAAGTAAAGCGTCAGCATACATGGAACTAAAGGACAATGTGGTATCTGATTTGCTCTAGATAGTCACAACCCGACCTTGCCACGTTGGAATGTACCGGAGAGCATGCTGTCGGCCCACGTGGTGCATCAGAGGTAATGGGGATTTAGAACTATTGATCATCACTTGGTTCATTGTATCTCGGCAATGCTCATGTGCTGTCGTGCACACCCTTCCAAATATGCAAAGGCCCGAAGGTGCAATGAAGAGAGAAACGAGAGGTGAAAGAAAGCGAAAGTCGCCATTCTCTGGGGACTGATCTTACCTCCTTCATGGATTTTCGCTTCAAGGCCTCCTTCCATATTCGCTACATGTTCCTTAAGTCGTGCATGATCTTATGATAAGCAATATGATTAGCTTTTTCTTTGGACGGAAGAGAAGGGACAGTTTTCGTAATGGTACGCATCACCAATATCGGCAGATAGCGCGAAGTTGGGCAGCACGGGCGGTTTGGGCTTACCTAGTACAGTCCATAATTCCGTATCATCATGCACACCGCCCGGATCAAGATTTTCTCGTATTGTGCCTTCAAAGAGCGCGGCATCCTGAGGTATAATAGCAAGACGCCGGCGCAGATCTAGTAGACCAATCGAGGACGTATTAAGGTCATCTATGTTGATCTGGCCAGTGTCTGCCTCGATAAGGCGGAACAAGGCAAGCGTTAGTGATGATTTACCAGCGCCAGTCCGTCCAACCACGCCAATCTTCTCGTGCGACTTGATGTCTAGGTTGATGTTCTTCAATACCAGATCCAAGCCTTCACGATAACGTGCGCTGTAGTTGCGGAACTCGACTGCACCGTTCGCAGGCCAGGCCACAGGGGGTCGGTGGCGCGGGATAATTTCAGGTGCTTCACTTGGCAGACGTGCATATTCAAGAATACGTTCCACGGATACGATATTAGTTTCCACCTCCACTGTTTGACGAACGATCCAGTTCATTGATGTTGTGATCTGCAGAGCGTAAGACATTGCTAGGCCTACCATTCCTGAGCTCAAACCACTATGGCTGGTTACGGAAATGATGGCAAATCCTGCCGCTCCGAGGATGATAACAGCGCCAAGGAATTCTAGACGCACCGCCAACCATCTGTTGGCACTAATGGATGGAAAGTATGCTCGTAGATTTGAATCAACCCGGTACTCGTTTTCTTGTTCAAATCTTTCCTGTTGGCGATATGCCCGGATGGTGCTGATACCACCTAGTGATTCTTGGAAGTGCGCATACATGGGACTTCGGCTGACGCTATCCAGTCGCTTCAATTCTCGCGACGTTCGAAGATAGTAGCGTTGAACCCAATAATACACAGCGCTCAGAGGGATGATCAAAGCGACGAAAGCTGGGGTACCAACTGAAATGACAATAAGAGTAAAGCCGGAACGGGAGAAGTTGACGAAAAGCATATTGAAAGTTCGCGCCAACACTTCATCTAACCGGTAAATATCACTAGAAAATCGGTTGAGTATTCTCCCAGCAGGCGTAGTGTCAAAAAATGACATCGGCGCTCTGAAGATGGCGGTTGCCATTCGCTCGTGAAGCTTCCTTGAAGCCTCAATAGAACAGAAGATCCATAGAATCAAAGTTTGGACAACAGTCAATGCGGCAGAACCCACGCCAAAAGCGAGATAGATGCTGAGATACTTAGCCACATCGGGATTACCACCAGCTTCCCCATTCCGCTCTGCCCAGTGCTTGAGCCAAACGCTGCCGCCAATCTGGGCGGACTGGGCTGCGATTAACGTGAACAAATATACGCCGACAGCCACGAGGTTGCTCGTCTTAGCATATTCAAGGTAGACATCCCACTTAACTTTACCCTGTTCCAGGTGTTCCTTGGCCTGCCTGGATTTGGCGCTTGGGTCCTCCTCGTCGCCGAGCTTCCCTCTGGGCCCTGTAAAGGTAGCCGCACTGGCCCGTCTAAGGGTCGCCATACTACCCCTACGATGCTGAGCACTTGAAGAGGCGCCCGTCTTGATAGGTGCGAGTTCAGCGAGTCCTTCTTGGGCTTCTTCAATCTCTTCTTTGTCTTGGTGAGAGTCAGGCTCGATGTACGTAGACGTCTCACTTCCAAACCCATCAGGACCAGAACCCGAAGAGCTAGCAACCGAGGATGAAGGACCGGAATCCTGCCCAGTATTCTTGATAAGTTCTGCAATGCCCCCTTTCATAGCCATGAGTTGACGGAATGTTCCACTCTCGACGATCTCCCCTTCCTTCAATTGGCAAATAAAATCAGCGTCGCTCAAGACGGCAATGGCGTTAGTGGCGAGGATGCGGCACTTCGAGTTGAGAAGACCCCTTGGGCCTAGAACATTCTCCACTATATGCCTGGCGACGTGGGAATCGACGGCGGAAAGGCAGTCATCGAGCAGATAGATATCAGCTCGGGCATAGACAGCCCGAGCAAGAGCAACCCGTGCCTTTTGGCCACCGCTTAGAGAAATGCCCCGTTCACCGACGATTGTCTCGTCTCCGTCGGGAAGCTGCGCAAAGTCATCCAGTAATGCGCAAGCTTTGACTGTCTTCTCATAGAAATTTGAATCGTACCGATGCCCGAATATGATATTCTCCTTGACCGTTGCATTCATGATCCATGGTTGCTGAGCAGCATAAGCGACCGTCCCATTAACACGTACCTCACCCTCGATCTTCCACAGGTCGCCGAGGATACTTTGCAAGAATGAGGATTTGCCCTGCCCAACTCTACCAACAATGCAGGTTAGATCACCTTTACGAGCCGTAAAGTCGATACCTTTTAGAATACTCTTCGTCTCATGACGGTTCCAGGAGAATGTGCCTTTATGAATGACGACTGCATCGTCTCCTCTGTCTTCAGCTGCAGGACCATTGTCGACGGCATCAGGTTGAATTTCTTCAGCAGTGAGGTATTCACTCAAACGCTGGACCGCGACGGTAGCTTCGATGATGGAAGTAATTACCATGGGTAAGACAGCAAGCGGGAAGGTAAGCAGATTAAATAGAGCGAGAGCTGGGAAGACAATATCTGTGCTCAAAGGTACATCGTGCGTCCAAACGAAGATTGCAAAGGTAGAGCAGGAGACTAGGAATGGCGTGGTGGACCAGGTGAAGTTGGCAAACGCTTGCCCAGCTCCGATTCTGCGAAGGTTCTTTAGCTCCAAGTCATTCCTGACAAAGTTGAGTTTATTCATGAAGGCTGTGCTCCAAGCGTACAGCTTGATGCTCTTCATATTATTGACAATTTCAGCAATCAATCTGCTCCGAGCATCCTTGTTCTTCATCTGCTGCTTCTGGAGACGTTTCATAAATCTTGCAATAAAGCCATTGATGGGAATCATAATGAGCATAACACCAACTCCAGACAGCATGGACCAACCCACCAGCTGGTACAACGAAATCATGCAGATTATGATTTGAAAAGGAGCGGACCACACCTGCTGAGCGAACTGGGTCAAGTCTTGGAGCCGTTGAGCATCCACAGCCATATAATTGACAATATCGCCGGTGGTTTTCGACGAACGGCCTTCATTGGAAAGCTTGAGTGATTTCTTGTAGATGGCTGAAGTCAAACCGGACTTTATATGCATCCCAGTAACAAATGCTAACTGGAAATATTGGTGCTTGTATCTTGTTAGCGTTGGCACAGGGCAGAGCAAAGGAGACTCTACTTACAATCATAGTAGTTTGCAGAGTTGCCACGAGAAACATCGCAATGGCGATAGCGGCACCTTTAATCGGAGGTTGAGGCACTCTGCCTTCGCTATACGAGTCCACAAAGCTGATGAGATATCGTAACAGCTGAGGCTGAGCAAAGGCAGAAAGGTCGTTAATCAGCTTAAAGACCGTTGCAAGTAGGTAGGGGCCGCCGTGAGCCTTAAACATGGCTATCCAAAGGCTAGGTTTTTTGCGGTGCGCCAACTCGTATTGCCACGCGCTGTTAAAGCGGTCGCCTGTTGCGCGTGTTGTAGTGTCTGGTGAAAGACCCCATAGATCTTCCTCACTAAGATATTGCTTGTACCCGAACTTCATCATAGGTGTCATCCACGAAAAAGTCAGACGGGAGAATACCGTCGCATATTCGACAGGGCATTCCGCTCCATCTTCGTCTACCAGAGCCTCGTATGCGCTAGCTCGTTCAGGCCATAGCCATTCGACTAGGAATTCAACGATAGACAGGCCGAACCCAACGACGTACGTCACGAAATATGTCAGATTCTTTTCGTACAGCTGCTGAGACACCAAGGATCGGAGCTTCACGGTGTATGCAATCAACAGGAGGAGCCAGTAGAACAAGACCACCCCATTGGCATTTCTTGAACGGTCGTGCTCCAGCCATTGAACAGTGAAAATGACGCCGAGTGATATAAGCGTCAAAAGAGTGGTGAGGAATCGAAAATCGCCAAACCATACGCCAGGAAAGCTGAGGATCTGGATGACGAGCTGCACGGCGATATCGGCAATAACGAGTACAAGAAGGGACTACAACCAACTCGCCGTCAGCATCCTTCCGTCTGTGCGCTTGGAGACATGTAAGTGGTGGATAGGGCTGCGTGCATGTGCGTACCTGCTTAGTCCAGAAATGCCAGTCTTTGCGAACAGCGACAACCTTCTGTTTCCGCAACACGTACCAGATGGCCAGTGGCCCGCAGACCAGACCGAAGGCGGCGACGACAAAGACCCAGACGTCGACGAAGCACGGCGTGAAGTCGTATCGATAGGGGCTCAAAGGACCCCAGCCCTCCTCGTTACCGCATAGCGGCTGGGCGAAAGAATCGGATGCGCCGAGGTAATGATCTCCCAGCTCGAGGACTGGCCGGTAGCCGGTGAAGGACCCGGTCAGTTGGAGGACCTTCTGGGATTGGTCGCCGAATCGCATGACCTTGTTACGCTGAGGCGGGAAGCTTGGGGCATAACAGAGGAGGGAAATGGCGCGATCAGGAGCTCGAGTGACGGAAGATAAATGGTGTTCTGGGGGGGTAAGCTTTTCCAACGGTCTGCCTGATTGCCAATTAGTCATCCGCAGAGGCAGTCGAGAACCATCGACATGATGATATATCCGGGGATTTTTATTACGGGGCTGTTACGGGCCCGCTAGCGTAGCGTCGACCAGGCAGTTGGCCAGGCAGGAACGAGGCGGCGAACGACGGCTGCGCTGACCGCTGCATCTAACGCCGAACTGCATCCCGATCGGCTCCACAGTGAAGGCGCTGAATAAAACCATATCTCGTTACCTTTTATTGGTTCAAGATAGAGACCACCCCATTTTTTCACGCCTAATGCGGATACACCGGAGACGTCGTGATGGCTCTGGTAAAGCACTGTTTGCATCTCTCAGTACCTAGGTACCTTACTTATGTAGTACCTAAGCTACATGTAGGTACCAAATAAGTATACTATACTGCACTTGTGTTACTATTATTTTTTTTAAGAGCTTCAGTGAGTAATGGAAGCAGTCATAGATGAGTGATGGGTTGGAAAAGTCTGATGGTTATGTAAAGAAAGCACTTCTACATACTACCTACTAGAGGCTGGATAGTTCCTGCAAGAACTCCCGCATAAGCTAAGGAAGCTTATCTCTTGTTTTTTGACGTGTTAGTATGTTTGAAATAATTGCCCTGAAATATATTTGTTTCCTGTAGGGAAGGTCCCCGCAACACTTGTACACAGCTACCTACCTAGGTACATTAAGTACAATAGATATGTAGACACCATCCTATGGTACCTAGGTAGATTAAGACATGACGTTTATGGGAACGTGCTCGACAGCCATGGCTGGCAAGGGCTGGTGTCCCATCTACAGTACTAGGCCACAAGACTGGCGGTCTTCGTACTGTGTAGTTCCGGATTTAACGCGAAGCCCCGCGATTGCAACCCTTGTTGCACTACATCACGATAACGGGCTCTAGTACAGTACTTGTACCACTTAGGTAATAGGTAAGCCGCAACATCGGTTGGTGTACGGATGGCTAGCTAGCTCTAGGATGCGATCATGACGACTCAACTACACTACCTAAGGTACTCCTAGATATCGGATCGGAAGGTGCCTACCAAAGACACCCAACCGCCCGCGTCGCCCGCCTCGCGCATCCCGCCTCCGGTCTCCGTCTATAGACCTGCTGTATCCAGAATCCTGGGTCCTATAGCTGCATCTTCGTATCCACACCAAGCCAGCAGTCAGTCCACTCAAGTCCACCCGTCGAGGCCTTCGTGACGTTCTGTTGCAGGGCCTCGCCTGGTCCAACCCATGCCTCCGACTTCCCACCTCCCACCCGCCGACCCGACCCTCCTCCATGCTATGATCCCGTCCAAACGAGGATCCGAAGACGAGACCTCCCCAACTCGACTCGACAACAAGCGACACAGAGCCGCAGCCCCGGGCGCTCCGGGATTTTGCACCATGAGTAAGGCGCTCGGCAAGAGGCCAGTGGCCAAGCCAGCCCGGTCAGCTTTCGAGCCGGGCAAGGGCGCCAAGAAGCTCACCGTCACGAGGCTTCGGACCATCCCGCAGCCGGTCGACGTCGAGCACTACTACGAGAAGCGGAGGCATGAGTTGACCGACGCTCTTCTGGCCCTCTTCGAAAACCGGCAGCCCCGACAGCCGCTCGAAACGCTGTATAGGGGTGTCGAGGATATCTGCCGTCATGGCGCTGCTCGTGAACTGTACGACATCTTACGATCTCAGTGCGAGTCTTACTTAAGCGGCCCTCTGCAGCGGTCGATTAAGGAAGACGGCGGCTCGTCTACTATTGGCATGCTCAAAGCCGTGCATAAGTATTGGGCTATATGGAGTTCTCAGTCTGCAAGTAGCCTCGGACATTCCGCGACGGACTTGTATTAACGCTGATTCGCAGGCCACAATTCGCTCCATCTTCAGCTACCTCGATCGTTCGTTCCTACTCAGTAGTAAAGATTTTCAACAGATTAATGATATGGCAATAACACTCTTCAGAAAGATGGCCTTTCCTTCGGGGGAATCCTCACATGCCAGCGTGGGCGCAAAAGCTTTGGCTGGCATGTGCGATCTGATTGAACTTGATCGGAAAAGCGACTCGCGCTTTGACTCTGCATTATTGCACGAATCCGTCTCCATGGTGAATGTGCTCAACGTCTATGGCAAGTTGTTCGAGCCCCTGTTCTTGAAGACATCCAGTGTCTATCTCCGTGAATTTGCCGAAGAGCTAAGTGCCACTTCGCTCAAATCCTACATAGCTGCTTGCCAGAAGCTTCTCTCTAGGGAAGACTACCGCTGCAATGCCTACAACTTCGACAGCACCACGAAGCGGCAACTCATGAATCAAGCACATCACCTATTAATCGAGGATTATTCCGAAAAGCTGCTAGACGGTGAGAGTATAAGCAAGATTCTGGATGAAAACTCTGTGGAATCTATGAAGGCTCTGTACGATCTGTTGCGCTTGAGCAATCTTCAAAAGCGGCTTAGAGGGCCTTGGGAAGATTATATCAAAAGCGCAGGCTCGATCATCGTCAACGACAATGCTAGGGGAGATGAAATGGTAATACGATTACTCGAGTTCAGGAATGCTTTGGACATCATGGTGCGCGATGCCTTTCAGAAAGACAACGACTTCGTACATAGCTTGAGGGAAGCGTTTGGCACTTTTGTCAATGACAGGAGAAATGTGGCCTTGCGGAATACGGGAACGTCGAAGGTTGGCGAGATGATCGCAAAGTATATTGATATGCTACTCCGCGGTGGCTTGAAAACTCTTCCGGCATCACTGCTCTCGGATGTACAGGATCGCGTGGACGCAGAGAAAAGTGGCCAAGCCAGCACAGGCGACGAGGACGCAGAACTGGACCGCCAATTAGACAAAGCCCTCGAATTATTCCGTTTCATCGAAGGCAAGGGTGTATTTGAAGCTTTCTATAAACAAGATCTCGCACGACGGCTCCTGATGGGTCGCAGCGCCAGCGCAGATGCGGAAAGGAGCATGCTTGCCAAACTGAAAAGCGAGTGCGGCTCAGACTTTACTCGTAATCTGGAACAGATGTTCAAAGACCAGCAAATGGCCCGTGACGAGATGGCCTCATACAAAGCTTGGCGCGAGGGCAACGGACACACGAGCAAGCTTGATCTTAATGTTAGCATTTTATCGGCCGCAGCATGGCCCACTTACCCGGATACTCAACTCCTACTACCTGATGAAGTTGCATCTCAAATAGAGCAATTCGCCGGATATTATATCAACAAGCATACCGGTCGGCGACTCACCTGGAAACATTCACTTGCCCACTGTGTTATCAAGGCTTCCTTTAATAAAGGGCCTAAAGAGCTGTTAGTCAGCGCCTATCAAGCTGTCGTCTTGACTATTTTCAACCATACAGATGGGCCTATATCGTACCAACAGATTGCGGAACACTCTGGTCTCGCCGGTCAGGATCTGGATAGGACGCTGCAGTCGCTAGCTTGTGGCAAATTCCGTGTTCTCACGAAGGACCCGAAGGGCAAGGAAGTCAATCAGACAGATACATTTTCGGTCAATAAGGGTTTCTCCGATCCAAAGTTCCGTATCAAAATCAATCAGATTCAACTCAAGGAAACCAAAGAAGAGAACAAAGAGACGCATGAACGAGTCGCCAGGGACAGGCAATTCGAGACACAAGCAGCTATCGTTCGCATCATGAAGAGCCGTAAAACGATGACGCATGCCAATCTTGTCGCCGAGGTCATCAACCAGACTAAGAAGCGTGGTGCTGTAGAACCTGCTGAGATCAAGCAAAACATTGAAAAGTAAGTTTCCATCCAACACGATGTCCGCCGGATCATTTATTAATGCGAAACAGATTGATAGAGAAGGATTACCTTGAAAGAGAGGGATCATCTTATACATACCTCGCATAAGGCTTCCGGACTCCATCATACGGTGTTGGCTTGAACGACAATACCATCGACAAGCTTACGAGTGTAGAGTCTGAAAACGTGACGTCTACAACTAGGGTGCGAACAGAGCAACGTTGCCTAAAAGCGAGTTTGCAAGTACTCATGATGTTAACGCAGTTCGAAGTCAGCTGGTTTCTGACTTCCTACCCACTTTAGTGGTATTTCCACACTCGTCCTACGAAGGTCATCTAGTACATGTTACAGCCGTTAAAGTCTCTCCTCGACGATGCCAACCTGATTTTACATCAAGTCATTCATGTGAGCAATTAGACTAGAAGCATGAGATGTGTTAGGTCCACGAACAGAAGGAACCAAGTCAATAAATGAATACACAACTGCATATAGCATAGCATATTTCTATAGGATCGCAGAACAACAAGTAGAGGCGTATTCTCACTTTTAAGATTCAAACCCCATGTTTCAACGCGAAGCATGAACTTGAATTGTATCCACTGCGCATATATATAGAACACCTATTGCCCATTTACTCACATTTCTTTCTTAGACGCTCGATATAACAACTCAATCATCGTAATACCCCGTCTCCCAAACCACCAGACGGCCACTCTTCCGCTCATCGTCGGTGAACAAGCCGTTCCACGCGCTCCAGACCTCGCGCAGCTGGATCTTGTGTCGAGCGCCGGGGCCGGCCGAATCGAAGTACATGCGCAGCGGAGTCTCTATGCCCTCGAAGCCGACGATGTAACGGGCCATGTGCTCGCCCGGCGCGTTACGCGGCCACAGCTTCTTGGCGAGGAAGTCGACGGGGTCGGCGTAGAACCGGCGCGTCTCGTCTTGGTACGCGGCGCGCTCGGGGGAGTTGGGCTCCGTGTCGAGGGGCGGCTCGCAGGTCAATGCGCGCGCTGTCAAGGCCGGATAGACGAGGTGGGAGCGCCATGGCGTTGCGTGGCAGGGCGTCAGGAAGAGCGCGAAGAGCTCCTGCGGCTGATCAATGCCTTCTTCTGGAGGGTGGAGGAGCGTAGAGTTTAGAGAGGGTCGGGCGAAGTTGAGATAATCTGGATGGAGGCGCTCGAACTCGCTCCGGAGGAACGACATCACTTGGATCGGTGCCGCGGCGTGGAACCAGGAGAGATAACCCCCTATCACGACGTTGACGAGTAGAAGGGCGGCGAGGAGAGGTTTTCGCTTCCAGCTTAGTGTAGGTGGAGGACAGATCGTGACACCAGAGACGGAGAGTGTCGTGAAGAATGAGGTTACGTATGGCGCCGCGAGGATATGGAGGGCGGGTAGAAGGGCCTGAATGAAACGGACCTCCTTATGAGATACCAGTGACAGTGTAGATATAGTGGTCAGAATGATAAAGGTTAAAGTCTTGAGGATGTTGGAGGTGGTTACTGAGAAACTGGATTCCGAGTCAAGTGATTTGAAAAGTCCTTGGAGGACAAAAGGGGTAATGGTGGTACAGAGAAGCGGAATGCCCTGGGACAAATAATAATGCCAGTCATTCTGCCCATAGAACTTTGCCAGATCCTTAGCAAGGTTGAAGTGTAGCCATGCGAAAGGAGGGAATTTCCATTCTCCGAAGTACTGGCGGTCACACACCAACGATACGCCAAGCGCCATAGACCTACAAGAATTAGCCGATTGCTATATTTCCAGAAACCCCAGAGACTTACCCGCAGATAAGAGCTTCCCTGAAGAGGATGAATAAAACTCTTTGATTCAGGGGCGACTTTCCGCTAAGTGTAAAGCGACTAAGCATAAGCGTAGATATCGCTATCCATATAAAGATATTCGTGGGCCTCAGAAGCACAGCGAAAGCTGCCAGTGTCAGAGATAGTCGTAAACTAAGGCATGAAGTTATTATACAAGTTTCCACTTCAACTGGCACCGTACTTACCTATTGACTTTACTCCGAGTATTCAAGACAACAGGGTAATCCTGACCCTCGCCTTTTTCACCGGTGTCTACGCCAAGGAGTTCCCATGGCCAGTAGTACAGGGCCATAGCAGTCAGTGTGGTTTCAAAGCAGTTTGAGAAGGTTCTCGTGGCCGTGTACCATTGCCACGGGTTGAGAAGCGCCATCGCTAACTATAGACCGTGTCAGTCCCACGCGAGGCAGTCACATAGACGAAGAGCGTGTACTCACGACCGACCAGGCAGCAGCACTACCTGGTCTATAGAGCTTTTCGGCAAGCCTCCAAGTATACCAGTCACTCAAGGCAGCGAAGACAGTCTGCAGAACCTTCGGGGCCATCAGCAGCCACTTAGCCTTGACTGTTGGGACTTTATAAGAGGCCCAGAAGCTGTCCACGATGAAGTACCCCAATGCTAATACTGTGGGGTGTATGGATGAGCGCAACGCATGACGCCACTCCTATTGGATTGTGTCAGCGAGACTCTTCATTATGAACTCGTGTGTAAGTGAGGAGATGTTGGCCCTCCCCTATAGCCTTACGCACCCATGTTAGCCAGGCTCCGCTGTTTTCCCCATACACCAGCTGCCATGCTGGCTCGAGGACCTGGAAGTACTCGTCTGGCTGAAAGAAGGTCCGGACACACAGAGCATTGGCAAAGCGAACGGCGAAGATGACGGTGAGAATCTCTCGAGCCTGCTGTGTAGTGGAAGCAGCTACATTTTTGTCTCGACTCGTTTCCTTGGCGCTGGCGGCCGCCTTCTTGTCGAGGACCTTCTTGGGGCTCATCTCGCAACCATCTCAAAATATATATTGTTCCTCAATTTACTTTTGTTTTACGCTTTCTTTGACAGTAACAGGCGTGGACAGATCTGATCAGTTATAAGCTCTGAGATAGCGGCTGAGGCTACCTGGCATTCTACTAGTAACTTGGAACTAGCAATTCATCCAGCATCTGGGCAATTTACGGAATTTGTCCCAATTGATAATTGATATCATCCGGATCCACATGCCTGATCCGGTTGTAACCTCTACTTGCAAGGCAGGTACAGTGTATTACAGTATATTGACTGTACAAAACACCGTATGCGGTATTATCTAACTCAGCAACATATATCCCTGCTCTTATATACCGCCTTCCGTTGACTCAGTATCTCCGTCATCGTCTTACATCGCCCAACTCAAATATGTAACACCTCATTGACCCGCCCGTTGATGATTACTCGGCTACGGTGTTGCCAAGGCTGCAATCCTTATCCCCCGTCTTTCGGAGTGGTGCTGCCTCTGCCGCTACCGGCAGAACATATGGCACACCGGCTAACGGCTGCGACTTTTTCCACTAAAGTTTGCATTGTCTGGGCCAGAACAAAGTAAAGATGAACCAGTGTGCATTCACTCCTCGGCCCTTGCCGTCAATATTCCCCGTGGACACACCCAAACTTATATAACTGCACAGCACTCTTCCCGCTACCACGGTATGATGGATATGACGACACGGCGATGGACGCGAAGACAACAGCGAAGACTGAGGAAACAATGACTTTCCTGTCCGCTTTGCTTCGGCACCATGTGGAAACGCTAGATGTCCCACGTGACGCTTTCCGCCGATAGTCAGGCCATCGGCGCCGTTTGTTGCGGCTGGATGAGGATGAGCCGCATCGACTTGCACTTAGGGGTATAGTGGCCCTGTACCGGACCTGGGATGCGCCTCTGACATTACGTATGATTTAATGTATATATACTTCGAGCCGGCCCCGCCTTTTCACCGGCCCTTTCAGTCCTTTTGTCTCTCACTGCGCTTATCTCATTGCACTTTTCTGTTGCTTGAAGTTTGCCTCCAGCTTCATCTCATCTCTCGAGCAGTTATAGAGTTATAGATGGACCTGACGTTGATCAACTCTCTGTCCTCGTCTCTATTCTTGTTCTGCATCGGCTTATCACCACACCTCAAGATCCTTAACCCATCGCAACATGGCCCCCCACGCTGAAGGCCCCGTCGGACATTCCGCCAACGGTTCTGTCACCTCGTCCAAGTATCACGCCTCGTCGACTAAGAGTGCGATTGCCGCTGAGCACAAGTTCGCTGCCCACAACTACCATCCTCTTCCCGTTGTTTTCGCCCGCGCTCAGGGTATTGATGTCTGGGATCCCGAGGGCAAACACTATCTCGATTTCCTGTCCGCCTACAGCGCTGTCAACCAGGGCCATTGCCACCCAGAGCTTGTAAAGGCACTAACTGAGCAGGCTGGTCGTCTGACATTGAGCTCGAGGGCTTTCCACAACGATGTGTTTCCCAAGTGGGCCGAAAAGGTCCAGCAGATGTTCGGTTACGACATGGTTCTCCCCATGAATACCGGAGCAGAGGCCGTAGAGACGGCCATTAAGATCGCCAGGAAGTGGGCGTACAAGGTCAAAGGTGTGCCCCAGGGCAAGGCATTGGTCTTTGGCGTCCAAGAGAACTTCCATGGCCGAACGGTGTGTTAAACGTGCCACGGATTGTTGCGTAGCTAATTCGCAAACAGATGATTGCCGTTACGCTCTCAACCGACCCTGAGTCTAAGGACAATTATGGGCCGTACATACCCAACATCGGTGCCACCTCTCCATCCACTGGAAAGCCCATTCGGTACAATAATGTTGCTGATTTGGAGGTGGTGCTTGAGGCTCATGGCAAAGAGATGGCGGCTTTTATCGTCGAACCAATTCAGGGAGAGGCAGGTGTTGTTGTTCCTGATGATGACTACCTGAAGAAGGTTCAGGATCTCTGCAAGAAGCATAATGTCCTTTTGATTTGTGACGAGATCCAGACTGGTATTGGTCGGACTGGACGGATGCTCTGCTCGGAGTGGGCTGGGATCAAGCCAGACATGGTGACGCTTGGCAAGGCCATATCTGGTGGCATGTACCCAGTTAGCTGTGTTCTCAGCAGTAAAGAGATCATGCTAGTCGTCGAGCCTGGCACGCACGGTTCCACCTATGGTGGAAATCCTCTTGGTTGTGCTGTCTCCATCCGTGCACTTGAGCTCATGGAAGAAGAACAGCTTACTCAAAAGGCTGAGAAGTTGGGCAAGGTCTTCCGAGAAAGCTTAGCTGCTCTGAAATCCCCAATTATCAAGACAGTTCGTGGTAAGGGATTGTTGAATGCCGTCGTGGTAAATGAGTCACAGACGAACGGACATTCAGCTTGGGATCTCTGCCTTCTTCTAAAGGAGAAAGGCCTCTTAGTAAGTCTTCTGGGCTGCTAGTTGCATACATAATGTGTGACTGTAGGTGGTTGTTGTACTAGTGCTCACTTTCACTTAGGCTAAACCGACACATGGAGACATCATCCGATTTGCACCTCCATTGGTCATAACCGAGGCACAGATGCAGAAGGCCATCGCCATAATTGGAGACGCATTACGAGAACTACCTAAGATGAAGAAGCACGAGAATGTCCATGTAGGATTGGAGAACTGATAGATGCATATGACAGCACATCACTCGCCGCCGCGTCTCGCAGTAGCGCTGTATGACTATCGTAACATTGACGGCAACGTCGTGGTGTGTTTCTGCTTATGCGAGCTGTGCTGCGAAAGTGGCAAAAAAAGCGTGGAATATGCGAGACTTCGAATTTCGGAATGAGCTCTGTAACGCAGCAGTCTCCTACCTAGTGTAAGGATAGGCCAGCTTCCTACCTCCCATGGCAGGAAATCGTTGGCGGCTATATTGGGGTTCTGGGGAGGATCAACTATTGTGCGGGGATGGAATATCAAATGAACGCAAAGCGCACTTTTTGGGGGTACGAAACCGATGAGCATGGTGAGCAAAAATAGCAAATTCGATGTTACATTTCAATTTGCAATAGCTGTGTTCCAGCGTAGTTGACCTACTGTACGTCAACTCTCTGTCTTGAACCTACTATGATAAATGGCCATTGTTGGGCTACTGTAGGTCGGCGTAGCACCGGTCTCTGATGTGCATAATACATTGCAACTCAAAGCTGTTTTGCCTCCTGCATGTTGGGACCATTACTGCAGCGTGCACTATAACGCTGTCTCTTAATCTGAGAAAGCCTCAGCTCGAATCAGACGTCAATGCCCCCCCGTGATAGCATTTTTCATGGATGCCGACATAGCCGTACATTTGATCGTGCAAGTAGTGTATTACAAAAGTTGTCAACCACGGTATATTGTTGCAACTCGGTCACGGCTTCGTCTAGAAACTCGCAAATGTATGCATCAGCTTCCTGACTCTTACTCCACATACTTTAACCTACTACTCACGATAGTCCCGTCTCCCTATGTAACAATCATAATGAATTATGATGATACTAATGGTAATAATACACATCGTAAAAGGTCAAGTGATTATAGCTCTTCTCCAATTGAAGGGGATTGATTACTGGACATTCGGGACGTATTCTCCAATTCGAAATCAATTTGCATTGTCGAGAGGATCTACAGCGACGATACATACGCAGTAGTGGCATACAAGTGAAGGCATAGAAGTCGGGTCCTTCGAAACTCCACTTCTATGCGTGGATTTGCATCTTTGGCTCCCCCGGATGACCAACAGCTAGTGTAGATATTTCATATCTAGGTGCAGCTCATCCGTGACAAGCTCATTCCCCGTAACAAATAAGAACGAAGAGCGTGAGTTGTGCACTCAAGTTGATAGGGCAGCCTATCCCCGAGATTTTCCCCATTGCGGTAGCTGCTTTTGCGTATGAATCACGGCCGCCTCATCTCAAAGCTGCCTACAGTACCGAGTATCACTACTGTCGACGCATGCAGGCGTTTGGCGAATGGCAGCCCGCCAGCCGCACAACACACGTACCCGTCCACCCTCCCCTCCACCAACAGACCCAAACCCTCCTTCGTCTAATGCTCTCCTTCTCTCGGATTGGAGAATTGAGCGCCCATTGATAGGCAGGCACATCCGGGGAAAGAGTATTGGCGCATCACACAGGTAGTGTCGTTCACATACGGGGCCCCTACCGAGTCACGGTGGTCCCGGATATCTCCAGCCAAGACTGAGGGTCTGCTGATCGCAGGAAGTGATAGATAAGGGCGTAGAGAGCAACAACCCCCAGTATCTCGATATCGTTATCCATTTGACAATGATGTTGATCCATCTACTGAGTATACCGCATGCATAAGTAGTAGGCATGCTGGTAGGTATATACACTTCCAGGTTGGAGACATCCATATTTAGGGGTCCAGCTAGGTTGTTCTTTGTTTGACACAACAACTGCACAGTCCTATGTGCACTACTGCAAGCTTTCCCCAGTATTCTTGCAGGAATAGCGTACCCAGATAACTACGGAACGAGTGCCCGTGAAGTACGCTAGGAGGTCGGCTAGCCCGTTTACGCGATGGCCTGTCCCAAGCGGCGCGGCGTGGATGGGGACAGGCAGAATACCTACCTGGTAGGCAGCCTTGTGACCACGACACCGGGCGCTTGCCACCTCACACTTCACACACTGCCCGCGGACCATGAGTTAGTGCTGTCATGCATTGCAAGATAATACAATGTTAATAACAGAGTTTCAGTTTAACACGTCTTGGGGGCGGACCAGCACTTCTGGAGCAGGATTGCATGACTATTGGGCGACTAGGCGAGGAAAAAGAAGGGTGGATCGTTTACTTTTGCTCTACCGGTCACCCAACCAGGTCATTCAATCAGTAGTATTCAGCGTGAATAAGCATTGACCTATTATCTTCTTGTTTATGGATAAGCGTATTTCCTTTTCCTTCTTGTCTAAGACATAGAGTACATATGTGGAAGAGTAGCGAGTTTCTGGCGTGGGTGATGATGAAATCCATGACCTTACGACTTAGGTGACTAATAGGAACTTGGTAGTGTTCATCCTTTAACACATCACATGTAGTATGTATGGATTGATCCTAGGCGGCCTGAAAAAGACTACACGATTCGCGCGGCACTCATGCCTCGGGTAACTGCTAACTGTGTGATATCAAGTACAACTCCATGATAGAGCTGCTATATAACTTAAGCGATCTTAAAAAATTACTTATCGAATCTTTCTTTGGTTCCCCTTTGCCAGACAGGGATGGATGAGTCGACAGCTACAATACCTACGGTAGGGATGGACGGGCGGCTTTAAGACAAGGCGGCGGTTTAATGCAGTGGTGTGTTGTAGCAACCCGTCCGCTTCAGGTAGTCCGACTTGACCATTGCCTATTACGGTAGGCCACGAGGTATCTTGCATGAAGCGCTGGACAAAGGGGTACGATTAGCGATCAGCCTGGCTGCGGAGAGGGATGCAAAAGTAGTAGGCAGGGAGACAGTGCGTGCGAGAGTATGTTGAGGCATAGAGTAGCTTTCCAAAGATGCCTCGAAATGCATACTACAAACTGAGACAATAGTGTAACTGATTGTCTCTCAACTGCTGGCTTTCACAGCTGCTTTCTGTTACCTGGGATTCCATCGTTCGACAAGAGCCAGGACAGTGCACACACAGTATATAATACGATACAGCTATGGCATTAATTAAGGTCCTGAGCAATTGAAGGGAGTAGACACACAGTAGGCAGATATCCGGGCCATGTCTGTGCTCAAGTTCGTTCCAGAATTCGTTTGCATGCGACGGTACTTAGTCGGCATACTACCTACCTAGAGTATCATACCGTATGTCCTTTCTTCTCTCCGTGTGCTTACTATAGTAGAAATCATCTATGATATTACTTCAATCTACTCTCCTTTTGGTTTGATGCTATCACGGTTTGTTTCTGGCTTGTTTGTTCGTATTCGCATGGTCGCAATCATAATGCATGCTGGCCGAGAGAGAGAAGCCTCAGGCTCGCTACCTACACCATGCTTACAGGAAAAAAGCATGTTATCAATCCCATCAGAGTAGATACAATGGGACCTAGGCCAGCGGCATCGGCGTTACTGTTGCGCGCTATCTTCAACAGAGCCTTAGTGTTAGCGTCTTATCAATCGTTATCACGTTGAAGAGTCACGAGCCCAAGTCCCGATCTTCGTTGTCCACGTCTTTGCCTCTGCTGGATGCCTTGTTACCTCCTAAGTACACGCTGGTAATACCTTGTCATCGGCCCAATCAAAAACGTAGATACGCAGACCGGCCTTTCAAGAGTCCTGTCTTGTCTAGGGTCCTCTTTTTGTCTTGTCTACAAGTATCCCAGTAATGCGCCTTTCCAGTGTCACTGTATTGGGACTCGCTAGGTAATGTACCAATTCTCTGCCTAGATCTCGTGATAGCGATTCCCGTAGCGCTAAGCTCTACGTGACTTTCCTCATAGCCTTCGTCATTCACCTCACTCTCCCTGCTCTCCATCGCTTTTTCACCCTCTTCATCTTTTTCATCTTCTACCTCACGTAACCTTCTCTTGCCACTCTTACTCTTTTGTGGCGTATACACCATTTTTCTTTCTTAGGTGTCGTAACGCCTAGATATTGAATTCTTAAGTCGTACTACACTGCCTGATCCCTTCTGCCAGTTAGCTTTCACGGTACCCTGAGATACGGTACGTTGCACTGTACGGATTGGGTATCCCTAGAACATAGCCGAGCATAGTCAGTAGACGGCACTGTTCCAGCTATACCCTGCTTCAGGAGACTCAGTCTGGTGTCGAGTCATTCGCTTAATCATCAGTCAGCCAACACAATACAAACTCTCTCTGTCTCTCTCTGTGTGTCTGCAAGCGCACTTCACTAGCAACCCTGGAACCTGCCGAGGCACTGTACGAGCCCTGTGAGAGGTACCTAGGTAGCTCTGCACACGGGTACTTGTAGCTCTGGCTCGTTAATTGAAGCCCCTAAACCACCTGCAGTTCTGCCAGCAAAGCCCAGCCCATTCTGGCTGCCAGGTCTGAGGTAGGTATCATCCCATCAGGTCAACGGTAGCAGGACAAGTCATACCGTTACTGACCCCTGTTAGTACACTACCTGAGTACCTTCCAGGTATGTGCCAATAGTACAGTATAAATATACTGTTTTTACTGTGCACCGGTACGGTCTACCCACCTGTCGCCTCACTACTAGCTTAGCAGTATCATCCCTGTCCTGCAAGGTAGCGTGGTCCGAGATAGGTATCTAGCATTCATTATCAGCAACGTTCGCATCCTACTATCTAAGGTTCCGTACCTACGTCTACCCTGCCCAACCTGCCTGTCCATGGTATGTATCATCGTTCTAGAAACCTCAACAAAACCTATCACATTGGTATCTACAAGAACCACCAAGACGCCGATTTCTGTGGGTGACACTCGCTAACTCGCCAACCCCGCCGCAGCCGTAGCTGTCTAGTCTGTTTCTCGGTTCTGAGCTCCAGCTCTCCAGTTACTCGGAGTGACACAAGCACAAGCTCGAGCAGCTCCAGATCGCTCCCCGCTTGACAAGGTTCAGGTTCTGGTCCTCGATTGTGTCCCAGGTCCACCCCCGACCTATCGGATATCTGCCCCTACATCATTCCCACTTGACGTCTAACTAGGTAGTTCCGTCCATCCAAGTCGAGACGCGCGCTCACCTCAGCTTTCGAGCTTCTTTCTCCTGGCGTTTCTTTCTTTTCTCTTTCTGCCTTGTGCATCTAGCCTTCTCTACTCCTCTTTCCTCCTTCTCCCCCCTTCGCCAACTATAGCCTACCAGCCTCAACGCCGGCCATCTTCTACGCATGCATACGAAGACGATCACGCGAGTTTCAACTCCATTTCCCGTTCTTTTATAGGCCCTTGGCCTACAACAAGCTTCCTGTCATCGCCAACTTACACAGGAAGCCATGGCCGAATCGCGAGTTCCTTCGCGCCGGGCGAGAGCCAACGACGACGTCGTTGGCCAGTTTCTCATCGGCTCCGAGATAGGAAAAGGCAGCTTTGCGCAGGTCTATATGGGCAAGCACAAGGTTCGCATCCATTAGCTCCCTCCCATCGACCTATCACCAGATTTTCCGTCTCTCCAACAGCTGCTATTTCCTACCGTATGTTTTCGCTTAACGAAGCATCTTTGCTTCGATGACCTTGTGTCGCAGCGAACTTATTCCCAAGTCCTAAGTTATCGTTGGGAGATCTGAAAGCTGGCTAACATCGATTTTCAAGGTATCTGGGGCCGCCGTAGCTATCAAATCCGTCGAGCTCGCACGATTAAATAAGAAATTAAAAGAGAACCTATATAGCGAAATCCAAATTCTGAAAAAGCTCCGGCATCCACATATCGTCGCCCTTCATGATTGCGTCGAGTCATCAACCCACATCAACCTTATCATGGAGTACTGCGAGCTTGGCGACCTGTCGTTATTTATAAAGAAGAGAGACAAGCTCATAACACATCCTGCCACATGCGACCTGGCTCGAAAGTACCCCAGTGTCCCCGGGTCGGGTTTAAACGAAGTTGTGATTCGCCATTTTCTAAAGCAACTCGCTAGTGCGCTTCAATTCTTGCGAGAAGGCAACTTCGTCCATCGGGATATAAAGCCGCAAAACTTGCTACTTCTCCCATCAGTCGCATATCGAGAATCGAACAAGGACACCCGACCAATCCTCAGCGCCAGCCACGACTCACTTATACCTGCTGTTGGACTACAATCTCTGCCCATGCTGAAGCTGGCAGATTTTGGATTTGCGCGGGTTCTACCGTCGACCTCGCTCGCAGAAACGCTTTGCGGATCGCCTCTTTATATGGCACCTGAGATACTTCGTTATGAGCGATACGATGCCAAGGCCGATCTGTGGTCGGTTGGAACTGTTGCCTTTGAAATGATAAGCGGCAAGCCTCCGTTCCGAGCTAGTAACCACGTTGAGTTGCTACGAAAAATCGAAGGGAATAATGATAACATCAAGATTCCCAAGGAAGTTCAGGTATCTTCAAATCTTAAATCCTTGATTCGTGCTCTGCTCAAGCGTAAGCCCGTTGAAAGAATGAGTTTTGAGGATTTCTTCAATCATAATGTGATTGCGGATCCTATACCCGGTCTAGTTGAGGACGACCTACCCAAGCTATCAAAAAATTCACGAGCTCTTTCAAGGACAGACGAGCCCCGTCCTGAAGCGCGACGACTGTCAACTCATCATCGCTATCGAACTGATACAGACATTACACGCCAAGAAATAGACCAATCGTCACCCAGAGAAAAGCCGTCGAGATCGTCGCCCCTAGGCACTACACCGGAGTCTGGAAATCAGCTTAAAATAGTGCAAGACACGGCTCAAATGGATATAGCACAAAATGATATTGCATCCGGTCTTGGTATCCAACGTCCTCAGCCGTTTCCATCAGCATCCGCACCTTCAAAACCAGCTCTCATGGAAGACAGTCGGAATCGAGGTTATTCTAATTCTTCGGCCAACAAAGTTGCGCGCGATAATAAATCACCTCCTTCATATTTTAACAACAGTCCGGGAAAGGGGAAAGCAAGATATTATTCTTCGACAGTAGATGAGCGTGAAAGGGTGGCCCATGATATAGCCTTCGAGAGAGATTACGTCGTCGTAGAAAAGAAACACGTCGAAGTAAACGCATTTGCCGATGAGCTTGCTGCTAAGGATACACAAGCACAGGCCACCGCTCAACGATCAGGGCAGGTAATAAGGCGTGCCACGCAACAGGGCGACCCAAGGTCCACCACTGGCGCTGTCCCAGCTCAACCGTCCAATGCTTTGCAAATCGCACAAGGTAGACAACGACCAGACAGTCACCATCGAGGCTCTTATGAAAAGAATTTGTCAGGCAGCCCAGGTTCAACTACTTCGGTTATTTCCAAAGCAATCCAAGATGCCAGTTTGAGGCTTTTCGGCTTCAAATACCCTTCGCATCTGCTTGGCAAAGGCGCATCCCCTCCACACATGTATAGCCCTTTTCCATCCTATCCTACACCAAATACACCCATGGGTCTGATCACCGACGGTCGCTCAGGTGGCCCTGTCGACGAGGATCTCCGTGTTGCCCAGTGTATTGAAGACTTTGCTACGCGCAGCGATGTCGTTTGGGGGTTTGCGGAGGTCAAGTATAAACAACTTGTGCCACTCGCACCATCAACAGAAGAGGGTCTTGGTGGCATACCGATTGAAAAGATGGGATCAAACGATGAAGATGGTCTTACGATTGAGGCGATCGTCGTCCTCTCGGAAGAAGCACTAGTGTTATACGTCAAGGCGCTTTCTCTTCTAGCTAAATCAATGGATATTGCAAGTATTTGGTGGGCACGCAAAGCTAAGAACGAATCGAATGCCGCCCAACAGCATGTCATCGGGCGTGACGCAACCAGCGCTCAAAACCTTATAGCAAGGGTTAATTCTGCCGTACAATGGGTTCGGAAACGTTTCAATGAGACGTTAGAGAAGGCTGAGGTTGTCAGGCTCAAGCTGACAGAGGCTCAAAAGCAACTGCCCGAGGATCATGCAAGTCATCCAGGCAACAACATTGTCGAGGCCGTCACACCTGGAACTCCAAGTACGGAGGGTATTGTGTTGACTCCCGGTCTTAGCGCCGAGAAATTAATGTTTGACCGAGCCATTGACATGAGTCGAACAGCCGCGATCAACGAGATCGCGAACGAAGACTTGAGCGGCTGTGAACTCTCCTACGTTACCGCTATTCGAATGCTTGAGGCTGTACTTGATACTGACGAGGATATCTCAAATAAACGGCGTTCAACGGGGTCTTTAAAGGGGGACCGCGACAATCAAGAAGGAGCATCCGAAATCAACCCAGATGATCAACAAGCGGTACATAAGAGTAAGTGGTATCAACTGGTGAGATGAAACAAGAAAGAAAGGCTAACTCGGCACACTAGTGATCCACATGATTACCGGGAGACTTGCTACGCTTCGGAAGAAAATGCAGATGATCGCGAATGCCTCAAAGGCTCAACAACACAGTCTTCCCCGTAAGCGCAGCGACGAAATCACGCCACGGAGCGTACCTACTCATACCTCATGACAATGGAGGATGAAACTTTACGATTGATGACGACACGCATAAGACTGCAATACAAATTATTTGGGCCCCGCGGCTTTCAGACTCTACCTTTGCAACTGGTTACAGCGCCAGTTACGGTGGATATTTTTATGTTTTATCAATTGTTTTACTCATCATAGGGCGTTACGGACAAGGGCCTTTTAACATGGCGGTTCCCTCCCACGCCGGCGTTTGAACTTTTAATTTTTCCTATTCTTGTGTTTGCTACAGTTCCTAATCTATTCTTTTCATCCGACCGTTAACCCCAACTTTCTCTCGGAAGCGCTTGCAATGTCTTGCACTCTCCCTCAAATTTCATTCAAGACTACAGTGTTTCTACTACAGGCATTCGGCCACGAACAGGCTTCACAGCCACAACCCTTGAACACATTTCAAGGTCGGCTTGTCATTCGGTCGGATGACTGCTGATCAGTTATTCATTATTCTCTTCTGTTTTTTCTTTCTTGTTTTGGGCCTTAACTTGCGACGCAAGGATATTTGTGTCTTGATAGAGGTTTTTCTACACGAAGCTCATATTAGCTTTCTCGCTAGTCTTCACAGCATGGGAGATCGTCCCTAGTCTCAGGCAGATAACACGTCGCCTGGTGTTTCTCTGGTAGCCCTATTGTATATCTTTCCTGTTTAGGCTCCCTACCGGTTGCTGGCCTGCTTTCGAACTTGGCATTGTGGTTGCATTGGGTTTAGATTGAGTACAAAGCAGAATATCGAATTGTCAATACTGCGTTAGTTGGGGTTGGTCCTGGCGCACCCATTGGAATACCCAATGCAATGAGCATAGTCAGGGTCTAGTCATTCAATATAAATTAAAATAAACATTACCGCAAAGGATAAAGTTGGCATCACTCAGATTTGGTCTGCGGAGCTGAAATCCCCCCTACTGCATGCCGATGGTGGAGTGTCTATATCAAGCAGCTTTCATTATTCGAACCTCAGCCTCGACTTCGTCTCTTCAGCCCCTCCAGATTCTTTTGCGTAACAGGACCGCCTAGTACATGCTCAAGCCATATGTTGCAAGTATGCTTAGGGACATTGATTGTTGCAGATGTCACAGTAGCGTACGTAGGATCACCCTCGTGTGCATCCCTTATCACCCATGTCCGCCTCCATATCCTATCGCAAGAGATCAATTTGAAAACAATAGCTGTTCAGTGACCTTACATAAGATGCCTAGATATGGTGAGTCGGTTTTTCAGTTTGTAATGCTCTTGTCCGCTATAGTAGATAGGTCTTAATACTCCCGTTATTTTTTGGTAGACCCGTCGTCAGCTCGGCTGTTTCCCCGATACCAGCCATTTACGTCAACATTCTAACGTATAGAATTGTTACGGGAAGTGACCTAGGCGGGAGGATCTAGAGAGCTATAGAGCTCTAATTTAAGCCCTTTTCAATTTTTTTGCTTTATATATATTATCTAATTAGCTCTCCGTTCGAAATCAGTCCCTATAAATTCACAATATTGGTCCCCCTCTCCCCCAACGATCCCGAGTCGTCCTTGTATTAGATTCGAACCCACCTAGCAGAAACCTGCCTCGCCGGGGCCTATGACGACAACGATGGACCCCGAATTTCGGTTGGTGCCATTTTTGCTCCTCGTCTTTTGGCCCCCACCTTCTTTATTCGCCATCTGCGGAGACTTCTAAGTTACCAACAGGTAAAGCGATTTGGGCTACATGCTGTAGGTATGCCGGCGCCAAGCAGAAAAGTAGCCGTTTTTTTATTTTTCTTCATGAAGTTACAGGTTTTGAAGTTGTATATGTGGTTCCTAGCAGCAGCCTAAACCTTAGGCGCTTAGGTCTGCTACCCTCTCGCCTCTTTGATCTAGGTGGGTATCTTGGGTGAAACTGCTATTGTAAATCTACGGCGTACGGAATAGAGGAGTCGAACTTCTTCGCGAATATATGGCTCGGTCATGCTAATTATAGAAGCCTGAGGTCGCAGTGAGGTAGGCCCGGAGATGTAAATACAGCGTCTAATCATGCACTTCATACAGTGGCAGGACTGTCTATTGACGGCAGAGAAGAATAAATTGGGCATAAAAGGTTGTTGGCAGCTTGGATCTACAGATATGGTGTCCTTGCACTCGGTTTAGGTAGGACCCTTTCCTGGGCCGACCCGCTCATGCTGAATATCTCTCTACATAGATGGGATCTATAACCGTCCATATTTGCATCCCTCCTTCTTCTTTCTCTCTTGTGGGTAGCAGGGACTGGCAGGGTCCAGTAGCACGGGGAGAAAAGGGATCATTAATGACCCATAGCAACATCACCACTGGACAGCTTCCCACAGCTTGAAATTGAGGTTGGTGGCGGGCAGGTGATGCACGGGACTACTCCATTAGGTGCTGTAACGCTCACAGGACCCAGCCAGCATGCTACCAACCCCGTTACTATCCAATTGCTCTAGTGGGCGAGGCCTATCGGGTCTGCAGGACCAACGTCATACTGCTTGAAAGGCCCGCCGATCACATTTGATGCATCTCTCTGGTCGAGTCATCAACTAACGGTGTATACGCCACAGTCAAATCAAGTCGTGATGTCTCTTTTTTTGCCCCATGAGAATTATAGCGACGGCACGGCTCTCGTCTACGAGAGTTGCTTCTACGGATGGGGAAACTGGGCGGCTCATTGGTGGCCTCTCTTTCTTCCTTGTTAGTTTGATCTTTCGAAGGATGATGACTGAGGGATGATCGCTTGCTTACCCACCCTGAAGGGGCAACAACGGGCAGGCAATCTACAATAAAGCTATGGAGACTGTGTTAGGCGTATTGTGTGAGGTATAGTAGTGTGATTACTTAAGTCTGCGTGCAGGAAGCCTTGCGATCAGCCCGAAGGTTATATGCAAAGGTTTCATGATATCTAATAAGACGGGAGCCAAGTGTATTTGTTCTTCTCGCAGAATCGGATGTCGGCCTGCCTAATTCGAATATAGAGAGTATGTTAAAAAATTTATCGAGACCTAAGAGCATGATAAAAGATGTAAGCGACACACATTAAACGCAGTGTGACCAGCCTCATCCTAGCCTAGAAACCTGAAGCTGGAAAACTTTCCTTCTACACGCATCTTGTGTGGAATTCTTCCCTGCTTGGTCTCTAACAGCGTACTACCTAGGTAGTATTAGTCTTCACGGACCGTAAACGCACGGCCGAAGTAAACCTAAACTCTCCGTTTCCTGGCAGCAGAGACCTTATGCCAAACAAGCACCATCCATCATCTGTCTTTGCGTGTATTCTTGGGCTTGAGAAAGACGTGCTCCATGGCATTTTCACCTCGACATTTTCGGCCACCGAAACTATTTTTTCGGGTTGTCCATCGAGTAGGTAGGTAGCAGCAAGCTACACACAGTGGTGGTCCTAAGATATATTTATGGGCGCATGAAATTCCTTGCTCGGCTTAATTTGAATAGGATTAATGTTTCCACTACCTCGAGGCAGACTGCCTTCCTGTCGCCTACCCGAGCGTAAACCACTCCACGACACAACAGCTCCTTCCTATTCGACTACCCAGATGTTCTCACAATTATTAGGTAGGGTCTGCTCCAGGCAGCATCCAATGAAATATGCGCATACCTACCCAGGTATCAACCTATAAGTATCTAACCTGTTAGGTAGATACGTGTATATATGCGATGAAAGAAACATATAGCAGCGGTCCCCATCAGAGAGCGAAGGGCCCCCGGAAATGAGTCCTTACGGGTACATACACTGCAAGGTACATACATTAAAATGTGGATACCGGTAGTCAGTCTACCGACGCACCTGCCAGGTGCAAAGGATGAGGGTATTATTGAATTAAATATTTGGGCAGGTACTCTTCTCTTCTTGCCTGGGGTCTGGTAGTAGGTAGAAGGGAGTTATAAACGATAACATTAATTATTATTACTACTTGTACGTACTATAAAGAGCATCAAGAGCAGCCCCAAGTAGTAGACAAGACGACTCAAGGTTGCCATACCTGCAGTGGGACAAACTATGGTTTGGCGACCGGGGACCACCCGAGACACGCCCCTCCCGCCGTCATTCAACAGTCTACCTACGTAGTAGCACTACAGTCCGCCAGGAAAAGGGTACCTTACAGCTGGCCCAGCCAGCCAGCCCACTTCTCTCTCTCTCTTGCTCTTGCCCTCTCGCTCGCTCTCAGGCTTGTGGGCTGTAGCATGTACCTGCCTGCCCTGTTATCTTCGCCCACGGTATATCATCACCTCCCGCCACTAGCAGCAGCGCCGGCCGCGGCAGCAGCACTACCCAAGTACCAACACCACACTCATCCCCATAATAGCGCCCAGTGATGTCGCCCGTTCCATCTCGTTTCCTTCTAGCCCTACGTTTTACGACATATGTAGATACCGTCACCGACGGCCCCTCTACGCCTCTCCGCCTCTCGCTCTCACTCGCACTTCCTGCTGCTGCTTGTGATCGCAGGCCTCAACCGTGCACTGGTGCCACTCCTCTCGTTCCTACGTGCCCCGTCTGAAACAGTCAGCCAGACCTGGCCAACCGCACCCAGCCCATGCCGACGCGAGCCTTGGCTTAAATTCCTCCAGCGTTAGATCCAACCACATATCCTCGTCTTCAGCATTCTCCCCTCCTCAGCGTCGCTTGTTGTCGTAATCCCGTTTAACGGTCCCCGCCGGTACATCGGCCGCTAGTCTCGTCGTCTTCGCTCCTCTGCCAACGATCATACACGATCATACACATAATACACATAGGCATACACGCAAGAGACGGACTGCTGCCTCGACGTCTGATACCAGATCTCGTTTGTATCCGTCAACCGCGCCGCCTCCCGACCAGTCCACTCAGCTCACCTGCCGTCACCCTCGCCCTCACTCTCATTTACCACCGCGTTTTATGTCTCTGGTTCACGCGCATGGTCTGCTTCCCACACCCGCCGGTTATAAAACCCGCCCGATCGACTCTGATTGAGCAGCCTCCCCAAACCTCGTAATTCGCTAGGCTCTAAGTAAGGGGATTGCATGCGCTACTGACTATAGAGCCGCGTTTCCCCAGCCTCGACAACGCCTGCGGTCGCCCGTGCGCCATAGACACAATGACGTCTGCCGTTACCCCATCCAAGCCGCCACCAAACCACCAGCAGCACCACATGAACCAACCACAGCCTTCTTCTCAAGCTCCTGTGACTCCTGCCTCACCGCCGAGCAAGCGAGCCGACCTCAAGTCATGGTGGAAGAAATTCCAGGTTCAAGCGACTAGGCATCAAGAGGCGCGAGGTAAGCCGCCATCCTCAATACCCTGCGTGGCCTTCCGATCTACCTTCCATCATCCCGTTTAATTATATCGTGCTGCTGTACAAGTTGTCAAAGCCTTGTTACCTACTTCTGTCAAGCCCGTATCCTTTTCCTTTAAATCGTTTAAGCTGCTCATGGCACCGCGTTTTAACGCGACGATGACCTTCGAGGACGCGAGATAGTGCCAAGAGCTCTCACTTCAAGTCCTTGGCACCAACAATTCTGTGTATTACGGCGCCTGGTGATTTGGAGACAACATTATGAGGCTCGCTAGGCAGCGGGCCATGGTGGATAGGCTAACAAATATCCAAACAGAGACGCGGCCTCAGGGCATCTTTGGTGTCCCCCTACGGCAAAGCATTACCTATGCCAATGTTGCTATCTCACTCATTGATGAGAATGGCCAGAGCTATATATATGGATACGTACCTATAGTAGTAGCCAAGTGCGGCGTATATCTCAAAGAAAAAGGTGGGATTCTATCCTTGAGGAATGCCAAGTGTGGCTGCTAACAATCTTGACAGCCACAAGTGTGGAAGGTATATTCCGTCTCAATGGCTCAGAGAAGCGCATCAAGGAACTCAAGATTCAATTCGATTCTCCAGATCGGTACGGCAAGGGACTTGTCTGGGATGGATACACAGTTCACGATGCTGCTAATGTTCTTCGACGGTATTTGAACGATCTCCCTGAACCTGTTGTTCCATTAGATTTGTATGAACGTTTCCGAGAACCGCTACGCGGCAATACAAGACAAGCCGTAGGCGATAGCGAAGGCACTCAGTTGCTTGAGAACTTTGATGAGCAGGACGCCATCAGGAAGTACAAGGAGCTGATCAAGGAGCTGCCTCCTCTGAACCGCCAATTATTGCTCTACATATTAGATCTACTGGCGGTATTCGCCGCGAAATCAGATGAAAACCGCATGACGGCTCAAAATCTCGCGGCGATCTTTCAACCCGGCATGCTGTCTCATCCTCAGCATGCAATGGCACCCGAGGAATACCGTCTCAACCAATGTGTGATTATTTTCTTGATCGAGCATCAGGACCATTTCTTGATTGGTATGCAAGGAACTGGTACCGATGAGCAGACACAACGAGAAATTGAAAATGGGACCCCCAGAATTGTTGCTCCAAGTACACCCAATCGCCAGACTGGTATGGTACGATCCGCGTCTAATGCTAGTGCCGGAGCGGAAAGCGTCTCAAGGGATGGCACGATACGAAGAAACCGGTCAACTTCGTCACGCCATTCACGATATTCAAATGGGGCTTCGACCCCTGGGAGTCCTTCTATTACGACCCCGGGCAGCTTGGGGAGAAGCAATACTCTGCCGTCTAAGAGATCCCCTCTTCTACAAACCAGTCGATTTCCATCTCGACAGCATTCGCCTGCAGTAGCAGCGGCGCCTACCTCTCCTTCTCCCAATCCCAGCGGCACTCCCCCTTCCGCAGCAACCGAGAAAGCGCCTATCTCTCTTGACAGATCTCCAGCAACCCCGAAATTGGGACCGGTAGCAGTAGGCTCTAGCCTAGCCCCCGGGCAATCAGGAGCAGGTCGAAGTCAAGAACGACTACTGGGGCCTCCGAGCAATAATCTGACTCCATCAAAGGAAAGAAACCTGCAGACTCTTTTCCAACGCTCGCCAAATTCAGATAGTGAGAAGCGGCAGCCCAATAAGTTGCGGAAGAAACGAGTCATCAGCAGCGCGAATCCAAGTGCTCAAAGCTCATCGGCTTCCCTACCCCATTCTGCTGTTGGGTCTCCTACAGCCGAAGCTTCTGATCCTATTGAAAGAGTGCCTAATTTAGAGACTATACGGCATGAGAATAATGCCTCCACCGAGACGCCGTCGGAGTCTACACCAAGAGCGTCTCAGGTACCACCAGCAAGCACTCTTCCTAGCACCGCTGACCATGGTGGGGAATCTCTTCATCCCAAGCCATCACAGCCTACATCGTTACATTCTTCCTTCAATGAGGGTTCTGACATAGAACAACACGAAGAAACAGTTCAACCTTCGGCAGCCGAGCTTGCTGAAAAGGAAAAGAAGCGCCGCTGGCGTATATCACGACGCAGGGAGGATCTTCCGGCTCCACTAGGAAATAATAGTCATGCGGAAATGAGTAGCTCAACTGTTGGAAGCAATAACCGCCCGCGAAAGAGCTGGACTGGCGACTCGTCAGATGTCACCGCAGCCTTGGCGGAAAACGACGGCGGGTCTCGAGAGAAAGAGGACACCAAAGGGCCCCTTGGATGGATTAAGCATAAATATCGCGAGGCCAAAGAAAATGTTGACAAACGCGCCAAATCTCCTCCAGAGAACAATCACACTTTTCTGCCCACAAGAAGCAGAAGCATTGACATAAAGAGGAGCATGGACGAGAAGAGGCCTGCTGCGGGCCCAGAGGCGAGTGAATCGAATGCAGTGCCATCTCCCAAGGAAGTACCGCTTCCAAATTCCCCGCCGCCTGTACAAACAACCCACACCGAAAAGCCGCCGACCTCTTAATACGCGATAATGCGAATCACGACTGATATGTTTGGCTGGGATACGATGCTACAAAAGTTGAATGAAATACTAGTTTCACAGTACAGTTCTGGAACAACTCATTTAGGGACATACTGGCTCTAGGTGGAGGCCCCCCGCGTCTTATTCTGAGAGTCACTTTCATATTGTTAGGCGTTTTTGGCTGCCTATGAAGAGAAGGAAAAGGCAATTGACCACGTTTTTTACTTCTTTTCTTCGGTGGATGGTGACCAGCTTCAGATGTCATTTAGGTAGCAAGCATTCGCTCCAAATGACATGTGCAGATAACCTGGTCGCTAGCTCCTCTTGTTTTCTCTGGATACCCCTCTTCCCCAGCAACATCAATGAAATACACACCTTGTAATGTCAAATCTTTATTACTGGCCTCTTCCTTTTTATTTTTACAATTCTATAACCTTCTCGTAGGGGTCGCCATAACCATTTTAGATGCAGATTACATAGGCCTGGAACGCCCTAGGTATACATCTACTTTACAACTTATCTAGGAGAGCGGGATTTCTAAAGACTTCTTTTCTTGTTATGATGTATTCATACATTATATTATTGGCCGTGGCCAGGCGCGTGGCTTTAACACGGCCTGTTCTGTGAGCCTGTTCGTCCGTATATCGTGGAATGAAAAAAAGGTGGTTCATATTCGAAGTGAGCTTGGGGAATATAATGTAAGATGCCCATTATATAACATGAATTTATCAATATTAAAAAGGACTTTAACTCTTCTCTTGGTGGATTTGGTGTAATAAGATCAAGATAAGTTAGCTTTATTGCTGTGGTTAAAAGTAAGATGGATTAAAATTGCTTATCTTCTTCTATTAAACCCCCCCCCTTTTTTTTTGTTCAGCCTCTTCAACGATTTACTGACATTGATATCCTCGAGCAAGTGTGATGAGAGACTGCGGTTAGCCTTCGCGGATGCGAGCTAGCTTGTACCTGGGCAGGTATGAGCAATACCTAGGCTAAACGTTTCTGACATATAAATACCTAGGTATATAATGCGTGCTTGCCTCCCGTTCCTGCGGGCCGTGTATTAGAAGAGGTAAGTCAGTCAGTCAGTTAACAGCGCGTGATTATAGCGATGGATATATTCTGCCCTGACCATTACTTATCACATATGTATTGTCTGTTCATTTGTGCTTCACGACTTCAAGGAGGCATGTACAGTCGGTGATTCCATGTTAATTCTTACTGAGTTGCTGAGCGGCTAGGTAATCTAGCTACTTGCAGAGAGGATTATACTTTTGATAAGTGTGGATGAGGAGGTTACGTACCTGCGTTCTTTTGAGTTTCAATCCTAACGTACGTAAGCAGTAACATTTTGAGGGGAGATAATCTTCCAGGATAATCTTCTAGGAGCCCGGAGGGAAGGTACGGTGGAAGCCTAGATAGTTAGCATCTGTGAGTCTTGGAATAGTTAGCGGAAACGCATCTACTAGATGCTTTGTGATAATTCATGCGAAGATTCCAGAAAGGCACAACAGCGTAGGCCGCGTCCTTCCTGTCTTGCATTACTATGCTGAGATCCGTGTGTCTGGCCCTTCTTTGTTGCTCTTCATCTATCCAGCCCATCACCAGTTGTAGTTGGATGCCCCCGACCCCTCATGATTCCATATATATAACCCCCCTCAATGTACACACCAAACGCTCCACGAAGAGCCAATTTCGACTCATCAGACAAGCCCCACGTCTCGGGGTTCCCTCATCCTGGGTATCTCCTGACGAAAAATAAATCTATGCTATCATATCATAAAAGAAAAATAACAACATAAAAATGCCCTATATGCCGTTGCTAGCGCAAGAAAACGGTCCGCCAACTGTCCCTGCAGCATATTCATCTATGATTCCCTGAATGGTGGCATATGTTCCTGCAGTCAGGAAAAAGGCGCCGGTGAGGATGATGATGATGTTCAGAATACCCTCGAACCAGCCACGGAAGGTTCGGTCTTTCAAGAGAGAAACGGCGCCGTCGGCCTTTCGCATGCGGAAATAAGCCACTCCCCAGAAAATGAAGCCGAAGAACGAATCGAATAGAGAGGACAAGAGGGAGAGAACTGTAGTCACATCAGCTGTTTGAACTCTTCTAAAAGTAGGAGACATGAACATATGCTTACGGGAGCTGAAGAATGGAATAGAGTTGGCAATAACGAAGGCCAAAATCCAGGTCGCAACTACATAAAGTATTAGCAAAGATGTGGCGATATTCCAGGGGAGAGGAAGCATACGCAGAATGGCAGCCCAGGAGACCCAGCCCACAACCGTGTTCTCGTTCTTGTGGCGCGAGCCGTGGAAGATGCGCAAGAATACAAAGCGAGCCGAGACTGAGGCGTATAGGACGCCGAGAAAGATGATGGTGGGAATCATGAAGGAGAAGGCGACCTTCTTGTAAAGGGGCTGCAGGGATCCAAAAGCGGGACTCGTCATATACTGATTTCCGGTATAAGCATATACGGCGCCTCCAACGATGGTGAAGACGATGATTTCGAGGATTGTACACGCCCAGAGAGCCTTGGGGAAGTCTCGAGGCTCTTTCATTTCAGCAATAAAACTGGGCAGGGTGATTTGGCCAATGAGAGTATAACTAATGTTCAAGAAAGCGTTGAGACCATTCACGAAAGTCGTCGAGGCCAGTGGTATCGTGGTCACGATTGGCTCACCAAAGGGCAAGGCTTTGCCCGTCAGGGGGTCAGTCTTTGGCAGCAGGCTGAAACCAGCGGGATGACTCTCGATGCCAGCGAAAATGACAGCCAGGATCACGGCGATGAATGTAAAGAATGCCGATCCAGTACCTAGATGGGAGAGCACGCTGAAAGTACGGGGTAGCGAAGCGAACCATGAAATGATGGCAACGATGAGACCGATGGTTACGGTCTGGCAGGCAATGGCGTCGGTCTCGCCTCCGATCAGGGTGTTCACATATTTAGCACCAGTGAGGACGTGAAGGGCCTAAGAAGTAGATTAGACGGTATGATGCGGTATCCTAGGAAGGTTGACGACTGACTTGAATAAATGTGTTGTTCAGGACGAACATGACGGCGGTAAACCACCAAGCCCATTTCTTGCCCCAGAATAGCATCTGCCCTATGTCACAGACATCTCGGACTTCGGGATGGCGCAGACAGAACTGCCACAGGATGAGAGAGCTACGGAATAAGTGAGCCTATGCGCACAGTGAGGAGGCAATGAGGGGAACTCGGCACTTACGTATACAGGACAATAAGAGCTTGGACGACTGTGAGAATGACGCTGCGAAGAGGTTTAGTATAACAGCCGTGACGCGAAGGCTACACATCAGAAGCACGCTTACCCAGGTACCAGTCCTAGTATACTATAAGACCAGGGAAAGCTCATTATAGCCTAAGAAATAGGTACTGATCAGCATCATTCCTCGATGGACGAGAGGGTCTTTCTCCTAGAAACGACAAGAGCGTGTGATTGGTAGGACAAGGGATCGGGAGGGCATCGTAAGAGGGGTTGATTTGTTGTCGAGCGAGGAGGGGAGTAGAAGTAGACCCAATACTCACGAGGCAGATGTATTCGGAAAAGAGTAGAGCAGCAGTCTTCTGCCAACTGCAAGTGCGGTATTGAATGGCGCTCCCGGCCTCTTCGGCCAGCTGCTTCTCAAGGATAGAATCGGCGTTCACAATGCTGTCCGAGTCCTCGGGATTCTCGCCGGATATGGCGACGAAACGGGGCGCAATGCGACGGCCGACGGCGGTATTCGGGCCACCAAACCAGGCGGACCAGCCACGCGGCACCGTGTCCGCGGCGCCATCGTCGTAGGGCGACGGCGACTGGAGATCCGACCCAGAGTCTACCTTCATGGTGACGGGACGATGTTCACCTGCGACCTGCGCGACTTCACACACAAAGAGACCAAGATGCTGCTGCTAAGGGACCAAGAAACAGACGGACAAACAGACAGACAGACAGACGGGACAACGTTGCAGGGATGGATCGACGGAACAGGTACTTTGCTGGTGCTGTCACGGCAGTCAACACAGTCCCCGGCCCGGTGGATTGACGACAGATCAGTCGGTCAAAAGTCAATGGGAGAGTCAACGGGAGTCGAATGGGAAGGGAAAAGAATTGGATTCGTCCATGTAACATGCAAAAGTATGAAAGTTCAGACAAACCGGCGAGAAGTGAGATATAAAGAGCACACTACTGCACACCGAAGCCTGTCAATCCCAGCGTCGTGCCAGTAGATCCCAGCGGATCCCAGCATCTCGGGGCCTCCGTTGCTTGAGCTGGGCATAACTGGGCAGACTTCCCTTACTTCCCTGGCATACATACTTCCAAGGTTGCTTGTATGTATACTTACGAAAGTGCGCTAAGTACCTAACTTAGTGTACAGTAAGAAAAGAAAAGAAAAGACATGGCTTAGGGATTGCTCAGGTCCTGCTGCTAACATTTTCCTGTGTAATGTAAGGGTTCCACAGAGCAGAGCAGGACTAGAATCAGTTGATCACAAAGAGAGCCTTAGGTATGTTGGCTGGCTGTGTTGCGTAGGTATGTAAGATAAGTATGGGGTATGGGTATCTTGGGTATGTGTATTGTGCGGCGTTGGTTGGTCGATACGCATATGCTGTCGAGTCGAGCCTCCTCGAATGACGTGCTTGGGCCTGTCGGTTGCGTGGGCGCACTAACCAACTGCCTAGCCAGGGCTAGTATGGCTAGCATCTGGTCTTGCCAAGTCGAGCCCAGCGACATCCGCCGCTACAATCCCATCCCGCTTTTTAGAGTCCACTTGGAATCCGCCTAGCTGGAGTACCTCCTCTTAACTGCACTTTACTCCGCACTACCAGGTCGCTATCTGCAGTGACCTACGGCACCATGATTCTAGTTGCCCTTGGCGTACCTCGGCGATATCTTAGCGTGCCTTTTTCCTGCTACCCATAGGCAGACCACAGGTATTTATCTATCTACTGGTACCTCACGTATGGATCGTATGCTACGTAGTATAAGGAGACCAGACGATGACGATAGGCTCCCTAATCGCACGCTAGGTAGATACTGTAGGTAATGGTGTAGGCAAGTGGAAAATGCTGCTTTCTGCTTATTAACGAATAAGTGATAGGGAATTACGTAGGATGTCCCAGCGTTTTGTGTACTTATATACAGTACTGACGTAGGCATCCTCTTTAAGTACTTAGCTCCTACTGGAGCTGAAATTAACACTTAAAGAGAGTATACCTTACTAATACGCCTTATGATTCCTTCGTGTTAGCGTGGGATGAAAGTATAAAATGATACTGTATGACGAACTCTTTTTGTCAACATCCTGGAGAGTCCATGGCAGATCGTCCTCGGCGCCAATTCGGTCCCGTGCGGCAGTCTTTGCCCAGGAAAGCCCAGGAAAGCCCCCGGGAGTCTTGAAAACGTCTCTCTGATGTAGACTATGAATCGAAGAGGGCAAAATAGATGTTGTCGTACGTCGGTTTACCATATTCGTTGCAACGCGATTAACGCGATCTTATGACAATCTCATGACCTACGGCTTTTGTTCTGGCGGTATAGTCGCTCTTTATCATGAACGCTATTCGCATTGTATCATTTCCCGTCATATCGAGATGATTTACTTAGTAGCGTATATGATACCACGTAACCACGTGTTCGCTGCGTAGGGCTAAGATGGTGCAATCGATGCTAAACAGCGGCTGAGGGAACTCGCCATTGGAGGAAATGGGTGTCGCTTTCTCTGAGATTTGGTGCCCTTCTAGACTTCCCGTAGCATTTATTCTAGAACAACAACTGAGCCTTTCTTTCGTCTCGGTTTGGTAATATGCGTCGAGGTAACGTATAGTGGATCCTTCTATGAGCTCTTTTAAGTAGTCTCATTTCGATTTGCGCAGAGTGATGCATAGCATCTCTCTTATAACTTATGCGCGGCATTCCAAGACACAAATCTCAAGTTTTCGCTAGATATGCTTGCTGGCTTCAGGGTAATTCAACCCATTCAATGGATGAGTGAGTGCAGTGAGTGTTACAATAACTCTCATGTTGATTGGGTAGAACGATGTGGCAAAATTTGATATGCAGGCTCTCGCTTTCGGCCGAGTTGCCTGGGGTCACAAGGGCAGAAGCCAGGGTTCTGCCAGGGCAAGTCAAAGGCTCAGCACGCTGATCTTTCACTACAGCGACATACGGCTGAATTGCGCTAGTCTGTCGATCCTCGTGTACATATATAAAATCCGAGCCCGAGTCTGAGATAGACAGGAGCGAAAACAATAACGACGAGGCAAGCGAAGGGAAGAAAGAATAAGAAAGTGAGAGATAGGATATTAAATGAGAGAAAGGCGAGCGAAATTATCAAGATAAGTAGAGTCCTTTCCATCTTGCTACATAGTATTCGTCGTCGAATACCTACTTTACCCAGCTAGCGTACTCCGTACTCCTGTTATGAAAAAGGAGCAACACATTTCACTTCATGGAATTCGTCGACATATCATGATATTCCACTTCAAAGCACCTATTACCAGCGAAATGTTTTGATTATATCAATTGATTGGCCTGCCAGCACTCCTAAAACGTGAAGACATTATCACGCTTGAGAAGTAAACTTACACGCTGTGTTAGTGAAGATGAGTAATCTCAATTCAACCCTTAGATCGTGATCACGGACTCGGCGGTTACACGTGCTACCCACCTACCGTACCTCATGCCTAATTTAGCATCAGTGGTTCCGTGCCCTCGGCTTAGTTCAGATCTTCAGTCCCGGTCATCTGGGTCATTGGGTCGCAAGATCAAGCAAGATAAAGACTCCGATGAGAAAATCATCTATAAGCTCTCAAAGATGGTAACGATTGGGATAGATATCGATCTCAATGGACGGACAAAGTAGTACCAAGGGATAACAGATGTCGAGAGGCTTCGACTGTAATATCATAGTATTGAGCTGGGCTGTCCCCGTCTCTTAGTTATGCGACGCTGTGCGATTCTAGTGTGCAAAGCCGAAAACCGATAGCCTCTGCCCATAATTAGGGATGGGATTCCGGCAGTGGGAATCATGCGATCCAACGGCGTTGCACGGAGCACAGATCTGGAGTTACCACGCTATGCCGTCGACTCGTAACTCACGGACTAATGCCGGATGTAATCTGCCAGTGCCGATGGGAATCCCGGGGAACGGGAACACAGATCGAGGGACCACGAAACACAAGTCTACGCGAGAGACCAACAGTTCCAGTCCCTGATATATAGTCGTATACTCTGTCTCTGTACCCCCGTGTCACAGAAATAAAGCAACACGTGGTGCGCCATGTCCATTCATATACTAATTCTTATGATCCAGCGATCCTAGTCTTCTAGTTGGAAGCCAACAAGGGATCCAAAAGCGCAAAGCAGCATCGGCGTAACACAACGGCAGATCTCACCTTAGCCTGCTAACCGAATCGCCAAGCTAGACAGAGACTAACTAGAGAAAAACAAGAGATACCCAAGCTTTCGGGACAAGAAGACGGGAGTATGGAGGGGTGGTTCTTGGGGTCAGCCACGAAAGCCAAGGTTGTGGGGAAAAGCGATGCGGAAATGAGGAGCCGAGGCAAGACACTTGCTTGCGCCGCGTGCTCCCTGCGCAGCAACGGCCGCATCGCCGGTTGACTTCAAGCAAGCCCCAGAATATTTACTCCGATAACTCTTTATCTAGTACGTACTAGTGTATCGGCGGGCTGGATGAAGAAGCAACGAGCCTCAATGAACCTTGCAGAAATAGGTATGTAATGTAGTGTAGTGCAGTGTAAATTGCCCTAAGGGTCCAAAGGAAGGATGGGAAATGCTGGCTATGCGATCGCATTAAAAACTTGGGGAAAATCTGGGGCCCCGGAAACCCGACACTGGCCGCCTTTGGAGGTGGTGAAGATTGGCTACTGCGAGATCAGTGCCTTCCGCGAATCATCTATTAGTCGACTTTCCCGCCTGTTTCAATCCTGCACTTGAGAGGAATGCCGACCTACTACTACCATTCAGTGAATAATAACTGAAAAATCACTGCGGAAGATATGATTCATAATACGCTGACGAGTGTCCTAGCAGCTTATATACCCATTTAGTCTACGACGCTACGACCCGGTCTAGTGGTTTAAACAGCGACATCGGGACTGTAACTGGATCCCACATCCACCCTGGAGAAGTAGCACAAAGTAATACCAGGTATATTTTTTTCATCATGTTCCTGCGTCATACAGGCGATCAGTAATACATAAAGAAGTTCTAGGCTCTAGGTATAAGCATGTTTGTGCAAGGTGTCACTGATCAGGGCTGCTCGTGGGCGTGGATTACACTACAGTACGAGCTGAGACCAATATCCATGCCCCGTTTCCCCAAAACCAAATTCAGCGATCGGCATTTCTATCAGAGCCCAAATGTGGTTTAGTCTGGGGAAGGCCCTGAAAAAGGACACAAGCGACGGCGGTGTCTGCGCGGCGTCCGGCGTTAACATCGGCGCGCGACAGGACAGGCCAGGACGCTTTATAAGACGGACTTATTCTTCTCACTTCGTCAGCGTCTACCACCTTTTTGAAGAAATATCGGCGCGTCTGTTGCTCACTGCCCTCGCTATCGCTTCTCACTTGGTATCTATCCTTTATTCCCGACGCCTACCTATTGCTATTTTGGTTATATCATTGGGCAAGTCGTTCGTTGGATAGTGTAGCTTCAGCTTGTCTCTTTTGAGCTGTCGTTCGTAGACAAGAAAATGGCTGTCGGTAAGTAAGGGAAAGGAATCTTGCACCATGCATGTTAGAGCTAGCTTTCTTCCCCTTCACTTGTCGTCCCAAGTTCCCCTCCTGCTACTACGATCATAGGAGGAGTATATATAAATGCCAGTGTCGGCGGGGGGCTAATGAATGATAACGCAGCGAGCGCGGGCTCCGACAATGAGAAGGGAGAAGACCTGGCGTACGCCCATCCCGGCGCCGCCGACATCTCGGACGACGGCGAGCTCGCAGCTATCGTCGAGTGTCCGCCGCACACCACCGAGCGAAAGCTGCTGACCCGCATCGACTGGCACATCCTGCCCTTCGTCACCATCCTGTATCTTCTGGCCTTCCTGGACCGGGTGAACATAGCGAATGCGAGGACCTTTAATCTGGAAGCCGACCTCGGTCTGGAGAAGACGGACTACAACACCGGTAAGGAGACGACCAGACCCTCCCCTTCAGGTCTGATGGACCTGAGGATGGTCTAATTATTCCTCTTCATTCTTGGGCTCTTCACTTGCTGATCTGACGTTTGCTTCGCCAATTGCCAGCCCTGACTATCTTCTTCGTGCCGTACATCATTTTCGAGATCCCCAGCAACATCTTCTTAAAGCGCTTCTCACCCCGCATATGGCTCTCCGGGTGCATGTTCTTCTTCGGACTCGTCACCATTTTTCAGGGGCTCGTTCAAAACTATGGTGGTCTGGTACGTATGATTCTGGGTGAATTGCGTGGATTGTGCAAATATAGTGGTGTATAACTGTCTTATACTTGCATGATCGTGCCATACTGCGCCCAAATACCATTCAATGGTGTTTATTGTAGATTTAAACCCCGTGCTTACATCTCACCCAGCTCGCTACTCGCTTCTTCCTTGGTCTATTCGAGGCTGGAATGTTTCCAGGTGCGTAAAAAGAAGGCCTTTCTACCGTGATATGATATTCGAAGCTAACTGTATTCTGCAGGTTGTTTCTACCTCATTGGTACGCATCTTAAATTCTATGTGACCTCCACCATGAACCATAGCACTGACCTGTATCTTCTCGCGAAAAGGCATGTGGTATAAGAGAGCCGAAGCTCAGAAGCGATATTCACTCTTTTTCTCATCCACTTCACTTGCCGGTGCCTTCGGTGGCCTTCTCGCATCAGCGATCGGGAAACGTATGTTATCGAATCTAACGTATTGCCCGTGTAATTGAGCAAGAACTAATCCTGCGACTTAGTCGATGGAATAAGAGGCTATTCTGGTTGGAGGTGGATTTTCATTCTTGAAGGTCTCCTCACAGCGGTCGTAGCCATAATTTTCTTTTTCACGTTTCCCGCCTTGTAAGTGACCTTATCTACTATATCTCTACCTCCCTTCCCCCGGCTCTACCGGCACCGTCGCGTCATCCTCATCAACTAATCAACCGGTGCTCTAGCCCCGAGGAGTCCAAATGGATATCAGAAGACGAAAAGGCCTACATCAAGGCTCGCCTGCAGGCGGAGCAAGGCAACAACGGCGCTGAGCGCAAGGTCACCTTCAGCGATGCCGTGACGGTCCTGAAGGACTACCGCATCTGGCTGGGCGGGTTCATGTACCTAGGCCTGATTGTGCCGGCGTACGGCTACGCCTTCTTCGCGCCAACCATCATCAAGACGTACCACTACAGCGCCATCCAGACTCAGCTGCACTCGGTGCCGCCGTGGGCCGCGTCCTTCGGCTTCTCGCTGGTCACGGCCGCGCTGTCCGACTGGACGCGCCACCGCGCCTTCTTCGCCCTCGCGCCCCTGGGCATCCTCATCGCCGCCATCGCCGTCTTGTTGAGCGTCCACACCAACACGACAGCCGAATACGCTGTCCTACATCTCTTCACTAGCGGCACGTACGCTGTCTTACCGATAAGTAAGTAGTTCTCTGGGCGAAGTCCTTACTGTTTTGGAACTCTCAAGCACACATCGCTCCTAAAAACCATGACAGCTAATCTCTGTTACAGTTGTTTGCTGGTTTCAGATGAATCTGGGTGGTCATCGTCGTCGGGCCGTCGGATCGGCCTTTCAAATAGGATTCGGAAATCTGTACGTATTCCCCTCGCACCTACCCCCCTCCCTTTTTTTTTCCCTTGTCTCGTAGACCAATACGGAAAAGAAAAGAAAAAAAGCAAAACACTAACCTTCTGCTTCCCAATTAATCAGCGGCGGCATCATCGCCACCTACATCTTCCTCGACACCGACGCGCCCTACTTCACAAAGGGATACGCCGTGTGTCTCGGCTTCACGGTGCTCAGCGCCCTAGCGTCGACGCTGTACCTGATCTCGATCCACGTTGAGAATAGGAGGCGCGCCAGGACGGCCACCGACATCGGGCTCTCCGAGTACGAGAAGACTGAGATGGGCGACCTGAACCCCAGCTACAGATACATGTACTAGAAAAGAACAATATTCGTGGGCAGCATTTGACTTCTATTTTATCTTAAGTCTATAGTTCGCGGCCCCTATTTTCAAGAATAGCTGGGGCTTTGAATAGCCGAATAATGAAATGATAGCGACGTGTGCAGGAAAAGAACTAGGGCCAAGATCTATCTACTAGGTAGAACAGGACTTGGAGCCGTTGAAGGATTTTCGTGAAACTTCCGTCTTGAGATCTGATACTGTTCCCTAGGTGGTTCAATGATCGATCTAAACAGAAGATTTAGCAGCTATAGAACAAAAGAATGGCGGTTCCTATTCCACGTCTCTACTATTAAATGTCCATGCTGTCACGTTTAAATAAATGAGCTCTATGTGATCAGTGAAATGAAGAGTGGCACATGCTTTAAGCTTATTTTAGCACTTGAAACCAAGCTTGAGCACGAGCTCTCCCACGAGAGCGTAATAGGAAAGAGGACAATAGAATATCGGAATACCCAAACATGATTATTCAATTGCCTTCTCAAAACGCCATTCCACATCTAAAAGTCGCAAACACTGTTTCGCTTTCACAACTACCATCTTAAACCTACTATATATCAGTTGCGAGTAGGCCAATGAATAGCGCTCAGTACATTCATCAAAGCCTCATTCCCAGGAACAAAGGCCCCGACAAACGCATGTGTTTTATTTAACGCCCGCCTTTTCGACCGGCCTCGGCATCTATATCTCGCTCGACCATTTCTATGGAACTAAGACTTGGAAACCTTTTGCTAAAATCCCGGATATAGTCCTCCTTCTCTTGGAAAGACATGTCTAATGCGGGCTGCCCAGGTAGACTGACTGCTACTAGCTGGTCTGAACTGGCTCGATAAGCATGGTTCGCTGGAAAATGTTGTTTGGTTGGCGACCGGCGACCACCTGTTGGAAGATTGTTCAAATGTGTAGGCTTAGGAGCGGGGTTCGGCTTGACCGGAGGTATCGGACGGCTTGTTGAACCAGAGGCTTGACCACTTGACCGAACTCGCGCTAGAGTCTCAGATGAGCTGGTAGGGGGTTTTGGTGGCGGTCCATGACCGGTACCAGTGGGCCTATGTGGGAGCTCTGGCAGCTCTTTCTCTTCGCGGCTTTTGGCTAGTGCTTCATCCGAGAATTTGCCATATCCCGATGCAGTCCGCTGAACCTGTTGAGATGACTTCTGTGACTCCTCTAGTAAATTCTGTACGCGGTTCTGTATACTCGCGGCTCGGGAAACGCCACCTATGCTTCGCGGAAGAGGTGTGTGACCTAACTCTCCCCCTCGCGCTGCCATTTTTTGTTTGTATTCAGCTGCTGCCGCTTCCACTCTTCGCTCCTCATCGGCGAGACTCTGGGCTTCAAGCTCTCGTCGCATCTCTGGAGTCAACTCAGTTTCACCCAGAAAGTGACCATCATCACTGCGTCCATCTGTGGCTTCGGATCCGGCGATAGGAGTGAGGGTATGATTTTCCCGATCTTTCAAAGGCGATGGAGTCCGCACAGAAGAGCCCGTAGGATTTCCTTCGAAGCGTTTAAAGGCATCTCCAAATTTCCCTGCTAAGATGTTCTTGGTGCCTGACAATGAACCTAGGCTTGAACGTTTGCTGTGGTGCCGAGCACCTTTATCCTTCTTCTTACCATCATCCTCCATCGCCCGGAGAAATTCAACGTTGGACTGAATAGCGCTTTCGTCTTGGGGTTCGATTCTTGGAGAACCTGCACTGGGAGCTAGTTTGGGAGAAGGAAACCCGGGTGTGCGTGATGGTTTAATGGCTGCTTCTCGCTCGCGGAGGTAATCCATGCTAGATTCGAGATACATGCTGGCTGGTCGGGAACGACTCGCGCTCGACGACTTCACTAAAGGTTCAAGATATTCAGCGCTGGGTCGCCCAGTTTCTAACGATGGTCTCGACGAAGATGCTTGTCCCGTCAAACCAGATTGTGACTGTACCAACGGAATTCGAGGGCTAGGGGAAGGCCGAGGAGCCTGGGTTGCATCCAAACGTGTCTGGCTTGACGTAGGCACATCTGGCTCTCTTGGCAGACTTGTCGAGCGAGGCTGATCTGCTGCTGGGAATCGGTGGATTGGAGGATAGTCACGGATTGGCAGGTCGATAGGAGGGGTCGTCATAGTTCCAGTAGAAACCATCACTGGTCTACTTGGAGTATCTTGTTTGGGTTGAGGCGAAGGTGACGAAATGGCCTGAAGTTCGGGGTTGTTGGAGATGATCGCAGAGGCTTTACTTTTTTCCACTACTGGCTTCGGTGGGGAAGAAGCGGGCTTTTGAGGGGGTACCTGAGGTGGTGATGGACGAATTGATTCAGCCATGGCAGGAACAGACTTTGTGCGATCCGGGTCATTGGCCTGGCTGTGGTTCTCCAATGATGGTGTAGGCTTTGCAGGAGGTCTGGCGAACGCATCGTCGACTAGCTGTTTGGTTATTTGTTGATTGAGCCGTGCTGCTGGCCCATTAGAAGAAGCTTGCGGTGAGGTTGGACTGTCAAAGTTGAAATTGGATCCGTTGTCGTGGAGGAGAGAAAATTGATCGAGGGTTGGAAATCTGGAAGACAACTCATCACCATCCGACTTGGCTCCCGCCTTGGCGTCAAGAGCAGCGAAAGGGTCGCCGGAAGTGACCTTCGGCGGTTGTGAAGACGCGGCATGACTGGAAGTAGTCGGTCGACCTCGCCGCATAGGTGTTATATCTGGGAGGGCTTGGGCTTGCTGCTGTGGAGGCGGGGAATATACAGCACCCACGGTAGGTGTACCACCAGTTTTACGTTCAGGAGGAAGCTGCTTTTCCCCCCTTGGTGGCTCCGATGACCATGAGCGACTTGAATATATCTACATGCTCGTTAGTCGGCGGCTCGCAATAAGGGGAGGGCGACCAACATCAGGGATAGGTACTTCACGCCCCTGCATTGCGCAACTTTCTCGAAGCACCTGATATATATTTGGTCTAGATACCTGGTTTTCTCGAAGCATTGAGGCTACACTTGGTTAGAACATGTGTGCTGTGTCCAACATTGAGCCACTTACCAATCAACTGTTTTAGTCTATCGGAAAATACGGGATAGCTAGGAAATCGGTAACTCGCGTTCAAAATTGCGAGCTGGCCCAGATCTTCGAAGGGAGTTGTATAGTAGCAGAGCTTGTAAAGAAGAACACCCAAGGCCCAAATGTCCGATTTCTCATCTATGGGTTGTTTCCTGTACACATCGACCATCTCAGGGCTCCTATACTGCATCGTGGTGTGCCTCTGGATATCTTCGTCTATCAACCTGCATTCCACGACTGTTTGAGGTGCTGGCTTCGGCGGTGCCGCGGACCCAAAATCACACAGCTTGAACTTCCGCTTCGAGCCATGCATCACAATCAACACGTTCTCTACTTTGAGATCCCGGTGCAACAATGGCGGTTTAAGGTAATGCATGCAAGCAACACCCTCAGCAATGTCGGAGAATATATTCAAAATTTCGGGCTCGGTCAGACGATGTTGTAACCTGGTGTTCATGAAGTCGATTAATCCTCCTCCGTCGCAGAATTCCATCAGCAGGAAAACCTCATACCCCCCGCCTTTTAGCTCGGAGGCATGCGAGTCTATGTAGGTCACAATGGGGCGGTGTCCTTTCAATCTCTTCATGGTCTCGACCTCGGTCCGCATCGAGCGTAGGGTCTCCTTGTCCGGTACGGCAACTCTCTTCAGCACGGCCTGGTCGGTACCGTCGATGGGACGGGGCAGCTTGACGAGGTAGACGTGTGCAAATCCACCCTCGGAAAGATACCGCTGTATGATGACCCTGTGCTCACCGACTTGGATCTTGGTGCCGGGTGCAAAGGTGCCCGCAGGGACGGCGGGGTTCTGCACCGACATTGGCACCTGTGGCGGCTGGCCACGGTGAGCCATGGCCACGGGGTGATGGTGGTGATAGGAGGCCATGAAGGGAAGATATAATCAACGGCCAGCGCCGTTCGAGGGTCGGGCGACGGGTCTCGGGCGACGAAGAGAGCGGGACGTCGAGCTGCAACGGCGAAGGAGAACGACGGAGGCGGAGTCGGTGGAGATGGAATGGGACGGCACTAAACAGGCTTCACGGTTGTGGCATGGGAGCAATGAAGGTCTGGGCACCCATTCGTTCATGTGCGGTGCATTTCTTCTGCCGTCGGTATCGATTCGACTCAAGAAACAAGGACAGTGGCAGCAAAGGAGCGACAGGGACTGGCACAGAAATAAAAGCAATAATATGCGTAGGTCTCGCACCAATAACCGACGAACGGGACGGATTGAGCTACGCAGGGACAAGAAGCGACGCTTTAGCGTATGGGGGGTTGTCGTGTTGCTGGCACTCTGCCTCCCGAGGGCCAGCTACAGTAAGAAGCGGTCTTGTCTACCTTCTGGTAGGGTATGCGTTGGCAGATTTAGGTTACTAAAGGTAGGTTAGGTAGGTTAGGTAGGTAAGTAATTACCTATGTAGGGAAGTAGGTAACCAAAATAGTAATTGCCGATTGGAACCAAGGGCGTCTGATATGTCTGCCTATTGTTCATGCGTGACAGTGACAGTTCCAGTTCCTGCCTTGTTACAGAGAGGAAGCACTCTCTCTCTGGCTGGTGGTCAGCTGTGGAACACCTGTCATTTAGTTACTAGCAGGTGCTAATATCTTGCTAGTGACAGAAGCCGTAACAGGATACCCGCATGTCATGTGAAAGATATACCATGTATTTTATGATACTATGACACGAAGGAACCCCCTTTTTAAAATCGTGTCGCATCTCAAATTATGGCTGGGTTTACAAATTTTGAAGGCCAAATTGGATACTAAATCATGGTGTCTTTCCCTATGAAGAACTTCTCCACTCTTGACAGACTCGAACCTATTATAGTTCAAGATAATCGGTTATTTCATGCTTGTTATCACACAAGGTCGTATAGCCCCTCTATGAGCACGATAGGTGTTGCGCGTTCAATCAACAATCTGAGTTCCATCTGCTTAGTGACTAGCAGAAGTGGTAGACCATATCACACAGTCCAATGAAGAGGCAGTCGGCTCGATTCTTTCCCAATAGAGCGAGTTATACAGCACCCTTTCGGCTACTTATACAATTACGACTCCTCTTCTATGAAAGATATCAAAACCTGATTATAGTGCATCGGTCTTGCCGACCACAAAATCTCCTCAAAAGTTATTGTAGAAGGTACAATATTTGCACCTCTTCAATCCTGCCTAAACGGAGTTTCGCATATAGCCCGCCATTAGCTTTGGCATGAGGCGGAGTTCTCGTGTGATCCAATCGCCACTCCTCGAGAACCACTTGGAGGAGTCCAGGATATGCTCCTCCTTGGTATCGACAGGATCTTGGACATGCCAGGCAGCGAGGAGCCAGGCGCGCCTAGCCGCGGTCTCAACCTCCTCCCACCGCTTCACCGTCCACTCGACGCGCGGATAGTAAGCTTCTTCACTATACGTTCGGTGCTGAGCTGGTCCTTTGGGTTCCGAGTCACTGGAGTACAGATCACATATCTCTACCTGGGCGCGAACCCGCTTGTCGAAGGTTTTGTGCCAAGTTGCCGGGATCCTCCCAGGTTCGCCATCGCTGGCAAGAATGACTAGCTTGTCCACCCGGTTGAGCGCGTTGAAATGCAGGGCCATACGCATTAAGATCGAATCGAGGCCGTGCATGGCCTGGTTTGCCGTGACTGTGAGCTCGATACCTTGGTTACAATGAAGCACCGAGCTGTCTGGAATGAAAAACATTGGCCTCATGCTTAGGGGTGTCGTCAGCCAAACGCCATGTCGAAGGGCGACCTCTCTCGAGCTTCTGCATACTCGAGCGATGGCAGGCATGCCACGACCTCGGGGCTCTTCATCGGAGTTGATGATCTCGGAAGGAAGGGCGAATTTCCACTGATTGATATTCGGGGTTAGTGATTGTCGATCATTAAGCATCTTGAGAGGGCCACAGCTCGGGCGGAAGTCCTTCGCCTCTCGAAATCGCCCGCAAACAGTGGGATATAGAAGAAGACAAAATCGAATTGACTTACGATAAGGTCTTGCAACTCAACTGGCAGTTGCCGAAACAAGTGAAACTCGGCTGCATAATCATCATTCGCTTCTAGTTCTGCAATCTCGTGTTTGGGGAAATGCACGTCCAAATTTCCCATTATGATTTCGTCGGACAGGATGCAAGAATGTAAAGCCTCAGGTTCGCTATCGTCATGTTCTGTTAGATATTGTTGACAGCAAATAAGAGATTGGTTGGTTACCTTGGTGACAAAAAGTGGCATTGAACTAACCGATTGGGTTGTAACCACTATACTAGTAGAGCTGACTCTGTGAAGATGAGATTATGGCGATTGATTAGCAAGAACGGACCCCAGCGGCCAGTACTTCCTGACTACTCGCAGAAGTGGAATTTGCACGTCGGGGCGTTTCTGACGAGGAAAGATGAGTAGTAGATGAGAGTTGCAAGGGAGATTATACACGCTTTTGTGTAGAATGAGAGGAAGGTGGCCAGAAGGTAGGCAGTGCGGGGGCGGTAGAGGTGAGGTCCGTAGCAAATGTAGTAGCTCTTGAAATCACAAACAAATAAGATAAGCAAACCAGCCCAAAGTGTCCTATCCAGCAGCGTTATTGTCTCGACACGTCTATGCAGCGACAAGTACATAAGCTGTGATTAAGGTGCAACATCAGGGAAGCCACTGTTAAAACGAACTACCGGCATAAGGGCCATGAATATGTAAATTACCTTAAACCTGAACTCCGTATGCATGGCGTAGAGATCTAACTCTTAGTCTCAAGTATACGCTACATACACCTATGCCAAATCAATAATTGTCTCTATTTCCCAGTCCAGTCCTAATGCATGCTTAGCTTGGCCCAGCACCGCCTTCGTTATGGTTGTTTCCGTCTAATAAGAGCTTCGGCTTAATGTAATCCTCGTCAAGCTGTCGGAATAGAGCCTGGGGGTCATGTGTAGTGAACAATTGCTTGATCGCGGATCGGGTAGAGAGAGGAGGGGCAGGTTTCTGCCCAGAGGTTGGGTATGAAAATACACCTTCGTCTTGGGGCGCACCACCCAAGGTCAAATCGGGGCTCGACCTTCTCGGCGACTTGCGTGCAGGAGGAGGAAGATCCGAAGTATCTATATCGCTGCCGATCTCCGAGTCTGTTAGACTGGCCGCTTGTCCAAGGAGATCGGATCTCTCTAGCTCATCGCCTAGTGCTGGACGCGAATTCTTCCGGCTTAAGCTTGTAGCACGCGAGTCCGGCATGGGTGAGCGGTGACCCGATACATAGCTGCCTCGCTCAGGACCTATGTTGCGTCTACCATTGGTAGAATCCATTCTCTCCATCCGCAAAGATCCGTTCCTTGGCCGTGGAGTGAATCCAAAGCCAGTACCGGACCTTTTATAGTAAGAACCTCCCGGGGTTGCTTCAATGTCGAATTCATCGTCGCTGTCCGCCTCTTCTACAACGCCAGTCCGAATACCTAAGATCTCCAACATTCGAGCCGTAGTTCCACCGAAAATGATCACCGTGAGCACTACCACAACTAGAACTGTAGCTTTCAGAGCGTAGGAATTATCACCAGTCAGAAGGGCGGCCAAAGCCACACCGACAGCACCACGGAGGCCAGCCCAGAAGAGCATAGCTTGATAGCTATAGGGTAGCTCGTCACTGACCTCTCTCCCCTGACGACGGGCTCGGTAGTGGTGATACCAATTTATGGCCTTGGATAAGGGGAAAACTGCGACCCAGCGCGCTGCACAAACTGAGACTACAGTTACGATAACGAGCAGCGGCTGAAACTGCAGCTCCATGTCCGTGAAGAGTGATAGGCCAAGATAGATAAAAATAAAGTTCTCGGACAGTTGCGCCATGATTTGGAAAAAATACTTGGTACTCAGCTGCGTTCGGCGGGACATGTTGAAATAGGCGTAATGCTTCAAAGTAATGCCACAGAACAGCAAGGAAACGATGCCTAGCGTAGCTTTAGTAAATCCTCCTTTCAGATGCCGGGTGGGACAATTGGATTACCTGACATTCTCACGGCCTGCGAAAAGAAATAGCTTGCATAGGTGATCAACACAATCAAGCATGTCTCGATATGTGGATACCTCCTTACATAGGTGAACTTGAGAACGAGAGCTGTTCCGACGCCGACAACGACGCCGATGCCTAGGCTACCAAAGAAGCTTAGGAGGAAAGTACCGATACCCTTGATGAAGCTCAGAAAGCCGTAAGCGCCGGCATCGTCGCCCCTATATTGTTGTGCCGTCTCGAAAATAACAATTGCGATAGCATCGTTGAGGATAGATTCGCCGAAAATGATGGTATATAACTTCGGATCGACCTTGTATGTGTTGAAAATGGCTAAGATAGTAACGGGGTCAGTAGCGGATAAGGTCGCGCCAACCGATATGGCATCGTTGAAGGTCATGTCGAATCCTTGGGGTATCCGTGTGTACAACCACAGAAGAAGCCCGATGACAACGGCGGACAGGAAGGTTCCGGCAAAGGCAAAAACCAGGATAGTGCCTATATTTCGAAAGAAATTGCCCTGGTGCAGCTCGTAGCCGGAGTTGAGGATGATGGGGGGGAGAAGGAGATTGAAGAAGATTTGATAGTCGAAGCTAATGAGGGTCGGGATGCCAGTGTCGGAGGTGACTCGGAGGATCAAGCCGACGGTCATTCCTAGAATAGGGGGTCAGGCATTGCCATTGCTATCTTTGCTTCAGTGAGAGAGGGCTGAAGGGTCGTGACGAACCGGCGAAGATAGAGATGACGGTTTCATGGATCGCCTGGACCTTCTTCTGCTGCAGCGTGTAGCTGGTGAAGAAGGCAATAATCAGGAGCACGATGGAAATGAAGAGCGCCCATGACGACGTGATCTCCTTTTCTCCCGAGTTCTCTGTTGCTCAACGTTAGATGATGATGCCGCCGCCACGTATACCTGGGTGCGAAAGAGTGCGATTCGTACCGCCGGGGTCCTCCTCTTCATCGGCCCGTCCTGCGAGATACGCGCATCAGCCAGTCAATCCACGGTCACAGTCCGAAGTCGAAAACAACGGATCGCATGGTCAATTAGAGACCTACTGGCAAGCTCCAGACCGAAGCTGGTGAGTTGCGACAACATGATTGCGGGGCCGCGCCGAGTTCGAATTCGAGTTCGACTTCGAGTGCAGCGACGTCAAAGATGAGCGCCAGCGCAAACTGTTCGTCTTCTGCCCTGTCCGGAGCTCTATGACAGCGACTCGGGAAACATTGGAAAGTATGAGAGGCGTCGCTAGCGACAAACGAAAGCGATTAGGTTCAAATGGAACAGATTCGATTCTAGACACTGCCTAAGGAAAGTAGTTACACTAGCAGCAGGTATGGTAGGATATGGTTATCGCCAGCTTTCATCTTTTGCAATTTTGGGCAGTTGATCGGTCGCTGCTCGCTCGCTGTTGGACGAGCTGAGCAGGCTGCAGGACCAGATAAGTGGACTGTGGATTAGGTATGGACTGGTACAGGCACCGCTTAGTAGGTAACAGCTGCCTGAAAACCCTGAAAACTCTCCTAAGAGGTACCCGACATATCTAGCAGTAGCGTACCGGGTAGCTGCAGGTGGAAATGCTTCAGTGTTTGCAGCTTCAACTCCACCATCTACTGTAACGTAAATCAAGACATTATATTAGATTCTTCATATGTCCCAACTGAACATTTCTTATAGATGCAACTGAAAATCGATTTAGACTAGAAGTTCTTATCCTTAAACTGGATTCAGAGTTGCACGTTTGCAGTTACCATAACACCGGAACTACATGCCCAATCGTTTAACCCCGTACATAGGTACTTATAGACATGGGTACATCTAAATAGGCAAGTACGATATGCAGGTACTCAAACAGTTCATGCTAAGTACTCTTCACTGCACATCAGCAGGTTATCTCATAGCATATTTACACGCTTGATACTTGGCATGTCATGTGTTCCTCGGTAATTCACTAACACCAACTGTTGCAACATTGTCACGTCATCAGCTGAGCTATCAATAGGGATACTTACACGTGTAGTCGAATTGTTCATTCACCCGTCTCAGCTGACACACCTTTTCTATTAGGTCGACCTATTCCTTCTTTCTCCCAAATTGCTGTCTTAGCAGCAACAGCTATATAAACCCTGAACAAACATTACGTGGATGAGAAAAACAGCGTTTGATAAACTTCGATAGCCTACGAGGATCCTCACCCTACAGACCGTTAACGCCCTTTGCCCAAAGAGAACGAACGACCTTTGCGCCGTGACTCGGCCCCCGAGACGCTTCTGTACTCTTCTGATTCTGTCGACGAAACGAGGGCGCTTTCCAACCTCCGTTAGCTGTATCCTTCACACTACTCCATGAACTCGCCATCGTCGGGTTCCGGAAACAACGTGTCCCCGCCCGGTCGCGCAACTAGTACGTCGACTCGTCGAAAGCCCGACGCCGTATCGATAGTAAGGGGAGCCGTACAGGAGCGCAATAATGCTGGCGTGGGCGGCGATGGAGTAGACGAGCAGTCTCCTCTCTTGTCCCCCCGTGGGGAGGAAGAAGCACCTTTTATAGGGCCAGTTGCTGACGGCCCAAATGACGACCGATCACAAGAGACAAAGAGCGTCTGGTACCTCATCTCTTTGACGATATGTCTGGGAGGCCTTCAGGTTGCCTGGGCCGTTGAGTTGTCCAACGGTACACCCTACCTACTGTCCCTGGGATTGAGCAAGTCGCTTATGGCGCTTGTCTGGATTGCTGGCCCCATCACAGGCACGCTCGTCCAACCTTATGTCGGCATGTTAAGTGACAATTGCCGCGTGCCCTGGGGAAAACGCAAACCATTCGTTCTCGGTGGCGCGGCTGCTACCACTTTTGCCTACATGTTTCTTGCTTGGATTAGGGAGATTGTCGGAGGGTTTCTCGGCTTGTTTGGCGCCGACCCGCAATCCGAAGGCGTGAAGACGGTTATCATTGTTGTCGCTGTCATTTGGATATATGTGCTTGATGTAGCAGTAAATACAGGTTTGTCGCCGAGCCCTTATCCTAAATCCCATATATATCTCTCCTACAAGGTTCTGACGCCGACATAGTCCAAGCTTCTATTCGGGCTTTCATTGTAGATTGTGCGCCATCACACCAGCAAGGTTAGCGGATTCCGTTGTTGAACTCATCGCATAGGCTGATTTCAAAGCAGAGGCTGCGAATTCGATGGCTAGTAGAGTAGTTGGGCTCGGTAACATCGTTGGCTATATCGCCGGGGGCATAAACTTGCCTAAATATTTCTGGTTCTTTGGAGCTACTCAGTTCAAGGATCTTTGCGCTATCGCCAGCATAGCCTTATGCTCCACCGTGCTGTACAGTACGACAGTGATTCCAGAGCGAAATCCCCAGCTCGACGGACGTCCCTCCGAGGATCGAGTTGGTTTGTTGTCCTTTTTTGTCAAGATCTTCGCAGCGATCAAGAGACTGCCGCCACAAATTGCCAAAGTATGCGTTGTGCAGTTCTTCGCCTGGGTCGGTTTCTTCCCGATGCTTTTCTACACTTCCTCATACATCGGCGACATTTATGTCCAACCTTACCTTGAAGAAAACCCTCATATGACTCCAGCAGAACTGGACAAACTATACGAAGACGCAACGCGCAGGGGCACGCATGCTCTATTGATATTCGCTATTACCAGTCTTGTAACAAATGTCGTGCTTCCTTTTTTCATCGATCCGACTTACGACACTCATCCCGCCGCCGGTGAGCTTTCCAATCAGAGCCGTGCAGTAGATCAAGATGACACTTCAGCCATGAGAAAGTGGCTGCGGCGTCTGGTTATTCCTGGACTCACGCTTAGGCGTGCTTGGATGCTCTCGCATATCCTCTTTGCCGTGTCCATGTTCTCAACACTTGTTGCTCGCTCAATCGAGGCCGCCACGACTTTGATTGGACTTATTGGTATCACCTGGGCGCTCACACTCTGGGCTCCGTGGGCAATCATCAGTGCCGAAATCAGTCACCGCCAGGCCAGGCATCGGGCAGCAAAACTGCAATTGAGTCATATTACACACGTCTCTGGAAGTGATGAACAATCATCCAGCTCCATTGCTAGTGACGCGGAACGGTTACGAAATAGTGAGCGGGAGCCCGACCAGGCAGGCGTCATCCTCGGCATTCACAATATGGCCATAGCTTCACCGCAAATGATTGCGACTTTGGGCTCAAGTATCATCTTCAAATTCTTCCAAAAGCCAAGAGGCGTTCCTGGAGACCATAGTTATTCATATGTTCTGGCCAGTGGAGGCGTGTTTGTACTATTCGCCGCCTACCTTGTCCACAAGATAGAGGACGACACATCTACTCCACCTGACACTGCCGCTATATACGCGACGGAAGAAGGTGAGGCTATGGTAGGCGCCGAATCACCCGCCGGAAAACGCAGCGTCGATACACCGCGTGCCAGTTTGGAAAGAGCGGCAATAGCCAGAAGCAGCAGCTTCGGGGCTGGGTTAGAATACTGAACATCTTGAAAGGTAACTGAGGAAAACACACACGAGGATCTCTTCTTTCCAGTGCTCAGTTCGAGAAATGTATCGACCCATCCCGCATCAATCCCACCTTGCAAGTACTAGCATCAAATAACCGGAGCAAGTGCATGTTGTCGCATGACGCCAAATGCATATTACATAATTCTAGACCGCCAGGTGTCTCAAAGGGTTCGAACTGGATACATATCTAGCTCTGAGGCTTACCGATGATTGGTAACAAGCTAGAACAGGCCATGCTGGGGTATAGAGACGGAGAATTTTCTCATGACTATCCGATTCCCGTAGACTAGGTGTTTATCGTATATAATGCTAGTGGATTGCATCATCAGAATGGTTGTCATGACACCTACCACATACTGCTAATTCAGGCGGCTTCCCAACGTGGCCTTTTCTAGGCTAAATTGAGCGGCCGCCGCAGTATCGTAAGGGGAATATAACAGGCTTGAATGATCGTGCATTCGGAAGAGATTATCCGCAGCTGCTGTTGGCCTTTCAAGGAGGTCAAACTGTATTATTTTACACGTCGTTCCCAGAGGCAACGGTCCGCTCAGCCTATCTAATATCAGGTCTGGATCTTGTTCGGTGCAACTGCGTAATTAACGGAAAGCGACTACAATAACAGCTTGCAGCTTCTCCGACTTGTTGATAGGACGGTGAAGCGCCCACGTCTGTCAGTAGACAGATAGATAGATAGGTAGGTACAAAGACAGAAAACTTCTCTTTTTTTAGAGTAACCATATATCATGAGAGCGGCGCCCTGAGATTTTCGCTCGTTCCTGGGCTGTTCTTTTCATCTCTACACGATCCCTCCTCGAGAGTGTCTCCCTTGTAGCACGTAGATCGCACGGCATCTGCAAAACGAAACGCGATGAAGACCTCACTGCTCATCTCCGCGGCCCTGGCGCACCTCGCCAACGCCGCCGTTATCTGGGACGGGCGATTCAACGAGTTCACCTCGTCGGCCGACCTGAACAAGTGGTCATGGGCGAACCAAGTCGGCCCATACCAGTACTACATCCACGGGTCCGCCAGCGTCGACAAATACGTCAACCTCTCGCCGGACTACAAGAACCCGGCCGACACGGTGTCGAAGCAAGGCGCCAAGTTCACGCTCGACAGCACGGCGTTCTGGAATGGTCAGAACATGCGACGCACAGAGTACGCAGATCCGTTCCTTCTCCTTCTCCTTCCCCCCCTCTCCATATCTATGATAACTGAATGAGTTATAACGAGAATGCCTAACACGTCCCCTATCCCCCTGAGATAGACTGATCCCGCAGACCAAGGCCGCCATCAACAGCGGCAAGGTGTACTACCACTTCTCGATGATGCGCAAGGACACCAACGCGCCGAGCGTGAACCGCGAGCACCAGATCTGCTTCTTCGAGTCGCACTTCGTCGAGATGAAGTCCGGCTGGATCTCGGGCGAGTCGGGCACCTCGAACCCGAACCTGCAATTCATGGTCTCCCAGAACTCGAAGTGGAAGACGGAATGGAAGCCCAACGTGTGGTACAACATTGCTTATGAAATTGTGAGTTGTAGTCTTCTCCCTCCCCCCTCCCTCCCGCTCCTTAATATCCGCTCGATATCACCCTTGAACCCCTGGGGCGCTGCTAGGGAGATACTTACTTCACGATTCGTTTCTGTCTGCACTTCCCATTCAATATTCATTAAAGCGACGATCCAGCTAACCGTCTTACTTTACAATATAGGACTTCAGCAAGAATACAGTCGGCTTCTGGGAGTCGGAGGGCAGTGCTCCGCTAAAGCAGGTGGTAGCACCCGTATCCGCATCGACGTCTTCAAATGGTGCGGACTGGCACCTAGGTGTTCTCGAGGTTAGTCTCCCAAACCCCCTTATACCCTCCTCCCAATCTAGGATTTCCCGCTTCCATTTCCCGTACGAACGAACTTACCCAAGCTTTAACACTAGTGACCATTAATGGGACTTCCTGATGCTAAAAGTTCAAACACAGCTGCCGCGCTCGGGATACTCTGACACTACTGAGGACTTCTATTTCTCTGACGTTTACATTGAGTCCGGTTCCATTACCACAGCTATCACTGGTCCCAGTAAGTCAACATTTCTAGACTCTGTACCGCCTGGACCACCAAATCGGTCGCTGTCTGAAGTGTATTGAGCCTAACGTCACGGATCTAGCTGCATAAGATGTTTCGTCTGACGGTTAAACGATCACTACCTACGATACTGAAATCAGCAACTTCGTTCATAGCCTTCAGTGACAAAGGGTAGGCTGGTACATGGCGTGGAAGCGACAGACGTGTTTGCCTTTGATCTTCAATAGTATATATTTACTATATTGAGTGAAGCTTTGCCGCCTTCGGCAATAGCAAAGTAAACTGGCAATCTCGTGCTCTCCTTTATAAGATATCTGCCCGTTCTGCATACCAACACTTCTGCGTTGAGCTAATTTCACCGATATGAAAACAAGCAATTCTGAGTCACATCGTACCCGAAGTAAATCGTTGCGCTTCCATTAGATCGTCATATGCTAGCTTGTTCGTCAGTCTCTAGTCGTAGCTGCTGCATCCGCAAAATGTTCCCTAGATCATTACTTAATCCGTACAGGTACCAATGATTGTCGGTACCTCCCCGGGAATCATGCCTCGTGAGACGTCCCAGGACGTAAAGCCTTCCCAAGTCATGCATACTTTCTCACCTAAGGTATTGCAAAAAATCATCTCGCAGTTGGCTTCATTAATACTGGAAGTCGACGACGAAGGCATAGGCGTTACCGTGAGCGTAACGAACGTTGTCGATGTTATAGTGACGTTGTTCTCATCAATGCCCTGAAGCGTTGGGTGTGTTGAACTAGGATGATAAGGGCGAGTCTTTGTATCAACGAGTAGACTCGCCTTGCTAGTAGAGATAGTGCCTACTGGGCTAGTCTTGGAGGTCCTGGCTCTAGTGGCGGTAGGAGTATAAGTAACTGTCTCTATCTCATGTTGATCGTCGTCTGAGCCTCTGGAGATAGCGGCCAAAGTGGTGCTATCGTCGGGGGCATCAACGTCAGTTGTGACTGACTCGACATTGATTGTCTCAATCGTCGTCACGGTCACAACTACCACGGCGCCCTGAGCATTGGCCATCAATATATCCGCCCCGCTCGTCGCTATCTCAGCAGCAGCCAAGACGTAGTTAGAGCTCGAGGCTGGAGAATCCTTGTGTTCATGACCGGCGTCTAGATCAGGCCCGTCGTTGAAGACATGGCTCCGGCCGAGCGCGATGAGAGTACAGACCCAGAAAAGATATGTGGAGGGTAAAAACCACAAGCGGGCAATAGACTGATACATTCTGTTTCAGTGGCAATGGGTGTGAGTGAGCGGGGTTGTCTTCGTCCGGTGTTGTTGGATGCTTATAATTGTCGGTAAGGTGTGTCAACTTAGGCAATTCTGTCAATTTATACTGCAACACGAGCCCTGCTGAGTTGGTAGCTGACTTGAATGATGATAATAATAATAATAGAGATGTTCGTGTAGTATTGCGTTTCCTCGGAAACTACAGAGATGGGGCCTTCGAGGTGCTTCTGAACTTATATATATGAGTAGAGAGTTCATCCAGATATACTGCTAAGAAGGGAGGCTTGGGCAGCTATCCACCGAGTTCCCTTTCGACATGAGCAGGTGCCTGCTGGATTTCCTCTCCGTGTTCAAGATAAGCATCTATGGCACACACAAGGTACAGCCGACGAGCGAGTACTACTCCCGAAGCTTCCAATGTCACCGCAACTGAGGACTAACATGGCAGATGGCAAACACACCGCAAAATAATGGAAGGAGCTTCCCCCTATCTGTCGTACAGGTGACGAGTCGGCTGATCGTATGACGCAAGTCGCATTGCTTGTAACTACCTAGGTACCCGGCATGCCCTCACTTTCTATTAGCGACAACCTACATCCACATGGAGCGATTCTACAGACTACATGTAGATACAGTACATCAGATACTCAAGTCACTATAGGCAACGTCAACTTTGACATACGCCTCTTCGGGGTGTCCGAAGTACTCACTATCGACGTCCAGAACTACACAATATGAAAGAAAATACCGCGTTTTTAGTCATTGAATGGCAGGTTCACGATCATTCCCGAACAACTGATTGGTCTTCCACGGCAAACGGTGATACATGTTCGGTAACATCGAAGTCTCAAGACCAGGAGGTATTTTCACTCTCATAATCCGGTCGGTCCATCTCTCGGGTCGCGCGGGATAGGTGACGTATCTCAACAGCTATTTGCATGAGTGAAAGCGCGATTCGAGCATGTACATTCTGGAAAGAAGACGTACAAGCCCGAAGAGGTACCGTAGAAAGTTGTGACACAGACGGATGAATGTGGAACTGTAGCTTCTAGGTTACATGATTCTCTGATAAGTCACATATGATTCGACCGTTTACCGACTTCGTATGTAGATTCAATAGAGAGTCGGCGACGGAAGACTATGTACACTGTTCAGCAGAACATCGTCATGAGGATAGTTTGTTATCTTCTTCCTCCTAGCAGACGAACCTCATACCAAGAGCTGTCCGACGCCCACCAACGCAGGAATCTGAGCGGGTCACACTCCTATTATCTAGCTATGGTGCCTCATCCAAATGGTTACTGTCTTTGCAATCACCCTCCTAAATACATTTACAGGCGGTTACCAGCCTTGATGAACAGCGTCATCCAAGACACAAGGCCAGCGTTCCAGACGATGCTTCGCAGGGGAGCGAAGCTAGGGTTTTGTTGCAGGAAGATGTAAATGAAGTTGTAGAGGGCGCGGGTGCCCAGATAGACGCCGGCCAGCTTGTTGATGGTCTCGACGGGCACGCCCGCGTAATTGGCCGCGATTATCGAAGCTACGAACAAGTTGAGCGTCTCCTGTCCGTTGGCAGCTGCGGCTTCACAGCGCAAGATCTTGCCCTTGGTCTATTTGTCCCGACAAAAACCCGACATGTTAGCTTATCTATTTGGGTGGTATTGGATGGTATACAACAGCAGACACAAGGTGGGAAATTTAAACGAGAACACGTCAACGCAGTGAGCAAACAAGCGAGCAGGATAGAAAGAATGAAGACATCTAGTAGATATAAATGGATGAGCAGTAGAATGAGGGGTGGAATTACCGCCTTGTCGAGTTTCTGGTCCTTTTGGACATTCTCAGCAAATTGTCGCGGAGTGGCGATGTCGTAGTTTGTTCCGCCTAGAGCCTTGGAGTAGATGCCAGGTAGGAAGGCCAGGAACCAAGCTGCCGGAATCTACAATGACACGACAGCAACTCGCGTATTAGCGAAGTTGTTCTATTCGCGCGTTCCCGTCGCACTGCCGGGACCGGACTTGGTGGGGTAACGTACCGCATAGAAAGAGTAGTTTACAGATAGGTCGAAAGCCATTGTGATTTGACGTCCCGTTGGATCAATTGGTAGACAAGAGATGGTCTGAGTATAATTGTCCTGTTTTTTCTGATTAGAAGTGTCGTGGTAGAGTTGTGGATGAAGAGAAGGTAGCTGGCCAGGACAACCCAGAGAGCCGAGGGGCAGGGGTGCCACGAAAGATAGGTAGTCAAAGAAGAATTGGGTACAGTAAGACAACTCGTAGCCAGAGCGGTCCAGTCCGCAGCCAGCAGCGCAGTTTCACATCGGGATTAGGCCCTTAAGTTCGGGGGGCAGCTTCCACATGTGCATACGTCGTATAATGGAAGATTTAGGGTTCAGCATACATGGCCAAGCCAGACATCTTACATCGAATTAGAAATACCAGACTATTACAACATATGACGCCATCGACTCTTTGACATAGATGTCTATAAATACATGCTAGCTATCAATTTGATGCTTTATCGTGATGTTTTATCGTGATCGAACATTACGTTACTTCGTTCATTAAATACTAGGTATTCGACATTACAGACGTATAGTTAATGCAGCCATATCTCCGCTCTTGTCCGCTCTCGTCCGCTCAGCTCAGAGGTCAATCTTGGTGATCTCCACGGCCTCGCAGGTAGGATTGTGCGGGGCATTGACCTGCACCCAGGCTACGGACTGATAGAAGTATCCAGTGAAGTATTGCCAGCACACGGCCCATTGGTCTGCGAGAAGTGGTCAGCGCTACGTTTTACCGATATATATATATATGTATATGTATACGGAGACTACAGCGCTTGCATGCAGAAGGGCATATAAGAGATTGGGTAATATCCAACTCACAGTAAGCTTTGCCAGCATAGTCAGTGGGGAATACGCCCGGGACAAATTTAGAGTCGTCGATGTAGTCGTAGCCGAAAACGCCGCCCTCGCTGTCGAAGCCGATGAGGAAGTTGAAGTTACTGAAGCCGAACTGCGGAGCCGCGACGTTGCTCGTCGGCTTGTAGACTAGGCCCATGGCCTGCGATTCGTACTCGAGGTTGCCGTCCTGGTCCGTGTACGGCTGGTTCCAAACCAACGTGCCCACCTGGTTATCGTCGACCGTGGTGAAGCCGGTGTAGTTGAAGTAGTACTGGAACGTGTTGGTAACGTTCGCCGTGCTGTCCAACACGGAGTAGCAGAGCCCCGAGATGGCAGCTCCTGCGTGGCAGCTTCCACCGTATCCTGATGACCTGGAGTTAGTGCCTATCTAATTATCGGACGACCGGTTTTTTTTTCTCGTTGGGGTTTGAACTTACCGTCAATCGTGCTGTTGGTACTTGTGCCCTTAACATGTAGGAGGAAAGGACCGCTCTGCTTGTCTTGGGCCGATACGGCTGTGGCGGCAAGGCCCATCAGGGCAGCGGAGAGTTGGAACTTCATCGCGACGTACGTTGGAGAGATTTGTTACGAGCACATATATTACTTATAATCCCGATGTTGGAGAGGAGATGCGGCTCTGCGATGTTGTCTGCGTCCTGAGGTGACCGATAGTTCACGATAGGAAAGAAGGAGACGGCAGCTCATTTATATTGTCTCGGGCTCGCGCGGTCGATCGATCGTATTAGGTTCCTCGTTGGGTAGCGATCATCGTGAACTAAACGGCGTAGCCTAGAATAGCGGGGGAGACACTGGAGTGGCGAGTCGTCAGGTCAACAGCACCAGCAAACAACGTGTTGCGCTCCCAGATGACTACCCAGATGGCGTCAGCAGAACTGGGAAATATCATCAACAATTCCATCATTATTTCGATCTCCGTCGACAGCAACGACCATGAACGGCAAAGTCAATCCCAAAAGCGCAAGTACAAGACGACTCAAGACTAAAGCAGCTCTATCTTTCGAGGTTAACTGTCTCGATAACATGGGGAAAGCTGCAGAGGCTCCTCGTATATGCAATGGCACATCACAGCATCACTGGTCGAACCGCCCTTCGTGCAGAACTAATCTTTTTCACGTCATAGCTCCTGGCCAGCTTCATGGATTACTGAAGATGTTCGCCAAAGCGGTGGTCTATCTCCGCTATCATTCCGCTGTACAAATAGCGATTATCTAATCTGGCCATCCTATCTACTGGGCATTGGCTGGAAAGTGAACTCTTTAGTGAAGCTTATAAGTACAGTATGATGAACCCGTAACGCGTGGCTGGCGAGGGCTGGTTCACTTACAAGTAGACACTGAGATCATTGATCAATTTTCCTCGTATCCGATCAGCTAAGCGAGCTGGTGGAGTGAGGTCATGGGTTGAACAATTAGCCAATGATGGGGTATCGGCACCACTGCCGAACCCATAGCCAGGGGTCCTACCCGAGCTACCCAAGGGGAGGAATACGAGGTCACGGAGCAACTGGCGCCCAAAAGCTCACCGCAAGTGAATATAGCTTTGAAAGACCGAGTATCTCGCTGTAGAAGAAATTTAATCTATATCTTTAGGCGCAGTATCGCCATCCTGATGTGATTGATGGTTGACTGAATATCAAGCCCCTATTTTTCTGATATTGTAAGTCGAGTACCCATTTAATCAGACCAGCTGAGTCCACTAGGGGCTCGCTCGGCCCCTAAGTGCAATATCGCGAAACCGCGAGACCGCGAGCTCGGGAATAACTAGATTCGATAACGTCCACGTAGAGGAACTATCAAGTCGGGTTGGCTGAAATTCTCAATGAGTGGGCACCGGTTGCGTGGTTTCTCCGAGCTGATGACTGTAGCGTACGATCTAAACAGGTAATAAAAGACCTGCTTGATCTCTCTTCGAATTCCGCAATTCCTCCTGCTTCGTTTCCCTCTGGTAATTCTACCGACGCCGCGCATACAACTTGACACGACAGCGCCAGCTTCACGAACGGGTTAACATACGCAGCTGATGCAGGATGATAACAGTACGCTTTCGCGCCCTTTTGAAATCGACACTATGCGTGCAGACTCTTGTAGGAGATACTGTTGGTTGGACGAAGAGAAGCATTTTGGTGTCCGCCGGATGAGCCAGGTGCTGTAGAGAAGGATGGGACATACCGGATCGCAAGTCTTGAGGCGCAACGACCATACACTCACCGGACTGAGTGCAGACCGCCCCTGTGTATCATGTTCAATAAACGCATCGGCGGGAAGGACTTGGACTTGTACCGTACAGGATATGAAATGATGGGTGACCGCACACTATTGTGTCATGAGTGTGACCCCTAGGCAAATACCTGCGATCATCAACCGTCATCAAGCTCTTGGTACCACCGCCAGTGTGCTTAACAGAAGCCTGGAGCCCAACAAGCACGAGATATGCCGAGATCGTGGTCAACCGCCTTTCAAATTAGCTTCTTGTCGCCGCCAAAAGAGGAGCCTCGGTGAAACTCGACTGAAGAACGAGAGGACAGTTCGAGCACGATCGAACAAGCGACCTATCAGCGCAAATTCGAACCCGGATACTCATTGGTGTTCTACCCAGTCCCTGGAGAACGATACTACATCGCCATATTCGCCAAAGTAATTGGTCGCCTTTGTCTGACCAACAGAGTGTATCAACACCTCTCGAGCAATCGGCCGCGGCAAGCTTGGGAATGTCATTGGAATAGTAGGGAAATGATTAGCTCTACTTATTCAGTCTATGTTAGGAGTCAATGAGACCTGCCGCCGCTAGCAGCTAGGACACGTCGATTTCACCAATTTCGTCTTGAATCGGCAAAGGTTGTGGTGAGGTTTAGTGGTGAGATAGTACCTCCCTGTACCGAGATGATTTCTTGACTTTGGACCAAACGGATATCCTGCATGCGGAAAACGGAGGTGAAGCCAATAACGAAGCTGGCAATGCTCGCGCAGCATTGCGAAAGCCAATATCATAATTCGAGACTAACAATTCTCTCAATTCAGTCTGGTGATCTCGGTAGGGGTTGCTGTTGGTTAGCTACGCCTCCACCGGAGTGGCCGGAACATGCTGTTAGGAAAAAACAATGCGATGGAAAACCCGTGCGTGACGTTGGGTAAACCCGAGCGTCCGAATACGTGACAACCTCGTCATTACTTTGCGAACGTCCTAACTCGAGCCCTCTTGGTTCGGGTTTTACAACTGTTAGGAGTCGCATGCGTATGGTAGGTCATAGACACACTGGTGGTGAGCGAAGGTCTCACACATTTCCATGAAGTAAATACAACTATATACTTAAATCTCCTCATTATAGTACTTTTTAGAACAAGCTCCGCGCCTACTAATGAAGACATGAGCCGTGCCCTTTTGCATCTCGTATCATCACGTACGGCTAGCAACCCTCTAACAGCCGTGCTTCCAAGCTCACACATACTACGCACCATCGTGCCGCCACAGCAATTCTCTACGGCGTAAGTAGCCACGTGCATAACTTCTGTCGCATGGTATCGAATAACGAAAAGCCACAAGTCAACCGTTGGCTCAAGATCTGCAGAGACGTTGCCTCGCAGATATGCAAGAGCATCTTCAAGACGATGATGATCTTCACCGCCTTCGCTCGCAGCTGACTTCGCGCACCTTGGGAACGGGAACCCCCGTACCAATCCTGGAACTAGAATAGAACATGGAGCTGCTGCACTACCAATACATACTGCGTACTGAGTGGTATGCCGCGCCGCGGATACTGCACCGCACCAGGACTCTCTTGCCGGCGGCAAGTCAAAGTAACGCAGAGGAGTTGGTCACACTTGCGCCGTACATGGGGGGCCAATAATAGGGTTGCATCCGCTGGTTATTTTCACAGTTGATGCAAGTTCATCAGATCACCGCTCCCTGGAAGTGATCAAGGGTGTCGGTCTTATCTCATATGATAAACCTGAAATCAGCACCCTCTTCTTATGCAACCCCCTGTACTGCTGGGTGTAGTAAGTAGTCGGTATCTTCATAGTAGTAAGCTGGTATTCCAGTATATAGATAGGCAAATTATGCCCTCTTTCTACCTCGGTACCCTCTTATATCGATTCAGTGGCAAGTCTGCACTATTGCCTTCACAATTAGCAGAAGACAAGACTTAGCCAAGCGAAATATTACGCCATTCAGTCCATCAAAAGTTCAAGCTTTCGCTGCGTGGCTCTACCCGTATCAGCATGGTGCGTAGCACGGCATCCATGGCGTCTAACAAGCATTGTGGCTCAGGTTCTGTCTGCTAGGGGTCTTTCTCTAGCGTAGTGGTGCCTGTGCTGTCAGATTTCCGTATTTTACGGTTGCGTTGTAGGGATATGTCTCCCGCTCATTTGCCACCGCTAGCAAGGAACGGACACTTTCTCCTCCCGCAGCCGAAGCGAGGGGGAAGGGCAGCGGATGGGATGGAGCGCACGGTAGCAGTCGGCACCGCCGCTCTGGGTTTGGTGGTGAGGTACACTACAACAATAATGCAACGTTATGCACATGTTGGTTTAAGCTTATTCAGGTCCTTGACGAATGATAAGCCATGTTTCAACACCGCTCGTATACTAGTACTCTACACTATCGTGTTAGAGGATGTCGTATCTGTCTACACGAGCGAGCTAGGTGCGTCGTCCTAACTCTGTTCAGTATTCTGTTATCATATTATATCGTCTATTTCATCTCCCCCTATATTCTATATCCATCCTGTTGTAGACTGAGTACTTAGTATAACCAGGTGCCTAGACGCACAGAATGGAAAGAGAAGGGAGATAAGGTCATACTTGTTTACTTACTCACTTCCTCCGTTTCCGTGCGGACTTACACAATAGAGAGTGTCTCCTCAATCTCCTCGGCCGATATTCTTGGCCGATATCGAACTCCATTATGTAAACGTAGAGTCCTATCACACACAGCACAGCCCGTCGGCCCGTTCTCAAGTTTCCCGCCGAGTAGACGTTCTCCCATAATTGACAAATAACTTGGCGACAGTACACTAACAGACACTAGGTGGCGGATATCCACAAGGCTCGGCTCTTGGCAGAGCTGGCAACCATGTAAAGACACATGAGCCGCGCATGCGCATAGAAGCGGTACCGAAACTCTATTTCGTCCGCCCAGAAGTGCCACACCTTGATTCTATCGTGTATTCCTTCTCGATTTAGTGTACGCCTTTACCCTAGCCTGAGGATCAAACAGCTGTAGTCAGGAGAAGCACGGGGGCCTCGGCCATGGTCCCAACCGATCGTACCGACCAACCACACCCCGTCTTCCCTCTCAGCTGGATGCGGCCTCATGAGCTGAGTTCTGAATGCGATCTAGAAGCTTTGTCTATTTAGTGTAGGTCTCTGTGTCACTGCATTTGGTCCGCTTGCGTTATGCATACTATGTGCCTCTATTCCGCTTCTTTCTGCCTTGAACTGGACCTTCACAATGAGTAAGCTCAGAGGAGCCCGAAATTCGCCGCCGGAAGCATTCCGTTCACATGCGGGTTGAGGTTTTTCAAGGTTAAGAAGAGCCCGCAGTAAGGCTAATCCCAATACCTCTGTCAGAGGATGTCTGGATCATTCTTGAAGTTTCACTGGCGTTTACTGTAGATGATCTGAGCGTATACCCCGGCTTTGGCCATCTGTTAGTATATGGCTTACACGCAGTTAAGCTCTTGGGGAACCCGTTCGGCCAGGTTCGTTATCAAGGGTCATCGTGGGAGAAGAAACGCTACAACAAGCACGAGCCACCTTTTCGTGGGCATTGTTACGTCCCACAGCTACAGCTTCTTATCTGGGCAGGTATCCGAGGTATCTCAAACAAGTAAACTCACATACCGATGCGCTGGGTCCAGGTCACACCACATCGCTTGCATGGGCGATGAGGTATACCGATACAGCCGTGAGAGTACACATAAGCTTGTCTTTTGTGTTGCCTACTTGCCCGTTCTATCGGAGACTTCGGATCTTTGATAAATTTCTGTATGAGCCTCTACTTCAGTAACCCCTTCTCAAGATCCCATGACGTATGGGAATAGGATACAAGTACGTGAAACACGTGTGAAAGTGAGAAGTAGTTGAATATGAACCCAGTATTACGAGCGTGGATAGTAATTTATGGAGGTGCATTTCCGGGTCCTGTCAGTGTGTAGTCCCAAAATGTATGGTCCTTCCTCAAGATCGCGCACGAGATGGTTCCTCATGATATCAGCGCGAATGTTAGCTGCAGCTGAGGTCGAATTTTATGCTATCATGCTAGTCAACTAGTTGCTTCATATCACAATCCTGTGAACATCACATCACATACATGTGTATCACAAAGACGTTTTGGAAAGCAATACGATGATGGTTGGGCACCTCCCGTAATGAGATGCTCTGATACACTGAGTTTACGCCGATCTCGATTCCAATCAGCCTTTATCCACTTCCACGTCACTGAATGAGCATTTGAGTATTTCAGGCGGGAAACTGGGGAATAAATGTGTCAACGTAGCCATGTTTCCACGGAACAGTAATAAAGACTCCGGCGTTACGAGACCAAAACTCCGCTCAAGTTGGAGACGCACACTCCACAGAATTCACACCTACTTACTCATAATAGCCCAAATAAATGTAACAACTCAAAAAGTAAATCGGAGGTAAATTTTCATATAAAGAATGAAATGAAGTAGACAAGTGTTTAATAAAGTTAATAAGTTGGATTGTGGTCTGCTTTGCCACGGAGTATATACGATAATAACCAATGCTCTTGCCGCTAGCCCCGAAAGCCGTCTATATACAGTCTACAAAATCATTTAGATGCAGTTCACGGCATCCTCGTCGCAAATTTTGTAATAAAATGGACAAGTAACCGCCCTAGGGTATCTTATCCAACCGATGATCTAGTGCAGGCGAGAGTGTCCAATTTAGACAATTCTGTCCTTGCGGATGGGGAACAGAGGAAGCGTGAAAGGAGTAGCACCGTCGACGTATAGGTATGCCGCAGCAGCGTAGACTATAATGCATCAGCTGAATGGTCATTTTCCTTGTGTATACGAGATGTAACTCACATGAGACGGCAGCAGCGATAAGACCGAAAACACCAGAGGCCTTGAGCAGAGACTCCATTCCAGTCATGTGGCCGGAAGCGAGCAGGATAAGAGTGATATCGGCAGTGCACAGAAGACCGAACAGAACCCAGTTGGCCTGGCAAGCACCGATCGTGAAGATAGCAGTGATGATGAACCAAGACCAGACGAAGAGGGCAACAGCTTGCGAGAAATCTTCCCGGGGAATACCTTCGGCGTTACTGTAGGCCTTGAGGATACCGGATCCGGGGATGAAGATGGTAGAGTAGGCCAAGTTGAAAGCACCATAAGCACAGAAGACAGTAGCACCGAACTAGATGGCAATGTTAGCCAGGCTTCGAAGCCATTGCCGAATCTCGAGGTAGACATACAGCGTTGCCAGCACAGAAGTCAATAATACCAGCGATGAACTGGGCAATACCACCCATCCAAATCATGTTACCGACGACGATGTTGGTGGTTGTGACTCCACGGGGAGCGAACTCGAAAAGGGAAAGGAAGTACAGGGCCTGACCGAAGGCCAGGAGACCCAGGGGGTTGGCACTGGCGAGCTTTGACTTTCCATGTCCGTGGGCGTGAACGGGAGCGATGCTCGAGGAGCTGTGCTTCTCGAGGTCGCGGTCGGTGAAAACCTGTTGGGAGGCCATTTTGATTCTTTATTTAACGGAAAGAGAAAAAGGAGAAAAATCCCTGGTAGCTGTCGAGAAAATGAAGGTCAAAAAAAGGCGACGAATTGGCTACGGGCGAGAAACGAAGAAGAGATGACTCTGCGACGAGGAAGTCGGTTTCAAGGAGCTGGCGGCTTGAGATAAGAGTGAAGGTAGGGCCGTGGAGAGGGGCAGGAGGTATGGTATTTAATGTCAGATGAAGATCGTCTAGAAGGTCGAGAAGGAAATGGGCACAGGCTATCAACAGTGATAGGCCAAGACTTCTCAGCTGGCCCAGCTTCTAAAGATGTCACAACCCATGGCGAGGGCCGTGGTCCATAGTAATCCTTGGACGTTCATAAAAGGATTTGACAGTAATCTCGAGAAGGTCTAGCCTCTCTCTGACTGGATTCCGGGGATGACAACGCCTCCCAAGGTCTGGGCGGGCAAGACGTGGAGTAGTAGGACGGCCAGTAGGAGTTGACGAAATTTCATGATGATTGCTGATGTAAAGCATCCTTGTCAATACGTCTCTTAAACGAAGACGAGTGAGTGGTCCCGTAGTGTACGAAGTAGAGACTCATCAACAGCTCCCCCGTGTATACTACTTAGTAACCCTAGACTGTTACCTATCTACATGCCCACGTTCTCTGCTCTGCTCTGACAGCCACGTGTGAGTAGGTATGTATGTATGCCTAGTGTATGCTGACAGCAGCTGTGTGCATTCGCTAAGTTAGTCGTCTGGTGGGCAGGGAGCGTAAGTACGGCGATACATACTAAGATGAGATATGCCAATGCATATCGGCGTGTCCTAAAGGCTAAGGGGTGGCATACATAGTGTAGTATAGATAGTAACACTAGTGTATAGACTACGGGACTAGGTGCACATCCGCACTTACTTAGTGTATTTTTGCGAAGCGGCTTGCATGTCTGCATCGCAAGGGTGTCAGATATGAAGCAATTAAATCCTTGTACACCTACCCAGTCTATGGCACGTATCTACCTGGAGCACTCCCTTAGCTAACGACTGTACGACCTTCACACACTTGAGAGGCAGAGAGGTTCGTTTGGCTTGAAGGATGAAGCTGAGCACTGCTACTATTGGCTACACCATTATCAGACGTCTTACACTAGGGTTCCTGGTCAACCCACAACACGTACTTAAGTAACGTTCTAATATCAAGATGGCTTAACACGAGACGGTATCAGAAACGTGTTGACCCTAGTTAAAAGGATGAACTCCCTTTTTCCTAGAGAATATGTTTGCATAAATCGGGCACTTAATCTACACCATTTTAGTACATAGTATTTATACTCTTATCCCTTCCTTACATGACTCTTCTTTCCCTCCGTGTTTGTCCAGACTATCTATCACAATACAAATCGGTTGCGGCACAGCCAACTGAATCAAGTGGTTCAAGGTGGCGCGCTATTTGCGGATCATACGTACAATTTGTTTTCTCCGTCTTTGGTGTGTACCATTTATACACTACTACGGTGCAGTACACTAAATGCTGCTGCATCTCGGCGCTTGGCAGGGCAAAAGAGCAAGGTTCGTTTCAAGAACACGGCATGCCAAGAAGTCGAGTAGCGTAATACATCCACCCATTAAGTACTTAAAGTAGTCGGCCAAGGCGGGCGGGCTTACGGGCTGGCTGCTTGGGCAAGTCTTGTCCCGTCGCTGGCTGAACGCCGTCGTCAAGCCAAAAGTCTTGTTTCTGGGGAGCCGGCTGGGCGCACTCGTAGGGCCCTTGGCAGGAAAAAGGCGTGTATAATAGGGTGAAACTTCACACACAGATATCGCGATGAATCTCGAAGAAAGATGCTCGAAAAACGACCGAGCGAGTGATCCCTAGTAACAATTACCTTGTGGGCGACCCTCTCTGCCGGGGTGATTTTCGCTTGTATGCCCGGCATGCAACAGTAAGCGTCAACCAGCCATTGAAAGCTGGGACAGGCTCCAGCTTTAATAGGCAACTGTGCCCGCGCAGCAGCCCATGGATCTACCACGATACTTGTATACAATAGGCATTGCGCAGCACAGAGGTACTCGACACTAGACCATATATGTATTAAGCGGTGGACCAGGACGTACCTAGGTATCCTATCAGGCCCCTACATCTACTACATTTTACCCTTTGCCTTCTGTGGGTATTTGTCAATTTGATAATCTCACCTGTCTGAGGTAATAATTGTGGCGCTCACCTCCACCTCTTCAAGTAAGCTTAAACGTATCTCGCTTTCATCTACCTTCTGTATCTATTTATGGCCGGTAGCTTGGCAAGTGTCTCCCGTGCTAGCGAAGTTCAACGAGACTAATATCACGTACGCATCGCGTGATGTAGTGTACTATTATTTTTACATATTGCTATCGAGAATTAGACAAACCAAAACCCCACATGTCATCTGGTATATTCTCCGGTATAAGTAGGTAGGTATATTATACTACACGTGTAGTAGAGTTGGGACCGGTATCAATTTACACCGATCTGGAAGTGTTCGCGAGAGCATGCTTAGTGTAATATACCTCCTGTGGTCTATATCGAGTGGCATGCTGTGGAACAGTGTCGGGCTCCGCCTCTCCGCCGGAATCTAGATTCTGCCGATTACCCCGACCTTCTAAGTCATTTAAGCTTATTGTTACCTTCCGATTGAGTTCTCGAAAGTCGATCATTCGTGTTAAGAGATGTTCCACGCGACCTTCGTCTCATTGACATCTACATTGACACGGTTAACGAAAGTTAAAGCCAACACGTTGGCCCAGTTAGCGATTTCACCTAGTCAGGCTCGAAGCCATTCTTGTCATTTTCCCGTATACGGCGCCTGGAGAAATCGTTGAGACAAACGCTCGTGGCCTTGAATGCGAAATGGACAAGCACGCCCTATAGTTACGGAACATGTCTTCAAGCTTAATAGCGCAACTATTCCCCGTTGTACGGCTCACAAGAGATCTTGTAAGTACTGTATCCTCGGTAAATCTGGCGAAACGAGAGCCTGGATGGCTGCTATATTGCTGGAACTTCGAAGGTTTTGCGCTCTACGGGAGGAGAGAGTAGCATGCTCGAATAGTCGGGGAGTGACCAAGAGCGTCGAAATTGCGAATCCCTTTGACTACACAAGGGCCCTAGACTTTCAGGTAACTATCAAACTCAATAAATAGTGACTGCCTTTTGTTCATGTCTTAGATGTTACTTATTCTCCCAAGCAACTGAAACGGACTTGGGCCTATCCTGGTCAATAGAACTCATCATGTCTCGAGCTATGTGGTTTCGAGTGTGTCAGAGGTGTTATAGATAATATGCGTTCTTAGATCATCAGCCAGTGGTCTGGAACGATCTCGACTGCGTTCAGCAAAGGCTTTGTAAAATAGATGATAGTGAGGTGATACAACTTCTGGGACAAGAATTGTATGTACATAGTTGTGAACTAGAATACATATGTATGTAAGCTCTTGATACGACAACTTAATTATATATATGTACCCCGATACCTGGCTCACGAGACTCTGACGGAAGGAGCTGTATACCTAGGTACTTAAAAGCTATTACACACCAGTCTAAATAGTGCGGCTCGTTGCTGATAATGTAGCGTTTAACATCTTTCTGTCTTTATAGCGTTCAATTGGTTCCGTCTCAGCATTCTTTGTATTGGGTTTCTTCACTGACACTTGCAGACTTCAAACTCTGTCGGACTATCTAAGCCAAACCAAAGTATTAGGGTATGTATGAGTTCCTGCGTTTCTGCGGAGGATGTAGATTTGTTCTTATTCTGATCTTTTAACGGATTAGTGCTTGGCATCTGTTATTATGATCATATGCTATATAGGTTTATATGTTTCGGAGGACGTTGCCCATTTCCCAATGCTGAGATAAACTCTGAGAATGTTGGTCATGAAGATATCCAACTCGCAGCAGTAGGATATCCTCCCTAGAGTAGCCTACTCATAGCCATGTCTACCAGAGACCTTGAGTGCACCATAATATCACGATGAATTGAATACCTTGAGCGGGTCTAATCTAGGGGAGTGATTCCGTTGTATACGAGCCCATGAGATTACTTATCTGTCATACTGGATATATTCCAAGTACATATGGCTGCCGGGAAGGAGCTGCAATGGTGACATCCGCTCACATGCAAAACAGTTACTCTATTCTAGTAGCTGCATCGCACTAGGGCACCCGACGGAAAAGATTAGTGTGATGAGGCCCGACTAGTCGCTGCATCTTTATTCGTTATCCCAGGGTGCAGCTGTCGTGCTAGGGTGGGTATTTCTTTCTATAGGCCGTTGAGCGTCCTCGCGCATCAACGGCGTCGCCTTTACATGAAAGCGTCCAGTAGATTCACCACATGCTTTCAGACAAGCTTTACATCCAGGATGAGGCCATCTGACAATTACATGGTAGCACTCCCATCGGAAATGCTATGGGATAGAAAAGCACAACGTGACGTGTAGTATATCAGAGGCCGTATCAGTATATAGTGCTTGGGTTCTGCACAACGACGGATAGTTACTTGCAAACCTGTCTCCTAGTCGTCATCATTACAGCAAGGTAAATAGGAGCATTGCCTAAGAAGATCCCGTGCAGCGATACTAACACAGATCTCTCATAGAAGTTATCTATCGGCGTTAAATAGTAGCTAATTACACATACTTAGGGCTTCCCAACCAAGTCGCCGCGCAGTGCTTAAAAGCGCCTTGATTCTTATCCCTAAACTAATATGAAGAGTGCTTTTGTTGTCTGCAGCCGCTGGGGGGTCTTCGCTTCTAGTAGAGAACGAACGGTCATTACTATATGAGAATATCTCTGTGATCTAATCGCAGCTATACACCAAAGTCGCCTCGCCGTGCGATATGTGTCAGGGTCTCGTAAGTCAAGCATAGGGATACGCATTCATTGCTGCCGTCACACGCACAGCTATTGATAGACCATTTTGCAGTCCTTGAGTGTCTACACATAATAAGGTCAAGAGAATGACAGTATATCTATGAAAATGATATATGATAACAGAACTGAGTTTCTTTGAGAGCATCCTGTTGTGAAACGTTTATTCGACAAAGCAGCGCGCAAATCTCTTTGTACTGAATGATTTAAGTTCTATCGTAGGAGAATACCTCAAACTTCGACCCATTTGAGTTGAATGTACTGCATCGTTGTATGGCTACCAGAGCAGATCATCCGGCCCGGATGCTGTCGTCACCTCGGCAGTGTATTCCAGGGCTTCTAGCGCAACATTGCACACCATAGTATAAAGACATACCAGAGTGAGTATTGTACGGAAGCCTACGCGCTGACGAGAGGTCACCTATGAAAGGTGGCCCGGAGAACTGCATTGGTCTTTTGTAATTATCTTCATAGACATAAAGCCGAATTGCAGGATGTCTCGGATAGTAGATAAATAAGACTATTCAGACTCTGAGACACGCGGCTAAACCTTCCCATGGGTTTGAGGGCCGTAGGACTCCTGTATATGGAGACAAGTTGACCCTCCGGGGGACTGAGAGTCTTTTGGATAGTTAAAAGTCATTGCGCTCATGAAATATCATTCCCATATTGAGTCATTCTCTAGCCCTGTATTCAGCCCTTATGATAATGAGTATAATAGGACATGTCATAAGGTGCTGTAGCACGAGTCAAGAACCATATGTTACAAGGCACGTCAATCACAACTGACATAGAGAAGTCATTTTGTGATCCGTCCGCCAAGGTGTCTCGGAGACATCCGCATAACAACGAGTATCTATGACTTGCCTCAAGGTCTTTTGTCTGTAATGTCTCTACTAGTATAATGTACAAAATGCATTCTTCCATTCCCCTAACACATCGTCTTATGTGACGAACATGGCAAATGTAACTAAAATGTGAGTATAGAATCTCCGGATGGGCTAACTCATGGTGTGATGGAAATGGTAGGGAACGAGGTCCGAATCTAGTGGAGATAATTTAGGTACGCCGTATTTACCACAAACATAGCGATCAACACGCAGAATGGCTTTCAAGGCCACGGCTACGCTTATTTCTCATCAAATCAATGTGTGTATTGTCTGAAATAATGGTTTGTCGTTGGCTGATAACAAATGGCTTGATTGGGTGGTGTCAATGTAGTGCTAGATGAAACTAGGACGAAAGGGATGAATCTAGATGTCTCCCTCCATTTACGAAAATGTTTGTGTGATTCCGCCGTTGGACTACATCCCTTGTTTTGATAGGCGCCCCTGCCATCAGTAAGGGGGTCTTCGGCTGATGACAAACAAACACCGATTTATAGGAGATATTTGTTCGAAAAGTCTAGAATGAGACAATCATACGATATATGTTGATATGTTATATAGCACCTAACCTTAATAGCTCACCGACTTATCAGTTTGGGATCATATTTTATAGTTGGTAATATTGATTCTAGGTGAAGATATGATTCTTTGTTAGCCAGATATGTCAGTCAATCCAACGTTGTTTTTTACGAAGCCAGTTATCAAAGTAAGAATCCCGATTGTATTACAGCTACGCTCGAATAGAATTCGGAACATCGTTAATTAGGAATTTATCAAGATGACATTGCTTAGATGCTCAAGTGCTGACCCAGGAAACAGCAGCCTCAAGCGCACGATAATTAATGTTCTAACATGTATAGATGGCAGGATGGCGGCTGCACTCCATATTTACAGCTAGTCCAGTAGCAATAGACTAATCGAGAGGTGTTTATCTTGAGGCGAAAAGAGAAATTGTGAGACTCAGTTCGCCCTACTTGGTAATAACTCAAGATTCGTTGAGATAGAGACATAACAGGGAGAACCGTAATTTTCTCTGAGCCCCTGACGGCTTGGCAATTTATCTCCTCCCATACTCAGTATGATAAGCCGGGTTTAACTTCCAAAGCAACGCTGTTTTGCCACTACGAAATGTTTGCCTGATTCTTTCTCCACTGCGATTTTCATACCTCATTTACCATTAGTTAGAAGCAAACAGTCTTCCTCCACTACTCGTTTCTGCATCGCAAGCATTGCCGAATTTTCTAAGGATTTCCGTAGCATACGAATGTCGCAGATTAGATGTCATACCGGTCGGATTTCATATTATGTATCAGGTGCACTGAGCCGTCGGAAGGTTGTATGGGAGGATTCCTATAATCCGGATATGTAATTCGAATATGTAGGTTTTCATGTGTTACGGAATGCGATAAAGACATAAGGGAAACCGTTGAGATTAGTAAGTATGAAAGTGGTAGAATTAAGGTCATCAATGGAACGCTCTGTAGATCTTCTATCGCTTACATCTTAGTAGCAACAGCGGTGTGCTTCATTTACAAACATGATCTGTGGATTGGCCCACACCGGTAGTTGTGAAGTCAGGGACTCAGGGCTTAAGAGGATGACAGGTCGCGTTGTATCGCATGACACACTACACCAATTCGGAGACAACAAACCGGCATAGGGATCCTCCTTTTCGGACCCCAAACAGTTCACGGCTCTAACCATTACAGGGATTGCTATTATAGGGTCATGGGTTGCTCGATGCGCGGGCAGAGAACTGAATCAAAATGAAGTTTAGATAATGATTGTGACACGACACAGAATGGCTATTTTATAATGTTGGATAGCTACACCCGGACCACGCTGAGGTGCGTGAGCTACGGCCACATCGGCGCATAATGGTTGACGGCTGCTAAACCACAATGTCCATTAAGCCTTGTCCAATAAGGAACAGGGTCTACCCCCGGGGAGGCCGTTTCTAGGATCAGAGGGTAGTATACACAACGCTCGACTTGACCAGGTTTCTCAATATCATACAGGGAAAGTGATTCGCTAGACTTTACATTGAGACAGATGTGGACTTGGGGTGGTTGAAAAATTGCCGTCGGTCTCGTTCTCTCAGATCTCTTATAGTTCCCTTCCTACCTGATATAGTGTAGAACGCGTCTGCTGCCTGTTCATTTCGATAACTGCCTACTTTATCCGTTCAACTGCTGTGTAATTGGTCGTTTTCTTGCCTAGCAGTATTACGGATTCTCCGGGATTCCCTACACGGCCCGCATCCGGCGTATAGCTAGCTACATTTGCAAAGTTACAGGGAAGGAATTAACCCCCGGTAAGCCACCGGGCACTTGAATGCTACTATATGTCCGCCTTTGTCTAGACTGCTAATTATTTGTAGACGTTTATCAGACTTCGACCCTCTCTGCCGCAGCCTTAGTGTCTTAGCACGCAATCCCATTTTTAAGCATATGAGTTGACGCTCGGATGTGAAGGTTCTCGGTCCTCGAGTTCGAACGGGAGCCAGGACGCCTTTTCCACATTCCGCAACGGTCGCTCTTTCGTTCGACTACTCGGCCCAGAATATTCAGGAAAGTCTGTTGCCGACTAGGAAGACGAGATGGCGAAGTCTGCAGCGGAAGATCACAACATCCAGCTGACGCTGGGCGTTGTCATATCTCTCCTCATCCTCTCTACGATCTCGTTTGTGCTGCGCATCTGGGCTCGGTTCGCGACGGGGGCGCGGCTATGGTGGGATGACTATTGGTAAGAGATGTTACTTGGAATGAGATGAGTTTCGGGCCTTATTGACCTTGTGTGCACAGGATGTTTTGGGTGATGGCAGTATGCATTACGGCATCAGTTTTCGATTTTCTCAGCTTGGTATATGGTTCAGGAGTCCATCAATCCGATCTACCACCGGCCACAGTTGTGATTTTTATTAGGGTTAGCATCCGATCGTATCGTCTTGGAGTCCGTTGCCTACTAACGCGATTTTGGCCAGCTTCTTTGGGTGTACATGTTGATATGGGCCACCGGTGTCTTCTCGGTCAAGATTGGTATCCTTCTTTTCTACTGGCGTGTATTCCAGAGGACTGCCCGTTTCCGTCTGGGCGCCATGATTGTCACCTTCATCTCCTGCGGAATCTTCCTGTCGAATTTCTTCACTTTTACCTTCCAGTGCTACCCGGTGGCAAAATTCTGGCAACCCGACATTAAGGGCTCTTGTATCGACCAGAACGCCTTCTATCTGGCTTCTGCCATCATCAACGTCTTCGGCGATATTGCGGTCCTCAGTCTCCCTCTCCCGATCATTTGGGGGTTGCATGCATCCAGGAGCAGGAAGTGGTCTTTGAGTTTCCTGTTCTTGCTTGGCGCCTTGTAGGTCTAATGTCTGGACTCTTTTACTTTTACCATCATCGCTCACTCATTGCTTTAATAGTGTGGTCATCGCCAGTATATTCCGAATCGTTGCAGTTACGCAGATTGATCCGCATGATTTCAGCTTCACGAACGTCGGGGGCGGTCTCTGGAGCACGGTCGAGGTTGAAGTAGGATTCATATGCGCGAACTTACCGGCAGTTCGTCCGCTCCTTTTCAAGTGGTTTGGATATGAGGGCAGCGCGGATGCATCGGGAGCGACACCAAAATACAACCTTTCTTCCAAAGGAGTTGTACGATCCGGCCACGTCAAGCTACAGAGCAGAAACCGCGACAACGAAGAGGACAACTCGAGTACAGAAATCTTGACTTTACAGGGCAATTCCGATTCAATCGCCTTAGCAACTACGAATGTCAGGTCCAATTCGCAAAGCGGCGACAGAATCGAACCCGTGTCCGGTTCTGATATAGTCGTCCAGAAAGACTTCAATGTATCGATCGAGCCCAATCCTGGATCTTCCGCCGGCGGAACAACGAAACACTATGTCCAAGTCACGAGACCAAACAACCGAATGCATATCCAAGGGTCAACCAGCCAATACTATGGACGTCGAGATTGAAGATAAGAAAATATAAATAATACAAGCGATGAATTCGAGGGGGACTGTACGATATAAGGGAGAACCGACTATACACATGTATTAAGATCAATGTCTTGAACACGAAGACTAGCACATTTTTTTTAGTCATTTACAGGCATACGTAGTAATACGACAAAGCTCTTGCTGTCGCAAGGACAATACCTATCATGAGCCACTGCCACTTCTGACGATGGAGGAGATGGTATGATCAAGTGACCCCTGAAAGCAGGAGGCCCGAAACGTCCAGCTTCAATGAATCTGCCACAACATACTCCCTTATAGATTAGTTTGAAAGAAATTTTGCATGATCATCTAAGCAAATCATTCCATAGGGTCGATTGGTTAATAATCACTACTTTTTATCGCAGATTTATTTGTCAAGGGAGCGATGGAACAACCGAGAAGATCCTGCGAACCTCAAACCTTTTGTTACCGGTACCTACGCTACAGTCTAGCAACTCCCTGCAAGGGGTAATGGCAGAAAATCACTCATGAGTACTTATTACGCACGTGGGGGGCGGCCTCATTCATAGGGAGTAGCATACTTTATTCACTACTACACGTGTAGTACTGTAGTAAGGTGGGCAGGGGATCCTGTCGCTCTAGAGCTAACCCGGTTACGACTCTTATGAAGGGAGGCAGATCGCACGTAGTATGGTGTAGTATGGTACACTACGGTAACCTACGCCAGCCCCAGATATTCGGTTGTCGCTTTGTCCAGATTTTCCCCGGTGAAGGTTTAGCTAGATATTGGGTCATATCCACTGCTCCGTATTTACTGTGTAGATGCACATCATCTCTCTGACTTGCAGTCAGGCCTTGATAGTGTTTAATCGAAGTGGGTACAAACAAGCAGTCAAAATGTTCGGTGCGAGTGGATATTGAGAAGACGGAAGTAGGATAGACGCGGGTAGATCCTTGGCCGTTTTATTCTCCACGTTCTAATGTATTACACTACTGTACACCACGTATTTCCGTCTACTTATACACTGTACGACGGTAGAAGCACACTTACACTGGCAGTACAACGTTGCAGAACGCAAGGTAGGCTGGCTGTCCGTCTTGTGTATACCACGCTTCTTCGATTTATTCCGATTTGGCCCTCACGGCTCACCAGCGTCGATTCCTTACCCTACCCTACCCTACGTAAGTCAACGAGCACGCTACGTTATCAACAGCTAGGCTACTTTGTATCCTGCCAAGTACAATAATTCCCTAATCAGTAATCTTGAGGAGAATCATGCCATCAGGCCATATTCGCATACATGCTACAGGGTTAGCAATAGTATCTCACTGTCTACGGTAGGTACTGTAGTGCACTAGTGTACGCTCAATCAACAGCATGATGCAAGTCATACACAGATATCACATGACCCATGCCCTTCTCAAACTGACCTGAAGCTTTTCGTTACCGCGGAACGCACACAGTGTTTTTATGGGGCGGTATCTGCGTGTCTTCTGGTCTTGCCCGGGGAACGAACTGAGTTCGGATGACCTTGCATTTTGCTTCTCCATCTGACCTTTCCATATCTAGTACGAACTGCACTGCTTACGGGAGAGACTAATAGCTCGAGGCTTACAGTACAGTACAGTAGATATACGTGGTGTAGTTTACATACCATGTGTGGCCCCGCTACTGTGGACTAATGTACGGCACTTCTGCGAGCTTGATAAAGCTTAATCCGTAGCGGAAGCAAAGAAGAATCTCCAGGGTCCAGTCCAGGACCGCTCACGGAGTAGGTAGACGACCACGCGGGTATGCAACACTACCACGTGCTTCGAGGCCCGGTTGCAAGTACGCGGCGGGCAATCGCATCATTACTAAGATAGATTCGCGGTTCTCTCTACTACTTAGCAAGTGGATTGCTTCCTGAACTACGTAGAATAAAGATAGACAACGGATTTGTTGTTGTGAACCTTCAATAAGCCAGCTTCAATACACTATGGAATATGGAGACTGAGGGGTTCCGAAGTGGAACTCTGTGAGATGAGTTATCTCACAAAACGATCCTTCAGGAATACGGTTTCCGGGATTGGCAAGGTCTACCTATTCCAGTATAGCCCAATCCAAAACCGCAACGGATATCTCCCAAAAAGACGACCTGTCAACGCGCAGTATCGGCAGTGTAGTGTACTGCAGTAGCAGTTTGGCCAATTCATACTAAGAGTTAGTTGCGCATGCAAGACCGCGGACCCTAAAGCCTAGTCATTCCCACATAGCTACACTAAACAGTTGCTCTGATACTTACCAGGATGGGACTTAGACGTCGGGAAAGCAAACTAATGTAGACGCGAAAGGCGAGAAGCGAAGGAGGGCTGGGAGAGAGTATTACTACTTTGCGGGGAAGCTGTCAAGACTATACAAGCGGGCGCTTGCATCCTCGGGGTTTTATACTACACGGTGTCGAATGGCTTGAAAGACGGCATATATATTCTCCCTCTATTTAGCTTATGAATATATGGTACGTGAAACTACTATCGAACTATATACTTGAAACGTGCTTGTGGCTGTCAAGATTACACAGTAGGTAACAAGCTTACAACTACGAGCACTGCTTCTACCACCCCTTACCTTATTGTTGGACCGGGATGTAACAGACGAAAAGTCATCGGCACGCATAAAACCGCCCCCAAACAACAACTCAATCGGAAATTTTATCATAAAGGCTTCTAAACTAGTGTATGCGAACACCAACGACTTCTGTTCCAGGAGCTAACGTGACGAAGCTTTGGGAGCTCCCAGCAAGATAATCAAACCGCTCCAAGCTATCGCAATATATGAAGAATATCTGGAAATTTCTGATAGGGTTCTGCGCACAGCATTCACAATGGCCAATATCTCACCCGAAGTCGTCGAAGAACGCAAGCGCCAGTTTGGCAGGCCCTTGATGATTGACGACCTAATTCGCGAGCGGGCAAAAGATGAGCACCAAGTTCCTATCCTAGGATATCCAAGGTACAAAGATAAGGCTACCGATTATGAGCTCTTCACCGGCAAGGACCTGGATCGCATGGTGGACGAGATGTGCCGGGTGTTGATGAAGGCCGGTCTAGAGATGAACTCACGTAAGACCGTCGGGCTTTTTGCGCCGTCGGACTTGTCGTTTGTCGTTGCGCTGTTTGCCCTTTCACGGCTGGGGTGTAGGATCTTAACCGTCTCTATACGCCTCAGCGAGCCGGCTTGTCTTAACCTCATGGAACGGACGGAGTGTGATACATTCCTCGTCGGATCGACCGTCCGTATCACCGCAACAATAGAGGGACTCAAGAAGGCGCGCCCGGATCTTAATTTTATCCCTATGCCGACCAGAGCTGAATTTGACAAGCCGGACAGTCCACCTGAGCCCGTTTTCCGACCTATACCAGACATAGAAGCTGAACATGCCCAGGTGGCGCTCTTCGGTCACTCTTCAGGCTCAACTGGACTCCCGAAGCCATTGTCGTTGTCTCATCGTAGCGTGTTGAATAATATCTACTTTGGCACTGGCTGCAAAGCCTTTAACGCGTTGCCGTGGTACCATTTACACGGCGTCTTTACGTCGTTTCAAGCCATGTATATGCGGAAAACGGCGCATCTTTATAATGCGGATCTACCCTTGACGAGCGAGCATCTCGTCGCGGCTCTGAAAGAGATTCAGCCCGAAATCTGTCACACTGTCCCTTATGTCTTAAAGCTCATGGCGGAGAGCCAAGACGGAATCGAGGTGTTGAAACGCTGCAAATTTGTGACGGCCGCTGGGGCACGAACTCCCGACGAACTAGGCGACCGAGTGGTTCAGCAGGGTGTGAATTTGGGTGTGATACTTGGCCTGTTTGTGTCCCCGCCTATTCTTAGCACAATTTATTCGCTGATAACTGTTGCAGGACTGAAGTTGGTCACATGGGAGATTCTATATACCGGGAGCCAGGCGACGACTCGTGGGTGTATATTCGGCCATATGCGAATCTCCGTCCTCATATGCATTTCAAGAAGGTCGGTGAAGGCGTCTATGAAGCCGTATACTTGAAATCACACCCGGCGTTGATGCCAACAACAAGTAATTCCAACGACCCTCCCGGCTCGTTTCACTCCAAGGATCTTTATACGCCTCACCCGACGATCGAGAATGCCTGGAAGTATATAGCACGTGATGATGACAGGATCACCTTGCTGAGCGGCGAGAAGATAATGCCGGTAGGAATGGAGGGCGCAGTCCGAGAGAGTCCTTTGATACGAGATGGCCTGATGGTAGGCAATGATCGCCTTGTGCCTGGCCTACTTCTGTTCCGTTCCACTGCCGCTGCCGATATGTCTGATGACGAGGTTATCGATGCAGTGTGGCCGCTTATTCAATCTGCTAATGAGGCCATGGACGAACACGCACGCATCACGCGTGATATGATCACAGTATTGGCGGCAGATGTCGAATACCCTGCAACAGACAAGAACAACATCATTCGCGCAGCCTCTTACAGGAAGTTCGAAGACATAATTGAGAAGCTGTACAGCAGAGACATGCAAACGAACGGGTCCGCCAAGCAGCTCGGTCTGGAAGAGCTGAAAGAATACATCTTCCAGACTGTCCGCGAACATGCAGGCATTCAAGTGCCGGATTACGAAACCGACTTTTTCGCTGCTGGCATCGACAGTCTGCGAGCCGCACAGTTGCGGAGACTTTTACAGCAGGAACTGGATCTCGGTGGGGATTCGCTTCCCCCTAATGTGGTCTACGAGGCTGGCAACGTCGTGAAATTAGCAGGTCTTCTGTACTCTATGCGTACAGAGGGGCAGCTTCAGAACGGTCACTCTGACGCAAAGAGCGAGATTGCAAAGATGGAAGAGCTTATCTCTGAGCTTGCTAACTTCACAGCTCAGAAGCCGAAGGGCGACGTTGTCGTAAGTGTACACGTTCGGCCGTATAGCATACGCATTTTTTGGCTGACATGGCATCGTAGGTCCTCACTGGAGCAACTGGTGCCCTGGGCGCTCACGTGCTCAGCCAGCTCCTAGACAATCCAAGAGTGTCGCGGGTATATTGTCTAGTCCGAGGCAATGATGCGTTGGAACGAGTATCGAAGTCATTAGAAGCGCGAGGGCTCACCTTGTCAAAGAAAGGAACGACGCGTGCCCAGAAACTAGCAGCTCTGTCAACGAACAACTTCGGGGCCCCTCACTTGGGTCTCCGCCCAGAAGAGTACGCCGAAATACAAAAGGCGGCAACTCTGATCATCCACGCAGCTTGGCCGGTGAACTTCAACATATCCCTCGAGAGTTTCAAACCACAGCTCGCCGGGCTACGAAACTTCCTGGACCTGGCTTCACAAACACCTTCGCCAGCCCGCGTTGTCTTCATCAGTAGTATATCGGCAGCATTCAACATGCCCTTGCCAGCAAATGTCCCCGAGGCTCGACTGGTGTCCCTTGAGTACGCGGCAGATACGGGATACGGACGCTCCAAATTAGTGGGCGAACGGATCTGTGAGGCTGCCGGCGCGAGCGGCGCTGCCGTTGGCGTTCTGCGAGTTGGCCAGATTTCGGCGGACAGTGTGAACGGCATTTGGAACGAAAAGGAGCACGTGCCCTTGCTGGTCCGCAGCGCGACGGAGGTCAAGGCCCTTCCTCGTCTATATGGGTATGAGGGACGTTGTGAGTGGATGCCCGTGGACACGGTGGCTGCGACACTCCTGCAGCTTGCCGACAAGCTCAAGCCCGGGGATGGGACCTCCTTTTTCAACATCACACCGCCACACGCGTTCTCGTGGAACGACAGGTTTTTACCCGCATTGCATGAAGCTGGACTGGAGTTTGAGGAAGTCGAGTTCGACGAATGGTTGAAACGCCTCCGTGCTCGCGCCGACGAGCTTGGTTCTGCCGCGGAGGAGAAGCTGCCCGCTATCAAGTTGGCGGATTACTATGAGTCGACCTACGGCAAATCTGCAGGGGGCCGTGACTTCAACTTGAAGTTTGAGAATGGCCGGGCATGTAAGGATAGTGTTGCTCTTCGGACTTGTCCTGAGTTGTCTGAGGTCAGTATTGTTCGGAAGATGTTACAGCACTGGCTTCGGCATGGGGAACAGGAGGCAAAATAGTCTGACTAGCGTCTCTCGAAGAAGCCAGTTGAGGGAAGTTCAAAAGATGATCACCGAGATGACGAGGCTGTGTCTTCGCATATATGAAGGACAATAAACTAGACGGATATGGAACTAGATAGTGAGTGTTCTCTCCAAGTCAAATACATGAAAGCTGAAGCTCGGCTTTCACGTTTTGCATTGATCGCTTGATCGTGATGGCGAATGTGGCGTTTTCATTGCAGCCATCTATCTTCTCTACTATAAGCCACGTCCAGTCTAGGCTCATCAATAGAAGAAAGGCTTGCCCCGAGGCGTTTTAACCTATTAAGGTGGTATGTGACTTAGCCTTCGTCACTATCGGTTGTTTGAATTCTACGTCCGTTTTCTGTGATGGGACTAATAGCAATATAGAAGCCTGAGTATCAGACTTCCCCTATTTTGTACTTTCATGATATCAAGCAATCGTTACCCGACCCATCATCCACCTCCCAGAGTGGTGACATAAGAACTGGTTCTCTTGCGCCTTTGGGTAGCCGAATTTACCAGCAATTTCGGGCAGTGACTCGCACGGCTCTGGGTCGGTAATGAGCTTGGCTTTTAAGTCTCATAATGTGGGTTACTTGCGGACTAAGACATATATGGTGGGCAAAGTCAATTCAGTTCCCCCTTCAGCGTAGTCAATACTGATAATGCCAGCACACTGTATCGTCATGATATCTCTGAGCAGGTACGGTTTTGTTTTTACGATTTTGCATTACTCGTCGTCGCTATTGATACAAAGTTCTAGACGTTAAACATTACGTAGCTTTATTCATTCCATTCGTTCCGGCGTGCGCTGTCTCGTGAAGCCTCCGTCACACTCGAGGGCGCCTCATAACCCTCAGCCGACATATCGGCCGGCGCCTCCTGTGGGGTGTAGTACTCTGAACCCGGGTATGGGTTCGTGCGCCGGACGCTACCCTCAGCAATGATGGCTTGCACGGCTCTCTTACCCTCGGCCATAACTTCTCCGCTGCGCACAGCGGTCGTGTCGTCTTCATGCGACTTTGAGCTGATATCGCGACCTCGTTCGTCGGTGAGGTCGAGCTCGTCGTTGCCGCCGAAGCCTCGCATCTGTCGCTCTAGCTTGTGCTCTGGCCCTCCAACTCCCTCGAAATGCTCGCCGCGCGTTTGTCTAGTACATGTTTAGTAAGGAACGGCGGCATTTTAGTTAATTGACGAGAGAACTTACCGGCCACGGGCATCAAGGTCACCACCTTCCTCTGGAGGAATTCGCTTGTTGTAACCGGCGTTGGTGCTCAGGTCTTGGTCGTATCTGACTTGACCACCAGGGAATTGGTTCTCGACCCGACGGTCGACACCCGCTTCATCGCTGGGAGAGGTTTTATGGGCACCGGTCTTTGCTTCATAGGTATTGAGATTTCTCTCGGCCTCCTCGGCGATCTTGCGGAATTCGTCGGAAGATGGCGCCATTGTGATTGTTTTATATATGTGGCGATTTTGATATGAAAACGATGTCTTTTCTCTTATCCCTTCTTCGGGTTGCAATGTAGAAGAACTGATGGTAAATGGATTGCGAGGAATAGATAACGAACTATAAGTGCTGCAATAACAAAGTGTTGAGGAACTTAAACCTAATTTAATATACATTATCTCTCTCTTCGACTGCCGCCGACCTCATTGAGGTCAGCGTGGCTATGAGTTCATCATGAAATCATAGGCCCCAACCTTTTTACGGGGTCTGGGTTTCTGTGGGCAGCGGAGATCAACCTCCTAGTCAGAATCTACCAGAACCTAGACTCGTTTGCTGCGAAACCATCGAACATAAATTTTATGTCTCTTCAGTCGTAAAAAACAAGATGTCATGTAGTATGATATCATTTCTGTAATATATACTGAGTCGCTCCAGAGCGGCCCCCAACAACATTATTCACATCTTGGCTGACTCCCCACCAAAAGCTGCAAGGTTGTCAAAGCTCCTAATCTACAAGTAGTCAACCATACAGTAATCCCCTTTATAGGTCGCCATGCTGAGACCATGTTACGAGATAAGGCTACGGGTTTAATTGAATGTGCAAAGACTCGATAAAGGCACGGGCGCGGGAATCGAGGACTCGGAATTTTATAATTGACATCGGTTGCCAATTTCCAGACTAGGTAGTAGTTAAACTGTCTAAGTTCCAACTCTCAGTTAGTCGAAACCAGTAGCACTTTGCGGCCTACTCGAACATCTTATAAGTTCAACTCCTCTCAACGCTATATGGTTATTCGCTAGTTGCTCATTTTCCAATGATGTTCGAAGCAGAACAATGCGAACCTGCCATAAAGCTCAGCCATTGCTGTCTTCGGCATTGAAGGTTCAATATCTTTAAACTATATATTCAATCATTGAGAATTCAATCAGCCACCTTTCAGACTAGACCTACAACTTCATATACGTCTCTTTAGCCACACAAGCCTCCCCGGACGGAAGTAAAGCCATACGTAGACAAATTGCAAATGGCGTGGTGAAATTAGTGCATCGGTTCTTCTCGGCCGTGGAACAATACTCAACTTCAACAATTGCCAACTTCAATATTATACATAGTATTGGGAACTATGGAAAGCTTTCAGACCTGAAGTCAAGACCAGAATACCGTCTCGATACTCTTCAAGAAGAATGAGATGCAGGGACACATTACGCTAAAGGGTTTTCACGTCTGTAGCGATTCCAATTACCGTCGATGATAGAAGGACCATAAGATCGTACCACTTCATATTAAAGTCAACTGCATGTATGAGGGTTCGTCGCCATCGTCCGCCTCCCTTGACTGTTGTTTGATAGAGGTTGGCTTATCAACTACTCTATGATATATAGTCTGCTATTATGGAACACGAAGAGAGATTATAAACATGCCGTCAAATTCTGAATCTATGTTGTCGAGCTTACGACGTTGATCTTAGATTATCAACAGTCCAAGCAAGCTTCCCAGCTTCATCACAGCCAGCAGGTAGTCCGTAAAGTATCTTACTGTCTACCCCTTTGGTAAGGACAGCTTTCTAGTAGACCTATCACCACTTTCGCGCGTGTCTTCTAAGAAATCGGCTCATAAGCTTCACCGCCTCAGCTTGCGATCATCACACAACCACTTCTCAGGATGAATATCCCGGGACTTGGCAGGTAGTCCTAAGCTTATGAAGAACTTGTTCGAAAGTTCCGGCGCTACTTATAAGCCTTGGCAGGTATATATGACGGCATAACATGCACGTCCATTCAGTCCTATCCGTTCAATCTCATCCCCAGCAATAAGGTAGATTTAGCGGCAGCAACATGCCGTAACTTTGCTTGAGATCGTAACTAAAAATACCGAATACAGTATTCACACGCCAAGTTAAGTAATTCACCTCTGATTTGCCTGAGGCAACAACGTGTATTCGCGGGCCTATCTTCACCGTCGACCCAGCCAGATTCACAGCACCTGCTTGTCAGAAAATTACCTGATAACTTGCATGTTACTTTCTAATATTTCTAGCTTCGCAAGCTAACTGTTAACTCGGGTGACTTATTTGAGTGAAACGTAAGGGTACTCTTCAGCCGGTATGAAGGGGGTGCTGCTATGGAATCTCACGATATATCTATCGTATATCTTCATATCTATATACCGGCCTATTTCATCTAAATCCCAATCAACTCACACCTAGTATAAGGGACATACAATGGCCAGTAAGAACTAACAATGTGCCTCCTCCCATTGAGTATCAGACCAACGCGCTGCCTTGCAAGTAGACGGCAGTCATCAATATTTGATGTATAGAAAGGGTGCATGACTGTTTCACAAAGCCACAGCCCTTGTAGAAACCATCCATACCAACCGCATGACTAGGCGTCTGATATCCAGTGCCTAATATATCCAGCCACAATGCGCATTCAGCATCCAAGTCCGTCCAAACCGAATCCATCTCACCCTTTTCGTGTCAACGTTGGTGAGGAACACCCATCGTGAGGGCCGAGGAAGACGCGTCTCTTCACCCGGGAAGCGGCAACATAATGTGTCTCATGCCCGGATATTATCCAGGACTACACGATGTGCCACCCTTTTTCACTATGACGCGCAATCTTAAGAATTATTACATCTAAGTCTACTACTGTCGACTTGTTCTAGGTCGACACCCCCCTCCATTGGGACCTTCCCCCTTTCTCCCTGGTAGATCGAGAATCAGCCGTAAACCGGTTTTTCTGAGATGCCGTTCTTCAGGCTTTTATATGCAAGGCCATGCTAAGGTAACGTTCCACGAATATACAGTATGTGAAGACGTGAAGAAGTACATCGAGGCGTGAGCCTTATCTCTCTGTTCAATTGGCTTCATAAGAAAGAAGGACTGCGAGACATTCTCTAGCTTGCAGGAGACTTGCGAGACGTGTGCTTTAATATTGCTATCTCAAACCTTCTCGCGAACAACAGTATCGATATTTATCTATGAGCCCTTCTAGATTCATAGATGACTGGATTCTTGTTAATCATGACCATAGCCTTAACTAGTACGTCTTTTTTTCGCTGTATCAGCGGCACCACATGCTGAACAAATATACCTGACTGCAAGGGGACGCTAATAAACGTACCGCGGTGCATTACCATTGGGATTTGTTGAATGATTTGCGTGAAGCCACACAAGGCAACCGTTATTCAATCGTATTGAATCCCAAATGTGAGTCTCCATGATAAGAGTTATAAAATTATACTATCTACAATGGTTAACAGGTACAAGAGAGCCTCCTGTCCGCACAGTGTACTGGTAAATGCTACCACAGAGAAAGAAATTAAACCGCCGGTTGGAAAGCTTTGCTACAATTTCATCTATCCAGAACCGTGCCGTGCAGAGGCTAGATGATTTCCCGGTCTTGGGAATGCTTCATCTGAAGGCCAAGGTATCATGGTCGCAATTGGACACCAGTACCCTGGAGGTAATAACCCGATATATTGAAGCTGCACGAAATATGTAATGCCCTGTCCACACCAATGATGGAGCAGCAACACGCAGTGTAGCACTTGGCACCGTGACGATACAGGGATGTCGAAAACGGATCGCTAGGGTTGTCCCGGCATAATTTCGATCAAATAGATCTTCATCTGAATTCATTTTCTATGTATGTATGTTAATTAGTGAAGAGCTACTTATTCAGATCTGTATCGAACTGCTGTAAAATTATTTCTCTGCTTATATGGTCAGTTGATTGGCTCTAGGTGGCGGCCGATCTTACCGCATCTTAGGCAGGTGTTCTGGCATGAAAATCAATGTACTTATCCGGACTCCTATGGGAACAAAAACAAAATCGTGAACTGGTTCATCTGATATCTCCCTGTTTAGGAATACTAATATTCTCTGAAATGATTACTATAGCACGGGTATGCGTTAAGCTGCAGCCTTCGTGCACGATAGTTCGAGAACTACAAGAGTTAGGTTACTCAATAGCTAGCCTAGGATTCTGATCCTCCAAGCACCATCTACTGCTATGGTACGTAGTGTGCAGGTGCTTCACAGACTGGCACGGGCATAACCACGCATGGTTTCGTTTTCTCGTGGCCTGAACTGACGGATGCCGGAGGTAAACGTATCGTATTTACAGTGACGGCATGGCACCCAGGGTAGAAGCTACTCTAGACCGATTGTTCATTATCTGAAGACAATGCGTAGCTGAGATTCGGATGAACAGATTGGCAGTCATTGTCTGATCGCTGATAGGGATTTTGGAGTAGGCGCCTCAGCTGCAGATCGTAGCCAAACTCCACGCCGACAGCATCTTCTAGTATGATGACAACACGTGAACCAAGCATACTCCTCTGGTATTATGATTATCTCTAAGCTCCCAGACCTTACACTCCCGAACTCTTCGTTGCCACGTAGGATGCTACTGAATAACCTTGGCAGTCGAACGGCGAGGAGGGGACTCGTACGAACTGAGGCCAACTAGATACTGACAAACTGATGGCGCGAGACGTGGGTGCTAGTTGTCCAAATTGATTAGAAATTCATTCTAGTATACGCAATTGCGACAAGGATTCTTGTCGAGTCGGCCGACTGTACACGAGTAACTGAGAAAGAACTAGAGCGTTTAACAGATCCAAAGGCGAGATAGAGCTGGGACAAGACCGCATAAACGGAGGTGGTTATAACGCTTGCTCGAACGTTACTACTGGATGCGGAACTACTTCGCACCGATGGCCAAGGTCGTTTGGCTGTCGGACCCTGGGTCTACAGTACCAGGGTCTGACTGTAAGAAGAAGCGTCGAAGCGTCTACTCAAATCCACGGTGGGCAGCGGACTAGCAAGAATCACTTTTAGCCTGATTGAGTTTCAGTGGCTCTCGCTATCATCGGAACCAAGCGACTGGCGATTTTGGGTGCCAATCGAAGGCGAACAGACTGAGAATTACTGGCACAAGAAAGGGCCGTCTCAAGCAAGAGTACACGATTGCGTGCCGGGGTTTTGCTACCAGTACTCGTCTAGGATGTGCTTTTGTCTAGCGTACGCTTAGAAACGTCCGTCAGTGGAGAATGGCGCAAGCTTGATCCATAGTATGTCTTCGTGCGAATCTGATAAGTATTAATAGGCATCGTCTGTTGAGTTCCGGAATGGCGGCATACTGGCAGTAGCTTGTCTAAGGTCCTTAGTACCTATACTAACCTCGACGAATGCTCTACCGCAGATCTAGACCTCGACTGGCGAATGAGTTGCCCCAAACTATCCTGGGAACCCGCCTAAGAAACGTCCGAACTAGCACATGACAGGTAACGAGAAAAGCCAAAAGTGCCGACCAGGAGACCCTTGTATATCTTGGGTTCCCAGTCGAATTTCTCATCTCATCTCTTGGCGACCTATGTACAGTAAAGCTCAAGGCTCACAGTAGACTCGTCCAGATCTTTCCGCATTTGTGACTGTGGTGTTTTTTCCCTTAACTTAGTACCTGCTATTTCTTGGAAACTTGAGAGGTAACTATAGTGCTAGGTCTAGGAATTGGAGCTATGAGGGAGGTAGACTGAAATTCGTTGGGGTGTTGGTATAGAACAACAAATTCAGCATTGGAGAAGAAGGGGAAGAAGGGGAAGGAAAAAAAAAAAAAGGAGGGACAGAGGTGTTACATCTCTGACTATACTAGTATATCGGCGTATCCCATGGCTGCAAAAATATAGTAGCAGTAAGGTTTGGGGACGCAGCGAATGCGAGATGATGCCGGCCGATGCGCAAGATCTATCTAGGGTTGATCGTTGTCATGGTATAAATCCTTGCCAAATCACCAAGAAGGATAGATATTCTGTGTCAGGGCATCCTATAGAAGTGACTAATAACTTCATCGTAGTAAAAATCCTGCGGTCACACAAGACATCAGAACGAGACGGTCAGATGACGCTTTGACCAATGCCAATCTACGATGGTTGGTTGACATCTTAACCGGCGGTTCCGTAGTAAATCCTCGCTCATTGTCTTGTTCTGGCCATGGTGTGCTGTTCTAGAACATAAGGTTGCCAGTGATCTTGCGAGCGCCTGAGTGACTGACCGATGATGTGCAATCCTTAGTGCCACCTTTGGGAGATGGCATGACAAAATCGCCATGTGCTTCTTTGTTCTTGCGATTTGGCTCCTAAACGAGACGGACAGACCTCGCTGGGCAATGAATATCAATACCTTGGACTTCCTAATCAACCCGGTATCTTAATAACGCTAGAGTGGATCCTCAGTGAAACATTATTAGACGGAAAGGCGGTAAATGGGGGACCAAGGCCAATTCGATGTACTTTCTCCGGGGTGCTGGATTCAACCCGGAAGCTGGGGTTACATTGCTTCAAGGCACTTAACCTAAATGTTTGTTACCGAAATCACCGCGCAGCTTTGATACCTGGCTCGTTATGGAGCTCGACCGGCTTAGACCTGGATTGCGTCTAGTCCAGGTGTTTTGTTTTGGGTGACTCTAACGAGCTTTTTGGCTGCGTGGAGTCGACAACAATTTGGGTTCAAACAAGCTAGCCCTTGACACAGCGTAAGGCAGCCACGAGGCAATGTGCACCCCATGTCAGGACAATATCAGCGAGACAAGACGGTCACGAAAGGTCTGCAGGTTTCCGACTTTCAATAGCCGGGGATAGGTGTCTTATCATCACGATACAGATGATCGTTTCACACAAAGGCATTCACGTGCCTTGAACATTGGTCCTATCACCGTTGCGGTCAAAAATTCGTGCTATCCAGCCTCGGCTTAGTAGTAAGCAGTCGGTCACCGAGGAGAGTTATTGCCTTTGCCATGTCTGGGTAATGAAACCCCACAGAAAATGCAACGACGGCAAGAGATGCTAGCGAATGCAACTGTCGGCGAACATTGTACCACAATATCCAACTCGTGTGGGAGTATGGAAAGTACGGTGCCTAGAGCGTAGGAAGGCCCGTGAAGATCCATACAAAACATGCCCTCTTTGTGTACGTTAGTAAGCCCTTGATGTACGATATGACATACAGTACTGGCAGCATCTCAGCGTTGAGGCCTTTGGTTTGCGTGAGCGTACAGGATTGGCTGCCATAAAGTGGTTTCTGTTGGTCGTATAGGGCCGGTAGCTGTGCTAGCGGTGACGTCTCCCACAAGCCTTTGGCTTAGCAGCTATGAACAGAGAGCATATTAGAGTTGTGACTGCCACATGCGTGATATTTGGCGCTCATTCCGCCAGCATATCGGCTGGTCGCAAAAAAGCGTCATGCAGTATAAGTTGGGCAGCCTTGTAACTCTGGTCTGAAGTTTTGACAAATGACGATGAGCAAGTTTCTTGAACAACATACGCACGCAATACACCAAGTACTAAGTTCTCGGCGATATGAATGTGTGTCCTGTCATCCGACGCAGGCTATGCAAGAAGGCGACTTTGGCATAGCACAACGCCACCGGGGCATTCGTCCACACCTTTTCATGCGCCCGCCGGTTAAGCGCACGGGATATTTATCCTGTTTTGATACTATGTGCCCAACTTGCCGAATCGAACTGACAATAGCCACGACAAGACGGAGTGGGTTGTCGATCGCAACTTAATACTGCTGTCATGACTTCAACCATTGATGCTTGAGTGGGCGGTTGCTTCGAGAGAGGCATTGTGCACACATCCACCACGGCCAAGACTTGGCCAGGATGCCAGGATACCAGGATGCCGGTGAAAATGGTAAATTGTGGCGGGCGACGCGATCCCGATGCGGTAGAGCAGAGGCGGCACGGATATTTGAGTCTGAGGCAATGAAGCTAAAGGGGGAAAAGGACATGGTAAAATCCAACGGTTTTGGAATGCATTATCCCGCACGGAAACTGGCGGCTTTCCATTTGCCGCCTACCCTCCGTCGACCAGTGGTGTGTACTACATAGTAGTTTATGTGTAGTGGTGTACAGGAGGTCGCGCACGCAGTCTGCAGAGACTACTGCAGTAGCAACAAGCTGCAGCGCCGAGGGCAGAATTCCCGGGCTCCAGGACACGGGAGCAAGGAGCAAGGGCGACGAGGGATGTGAGGTTAAGGCGAGGCGAGACAGGGATCCTCGGACGGAGGATTGGCTGGATGGAAGGAAGGGAGGATAGATGGCTAGCGGAGAGGAGGGGAAAACACTTGGTCATAACGAGGGGGAGAAAGGGACCTGTACTAGTCTGCCCTAGAGAACGGTAATGGGGGGCCGGGAGGAAAGAGAATGCCAGGATGGGGGTGTAGGTATACAACCTAACCACCTGCACGCGCTAACACTAACACTACACTGCGCTGCACGGGGCCCGACTACTCGGTTTTCTCTGCTATCTCTGTATTCTGTGGTTAGTTCCTGACTTTTCTGGCGCCTTTCTGGATCGAGGCCAATATGTTCCCTGTGATTTTGGCGCCAACCTCCAGTCGGCTATTACCGCCCCACATGTAGAGTAGGTAAGTACTTAGGTGGTCGGTATCATGCATACACCACTACTACCGAGTACCTACCTCCGGTAAGGACTACTACTACAAGTAACTACACAACTCTTATAATCTGAATTTTATGCTGAGCCAGTGTCTCGATTGGTTGTCATTAACGTAAGGTACTGGTGTAGATATCGTAGCTTACAGTGCATAGGGGTGGATGGTCGTTGTTATCGCTTTCTATACACGATACCCTCTGTGCGATACTCTTTCGCGCCATATAACGTCACTCACGATGCCCCGAGCCGGGAGCAACATTGTTGTCAAAGTATTGGCAACCGAGAGTTCCGCCGCACATTTATCTTGTATTGTAGAGTGTAGATTGAGGTAGAGGAGTACTCAGCAAGTTTTGATAGCACATGGCTACCGTCTGCACTACAGGAGACAAAGCGTGGCTGATAGTATTCTCGGTTATCCACGTATGTGTACGATTGGTGTTCACTGATGCGACTTGGAAAAAGATTGGTGCTCAGTACTAGACCCCTTCGGTACAGACCTGGATACCTGTATGTACCCCGGCATTGATTGCACACACTCACATACTTGGAAAATACCATGATGATGGATAACTGCGAACGCTACGCCAACTACAGCAGGCCAATAGACCTCGCCCGATCGGTTGGGAGCTATGTAATACGGTACACCAGTGGTTTCTCACCGAATGTCTCACATGTGGTATCTATTATCTATGACCCCTACTTCTTCCTGACTGAGCTGGGAAAAAGCAACTACGCCCATCGTCGAGCATTTAGGCGTTTTAGCCAGATGACATCATAACATCTCTAACACCTAGATACATGCCTACCTACCTAGGTAGGTAGGGTAAGAAGTGGGAAGGTGAAAAAGATACTTGCATGCCTACTTACACCTCCCTGCCTTAATTACCTGAAAGCGACTTATTGCAGCCTTGTATGCTTATTATACATTGGAGATGTACCTAGGTATCGCGCGGCTTTTACAACACACTCCCAAAGTAAGGTACAGCGGTCCACCTCCAACTACCTGCTGCACGCTAGGCTCTATATTCCGATGGCTCTAGCGTCAACCCCTTCACAAGAATTATTGAATCTGTGTCCCCTCCCCCACTACCTAGGTAGCTTAGAGTACATACTTAGCTCGTCTAGCTGGCTGGTTCCAATGTCGTTCTGGGCTGTCACTTTATGAGAGGTGCTCACAATAAGTATTATCTACAGCATATGCATGTCTCATACATGTCTAATTACCGCTTATTTCTCATGATTGGACGGCTTAATGAGATAGTAGGAGGAACTACCTTAGGTAATGGAAAAACGTATTTGCTAAGTATGTGTACCTGGCGTATCTATAGCAGTCTGAGGCGCCTCAGGAGCGGGACGGCCCTCGCGCCGTTCTACAGCTAGTATTAGTACCTGCCCAGGGTATTCAGTACTCCTCGGTTCTATTACTTGCAAGTTGAGAGTTTAAATGCGGTATCCACGGAGTATGTCAAATATCGTAAATTTAGGTACACCATCGATGGTACTTTCGCAGCTACACATGTAACTCGGTACTGCAGACTACTAGGTACCTAGGTAGGTACTGCGTAGCTCGAGTATAGGTATACCAAGTGATAGATCTTACCTATGTGCACACCCCGGCTTGTCAACAGTACCTGCGCGCACACACGGCTTGCTGGATCGGTGTATCAAACGGTTCCTGTCTATAAACACATACCTTACTGCTCCCTACAGCCCACGGCTCCAAGTACTGCGCTATACTGGTAGCCGCGGCCGCTTCACTCTGGAGTCGTCAGGTACACGGTATAGCAACGACACGCGGACGGCAAGGAATAGCCCGGCCCTTGCTCCCTAGGCTGTTGTGTCTTTTTGCGTTGGTCTATCTATCTGTCTGTCTGTCTGTCTTGTCTGTCTGTCTTGTCTGTCTGTCTTGTCTGTCTGTCTTGTCTGTCTGTCTTGTCTGTCTGTCTTGTCTGTCTGTCTTGTCTGTCTGTCTTGTCTGTCTGTCTTGTCTGTCTGTCTTGTCTGTCCGGCTTGCTGGCTGGCTGGCTGCAACCCGTCTTCCAATGGTTGATCCTTGAGGTCCATGGTCCATCCATGCCCATCTGGGCATACCATACCAGAGTATACTACGCATGGATAGTTATGATATGTAGGCGTCCACACCCTTCCCGGATCGGAGTCGTTGGCGTTCGACCCTTCAGACCTTTCACCGTTCATTCGCTTGCATCGCATCGCTCGACGACCGTCATTGATTGACCTGCTCGTCGTTGCGCCCGTCGTCACACCGGATACAATAGTCGCCCAGACCGCTCCAAGGCTGCCGCCGCTGGCGCTCTCCGCCACCGCGATCCCATCTCCAGGTCTGCTGCCATTCCGGTCTAGTGTCAGCCGCATTCTGGCATCTCTTGCTGCCGTCCAACGCCTTCTGGCAAATCGCCACTCGGCTTGGTGACCACGGGCCCGGTGCCGCCAATAGCATTATCTGCTCTGTTGTACATAATTTTCCTTGCGCCCTCGGTCTCTTTACGCCTCAAAGGCCATCGTTCTATACTCGTCTCCATCCATATAAGCCGGCTCCACCTCATCGTTGCTATTGCATTGCAGTTGTTTTGGTTGGCTGGCTTTCTCCCTCTGTCCATTGGTCCTGTTCCTCCTTTTCCGTATTGCTTGTTGGTGCCGAAGCTGCCTTCACTTTATACGATGGTGGACGCCATGACAATGACAAGACCTCTCGATTCGTGGGGCAGTGATCTTTATGCTCCAAGACACGCTTCATATTACTCCCAAGACCATAACCCACAAGCTTTACGTCTACCACCGCCGTCGAGTCTGGTCAGTGACGCTCACCACAGCCGGGCCACTTCGACTGGACGGGAACGTGCATTTCACAATCATCCCTTGTATCAGGACGTATATGCGCCTGTGGCTTCAATGTCAGGTCATAGGCCTGCGCAATTCCCGATTCTGGGTCCCGAGGGCCATGCCTCCACATTTAGCTCTTCCAGCAGAGCATCGGTCGATACAAGAGCTCGGCTTTCACCTGCCAATTCCTCAACAGCTAGTGATCGGTCAGAAGATCTGTCAGAGTGTTCTCGGCTTCGTCAGTACACGCAAGATCAGAGGGCTTCTCCAACGTCTCGTCAGTCATCCCATTTTGCGCCGGTCCACGAGACCCCGCTTCGACATCAAGCTTGTATAGAGACACGGCCGATGAGGCACTTACAAGACGCACAATCCCAACATACTCACGTGGGCACCTCATCCCAGGCAAATAGTCCTATCCATCAGACATGGTCACCTCATTCAGAGCCGCGAGCGCCCGAGCAGCGAATGAAAATAGCTGATATACTGAGCGATGAACAGAGTTCTGTCGCACCCCAATCCTCCAAGGCCCTCCAAAAAGCACCCCAGAGGATGCCTACATCTGCTGCAGTGACTTCAACGTATCGTATCAGCATCCGCCAACAACCCGTAGCTGCAAGATCGTGTGGTTACGGCGAGCGGGACCGCCGAGTCATTGATCCACCGCCCATTATTCAGATGAGTATCGAGGATCCCACGGCCTCAGAGGAGGAAATCCGGAACCGACTTACGCATAGTTATTCGATCATGCATTGCACCATCTGGAATGAAGCAGGCGACCAGGATCTGTCGTCAATGCCTGAAGACTACCGTACCCAACGAAGGTTGATGGGAACCGTCGTATCATCGCCATTTGCGGGTAATGACGAGAACGACGAGTACGGGTGTTTCTTCTGTTTCCCCGACTTATCATGCCGCACACCGGGCTCATTTCGGCTGCAGTTCAGCTTCATGGTGCTGGATCCATTGTCATCTCCGGGCCACAGAACTCCAGTAGCGGCCATAGTCATGAGCGATGTCTTCACAGTCTACAACGCCAAAGATTTTCCGGGCATGAAGGCGAGCACTGCGCTCACGAAGCGGCTGAAAGAGCAAGGATGTCTCATATCTATCAAGAAAGGGAACGATAGAACACGTGCACGCGACGGCAGTGAGAGTGAAGACGAATACGAGGAAGACGCTCCCGGCGGTGGTAGCCAAAGACGTTCAAAGCGGGCGAGAAAGTCGTGAGGTCTCGTATCTGGATCACGCTCGCCTACTACATCCCCAGTGTCTGACCTACGTTGAGTTTTTATTTGTGTACTCTTTATCGTACGGCAATGGGCCCGACACACCTAGAGCTGAATATCTCGAGCGCGGCGGTCTGCTTTTCAGGTTACAGGCACAGGAAAAATTGGTATAGCGGGATTGAAAGTCCCCATAATTTCGGCACTGTTAGAAAACGGCGCAAAAGGTGAAATCTTCGAGCCTGATTCGCTTTTGGAACAGGCTATTTATGCCTGAGCGGATGATTGAGGTTTCATTGAATATTTGTTTTTTTATAAGGGTGCCGGAGGGCGTATTTGGTTGATTTTGATCTGTGCTGTGTGGTCTTGGCTGGACCGGTTGATTTAACGAAGATTGTTGACGATATGTTACGAAGAATACCCCATAAAATGGTTATCGCTTCTTTCTAGGCTTACAGTTTTTTGGAATCGGCAAATCCATCAATAAAGGTGTGTTGCGGTTTTTGTTACATTGTTCACATCTGCCCGTTCTTCAACCTACCTAAGCTACCCAGGCAGGTACATAGATAACTAACTATCTGCCTGTCTTGGGCATTGAACATGGTAAGAAAACCAACATTCGTTGACTGGCTAAGTAGAACATTTCGAAAACCGGACATGTTTTGATATGTGATGCCGAATCAGTGCGGCGAAGGCCTGAATGGTATTAGCGCGGCTAGCGAGAAACCATCTTGCTTATCGGTGTACACTAAAGGTGTCGGGCGTCGGGGCTCCGCTGGTCGGCCGGACTAACCCCAAACAAGGGAAGGCCAGCTGCAGACCCTCTACTGTAGGTACCAGATTTGAGGGTCCAACGAGAGGGCTCGGAGGTCAGAATTGTTGAGCGACTTCTCGTCCGGAGCTCCATAATTTTTTCATTCGCCTTCCTTCGCTCAACCAAGCTTACTGTCTACACCCTCACTTGACATCTCATCTCCCTATAACCCCTTGTCTACGAGGCGGGAAAGAATAGTAGAGCGAGTGAGATAGGGAAAAGAGTATCCCATCGGCGTCAATTTCTCTCATCTTGGCCATCTCTGCAGGTGAACAGACCGAGAGCAAGACGAAGAACCCTATCATCCTCTAATCCCGTACACAAGCCTCTCCTTCTCCTTGCCTACCTCCTCTTCCTTCCCCCCCTCGGACACAATGTTCTCACGAGCGCTGCGGGTGTCCCGAGCTACAGCGCCCTTGGTGCGTGCGCGGGCTCCCGTTGCGAGACCGTCCACTGTTGCCGCATTGCGATCCGTCACCACCGATGCCGCTTCGTCACACGCCGACAAGGCTGCCGTTCCCGATACCGACGACCAGCCCTTCCAGGTTACGCTTAGCGACGAGAGCTTCGAGACCTACGAGCTCGATCCTCCTCCATACACTCTCGATGTCACGAAGAAGGAGCTAAAGGACATGTACTACGACATGGTGACCACCAGGTAAGAAGCCATGTGTGCCGGGCACGAGAACGGCCAACAGCCCCTAAGGCATGTTTAGTCGGCTAATTGGATGGACATAGGCAGATGGAGATGGCCGCCGATCGCCTATACAAGGAGAAGAAGATTCGTGGTTTCTGCCACTTATCAACCGGCCAGGAGGCCGTCGCCGTAGGTATCGAACACGCCCTAACGAAGCAAGATGACATTATCACCGCCTACCGATGCCACGGTTTCGCTCTGATGCGTGGCGCCAGCGTACGCCAGATCATCGGAGAGCTGCTTGGCCGACGTGAGGGTATCTCTTACGGAAAGGGCGGTTCCATGCACATGTTCACCAAGGGCTTCTACGGCGGCAATGGTATCGTCGGTGCCCAGGTTCCCGTCGGCGCCGGTCTCGCCTTCGCCCACAAGTACATGGGCCGCAAGAACGCGTCCGTCATCCTCTACGGTGACGGTGCTAGCAACCAGGGTCAAGTCTTTGAGGCTTTCAACATGGCTAAGCTTTGGGGTCTGCCTGCGCTCTTCGGCTGTGAGAGTATGTTCAACTTCTTCAAATCTGAAACTTAACTATTGTCAGCACAAACTAATACTTTGTAATCTAGACAACAAGTACGGTATGGGCACTGCTGCTGCCCGATCATCCGCTCTTACCGACTACTACAAGCGTGGCCAGTACATCCCGGGTCTGAAGGTTAACGGCATGGACGTTCTCGCCGTCAAGGCTGCTGTCAAGTACGGCAAGGATTGGACACTCGCTGAGAGCAGCCCCTTGGTGCTCGAGTATGTTACCTACCGATATGGTGGTCACTCTATGTCCGACCCCGGCACCACATACCGAACCCGTGAGGAGATCCAACGCATGCGATCGACCAACGACCCCATTGCCGGCCTTAAGCAGAAGATCCTTGACTGGGGCGTTTGCAACGAGGATGAGCTCAAGACCATCGACAAGGAGGCTCGCAAGCACGTCAACGATGAGGTAGCCGCCGCCGAGGCTATGGCTGTCCCCGAAAACAAGCCCGAGATTCTATTCGAGGACGTGTACGTCCGAGGTAGCGAGCCGCAATTCCTGCGCGGCCGCACACCCGATGAGAACCACTATTTCTCTTCCTGATTAGACATGACCAGCGACTACCCAATCACAATAAGCCTTGGAAACGCACCCGGAACAACCGAAATGGACGAAGGCATTCTGTATCACTGTAGTATAATTTAGAATGGCAGGCTGGAAGGCTGGGGCGAGAGGGCGTAATCAGAAATGTTGAAATAACCCGCTATGCCTCGTGTGTTCTACGTGCTTAGAGTCATTTTAGTCTACCACTGTACATTGGCTTCGCTATTTCCATATAGAATTAATTAGAGTGATATCATTCATATATTTAGTTGATGGCATCACTCGTGATGTTTGTTTATGACCATGGAATACGGATGAGCGTGCAGAACTCACGAGGGAATTGTAAACCTGAACCTGCCGATTTGAACGAGTCCCAGCTCGTGATCGAACTGTCTACTGTCTTGCCATGGTAACTAGAAATAAGCCCACCTCATATAAGTGCTCATTAGAGCATCCGACCGTACATTTTAGACCTGGATTCTTTTTTTCTCAGATTTGTCCCAGATGATGGAACGGAACATATGCCACCTTTGTCTTTACCACTCTCAACGATCTCGGCCGGTGTTAAAACTAGCGCTGCGAAGATGTGTTTTCGCTCCCCCTTTTTTTTTGAATCCAGTTGACGACTTCCGTCGCAGACAGAACCAAGAGTAATTTTCCATCCCAGTAGCCTGTTGATTTTATCTATATCTCGCTTTTATTTCTTGATTTTTTTTCTTATCCTCTGATCCTGATCCTTTCCCACGATGCTGTCCAAGATTGTTTGTTACACGCTATCTTCTGCCACCATATCTTGCATTATTCCTGTATCTCGGATGGTGGAATTACAGGGGCTTGGGCGAGAGTGGATGTCCGTATGTGTGTGTGTGTGGTTGAAACACTATCCCCCTTTATGAACCATAGCTTCTACTTTGCCTTATGTTGCCTTGCTTCCCCTTTCGCTCAGCCCATGTTCTCCCAACTACCCAGCCACCGCGACGTCCTGGCGACGGCCGCGACGTCTTCCAGCACGCGGGCGACGCGGCCGCGGGGGTCGCGAAAGCGGTGGCCCTCGAACTCGACGAAGAAGACGTACTCGAAGGCCGTCGCGCCGGTGAGGCTCGGTCGGCTGTTGATGCTCGTCAGGTTCAGGCCGCCGCGGCGGAAACACGAGAGCACGTCCGCGAGGGCCCCGGGACTGCGGTGGGGCACCGTGAAAGAGAGGAGGGACTTGGTGCTGGATAAGAGCTCGGCATCATCCTCCTCATCCTCCTCTAATCCCTCTCCTCCCGTCTTCGTGTCTGACGGGATTATTGACGACGGTGCTACCGCTGCTGCTGCCGTAGCTGCATCGTCCTTTTCTACGCCTTTCCGAAGCACGAAGAACCGCGTCTTGTTATCGTCGCGGTCCTCGATGTTCCGCGCCAGCACGTCGAGACCCAGGAGCTCGGCGGCGACAGAGGAGCTGATAGCTGCGCTCGTGCCGGACTTATCCGCGAGCGCGAGCTCGGCTGCCCGGCTCGTGCTGCTCACGTCCACCGTCTCGATGCCGCGCAGCCAGGAGCCCAGGAACGCCGTGCACTGCCCGAAGGCCTGCGGATGGCTGTACACGCGGCGTATGTGCGATATCGAGTGGCACGGCCGAGACCGTGCCTGTTGCCCGCTCGCGCCGGCTTCTTTGTCCGTCTCAGCTCCTTTGGCGCTAGGTGTGGAGGTTGATGATGGATCAATGTGACCGACTAGGCAATGGTGCACATCTAGATAGATCTCGCGGCAGACGTTCAGATCCCCGTACACGTTTGATCTATCCGCGAAGTTGTCTAGCGTAAACACAACAGAGCCGTTGGTCGAGTTCTCAAATGGAACCACGCCGTAGGTGGCAGTGCCTGATTGCGTAGTATCAAAAATATCTTGCGGGCGTGTTAGTTAGGTTTTTTTGGCAAGAGATTTATTTTATATATGTCACTGCCGAGCAGAGGGGTTATGAGAAGAGCCTTACAGTCTACATACCCTTGATCGTAGTTACAGGCATCAAGTCGAATTGGTCTGCCGGAAAAGCCTGCATCGTGGCCTGTACGAATACCACAAAGAAATTTATTAGTAGGCCTATGAAAATAGGTTGCGGATATACATCAGAAATAAAAGGAGATGCCATGAATTGCTTAGAATCAGTGCCTTTCGTACCTGATGTGTATATGACGATATCGGCCCTAAGAAACAGACAAATGGTTTGGAGTTCGCGGCTCCATCGCCGGCCTGTTCATCTGTTCCCATTGCAAGGACGGATACGCTCAAGGCAATGGTATTTCAATATGCCAAGGGATAGCTGGCTCCCAGTAGATGGATGGAGGTAGCAGGGGTGTGATTCGTGATCGTGATAATGGACTGTGACTTTTTCTTGATTAAAGCCCTCTATGTTCCTATTTCGGCTGCATACGGAGAGACAAACTAACCGGCCTCTATACCGAAAGTCGCAACGGTCTATATGTGACTCGATAATGGGAGTTTCTTTACACAGTTTTGTGAGGTAGATGGCAGGATGACTAGGTTATCTTACTTTATAGATGTTCCATTGGATCTGCCAATGATACTCGGGTACTTGTCTATTGTATGCGTAGGGCGCATGTGTGGGATTTTCATAGCGATGTTCGGCGCTGCCCTCGGAGGTCCACTCGCCGGTCTCAGCCTCCTTATTCTAGACCATCTCACAGAATTAACTACTACTTTGTGTGATCTTTTCACGAACTACACCTTTACATTAAATATGACAATCAAATATACTACTAGAAACAAGTCATCAAAAATTTTTGTAGAGCAATTTCAATTCAACGAGTAGTATAAATGACGTTTGCCTCGTGAAACCACGGTATTACTGTTAACGCAACCTTGATCAGCTAATGCCGGCGGACACGAGGCCTCAGTCTGACAAAGCAGAAAGCTACAAGTCCAAGAACTACTGTGAGGCTAATTTCCACCTAGAGTAGCGTAGGTGTGCAGTAAAGCTCAACACCTTCATCATCGCGGTCCTTGAATACCTTGGTAGCATCTAGCAATATGGTTAGTCACTGGTTTAATGTAGGCGGCACAATATCAACCAACCTTCATTCTCGTTCTGGTAAAACTCAAGCGGTCATCATAGACCGAAGCGGGCTTGGCGTCGCCACTTGCTTAGCGGTGTGTTCTGAATTCGCCGGTCCCGTCTTCAGAAGCCGCCGTCGAGCATACGACGTGCTCGCTGCTTTCGGCGCTGGGCTCACGTCCGCCTCGTCGACGGGTCCTTGCTGCAAGGGGCGCTTCGCTTCCTCTGCAGGTGCCTGCTTAGATATGACTGCTTGAGATCGTCCCTCGTCACGAGCGAGGGACTCGTCAAACTGTTAAGTGATGGTCAGCGGACGTAGAACGTCAGGAGAATATGTGCGTAAGCGATGCGATGCAAAGTTCAGCGATAGAAAGGATTAATATGAACAGGTGACGTGGTAGTAGATAAGATCGCTTCATAGTAGCCTCGAAGAGGCTTTGGAGTATCGACTGACCTGTCAATCGTCGTAGTAGTCATCATCGTCATCTACTTCAGCTAACTGTTCGAAGTTCACCTTGTAGCGCAGAATTCCGCCTATGCCACCAAATCCTTTCACGAACTGATTGCCCTCGGTCGACCTATCCGACACAAATTCAAGGTTCGTGCCGAAGTCCTTGTAGTGTTCGGCGATCCATTCCAGGAAAGAGTCTTGTGACACAACTTCCATTTCTTGACTTGTTTCCTTATCCATGAACATGGAACGGTCACCCGCTTCCTGCTGCTTGGTGAGGTGGAGAACGATCTCGGAACCAGTGCTATCCTTCAACACCCATCGCGTGATCTCAAGGTTTTCGAAGACGATCAGGACTTCCACAGCGCCTAGCTCAAGGGCCTTGAGAGTATCATCAATACCATAGCAGACTTTGCCAGTGTCTTGACTGATCTCTTCGAAGTATTTTCCAATCAGCTTCTTCTCCTGAATGAACTTGACGTTGCCAAGGGTCTCGGAAGACAATTCTATAGCCTGGTTGAAGCCGTTTTCGCCGCCATAAGATACGTCTACTACCTTGATGACCTTGGATTGTAATCGGTTATCAAACATGTCGGAACCATTCAAGTCGTTCTTGAAATCGGCGGACCCAGCGAGAATCAGACCAGCCACATTGGCCTTATCGTTGGTGATGAAGTTTTGAACCGCCAGCTCAGCTACTTTGCGAACATAATTGTGTCGCTTTTCCTCTCGCAGACGAGCAAAACGAAGGGCAGACTGTCCACCACGACCGTGCTTCTTCGGGAGATCCACGGAGAACTTGTGAACAACATCGCGAGTGTTACCACTCAGGGTGCCGAACAGAGCTCCGTTACCGTCCATGACAATGAAGCCGAACTTTTGGTCAGACTCGAGCAGCTCAGCGAGAGCCTCGGTGTGAAATTTGTTGTCGCAGAGGTACAAGGAAGTGTTGATAGGCTTGAACGGCTCGAAATCTATGTTGACCTTTCGCTCTTTTCCTTCCGAGGTCAGGATTTCACCACAGTAGACGACGAGGCCATTGGGAGGGACCTTGTTGTATAGCTTGAGTCGCTGCTGGGTCGAGGTAATGGCGGACAGGACGGACTGTCGGTTAACACGAGATTTGATGTTGGAGGCGGTACCCTGGACGTTGTTCGTTAGCCAACAGAGCGTGGAAGCAATTGCCTACTCGGAGACGGCGACGAGGTCAAGGTTGACTACGGCGACGACAACAATGGCGAGGGTGTAGTAGACAAATGGATCGGAGTGGCAGCATACATATTCTTCAGCCAACATCTTAGAGACTCGCGAGATCTGATCCTTGGGTGCTGGCAAGGGGAATTAGCATTGGCGGTAAAGCGGGGGAGGGGTAAAGCGCATACGGATGATTAGCGAAATCATGCTGGTTCCATTTCCACGTGCAGCCTCGAGGCGTTTGATCAGCTTTTTGACCTTCCATATCTCGATCTGTCGACAGCAAGCATCGTTAGTCTCATGGTCGGCTGGCAACTGGAAGGGGAGTATGAGGGTGAGGGCGCAAGCGAGAGTGAGTGGGATACTTGGAGCTAAACCACGTCACATCACATCACAGCACTGCCGCCGTAGCCCGGCCCTCTTGGGGGCAAATCTGGGCAACTCTTGTGGATATGTTCTTACATTCTTCTCGGCCTCGGTCGCTGCGGCGTCACTCATTTTGGGCTTGTCTCAAAGAAATGAGCGAGCAGGGTAGGGTGGTCGGGTTCAAGACTTGGTGAGAACAGGTGTGCTCTCTCGAGGCGGTATGAAGGGTGGGTTGTGTGTGTGTGTGTGTGTGGGAAAACCTCGCGCGAGCTGGGGAGGACAGGAAAAAAATACCACTACGCACGCCAGTGTACAAGGTTAGAAGCCAGCACCTTACGTCGCTAGGTGCGGTGGCTTAGGCAGAGCGGGTCACTAATTCCTAGTTCCTGCCCAGTTCTGAACTTGTTACAGGTACAGTGATTCAGCGGCCCACAAACCCAGAATACAAATCCAACGGTTGGATCCGAGTCAGCGGTTCAAGTGCTACACCTTGCCTATGTAGGCAGCCTAGGTACCTACCTTTCCACTATTCAAGCCACAAATGGTAAGTAATATCATGTGGCTCAACTTAGTCGAGATTCCCACCGAGATCCAAGTGTCACCTACATCACAACAAGGTGTGATAAAGCAACCAAAATAAGAAAGGAAGGAAGGCAATAAAAGGGGTATTTTATAGAAAGCCATACTGTATACTAGTATCAGTCTCTTTTGCCCCTTCAAGTTGGAGTTTCATTTCCCCATTTGTAAAGTAATTGGAGGATTTAATACCGCAGGTACCCGATCCATGACAAAAGTATCGTCATGGTACTCCAGTCCCCCCCCGACTGCTGGCGGGTGAGTTGACAGCTGGCAGAAAGGGCTTGACACGTTCTCCACAATGTGGTTGAAAGCAACACCTTTACGGAACAGAAGACTAACCACACCTCTCTAAATCAGCATCGCCATCACTCCTGCCGGCAACATTGCACCGCCATACCAGACACAACTCTGCCCAGTGTCCCAATTCAAGCTCACCGAAAGTAGGCAAATGTATGCTTGACCACTGCTGTGGCAATATTGAGCTGATATGCTCCTTTTATGGTAGTACAACCTGTGTCTTGCAAACCGCCATGCGCTGAACCAATACCCTTCGAGGCGGCCATGAGTTAGCTCAATCAGCCTTGGTTGAGTTGTTCTGATCGTATTGGCCGTGATGCATCAAGGGGTGGTGGGTAAAGCTTAGACGAGGAGCACCTCCGTCGCAAACCTATCGCAATGTACGGCACGACTGGTGCAGCCAAAAGACAGGGGCCGCTCAATCTGGCCGGGATAAGTTCAACAGCCCATTTGTTCCCGGGACTGCTCGAGCGCACTGAATTTCACTCTGCGATGTTTGAAATGACAAAACTCACCCGTGGGTGCGATCGGACAACCAGAAATACCCTAGGAATGATATTCGCACCCAAGGGAGTGACTTCAGCAGCTATGATCGCGCCAAATAGTGGCCCACAAGCAAGACATGCACATTTTAGGATCAAACACTTCCTACAAAGCCGATTGTCGAGGTGCACCGTGGCCCTTTGTGTGCCTTACCAAAGGACTCTTCGCAGTTACGAGGTACCACGAACAGTGACAAAATGACAGCAAGAACCACTTTTGGCGCTGTTTTAGGGAAGCTGCATACCTTACCGACACCCGTAAGGCAAGCAAAGCGGCGTTGCTGAGCATTGTTTGTGCGTGCTCGCTGGGGGCTTCCTGGCCTACCCAAAAAGTGGCATTCCTAGCGAAATGTGTGAATGCCGCATTCAAGGTGCTGGTGATAGCCTCAAGTTGGAGATTTGGAGCGAGATAATCTCCACGGGCCAATGGAACCGCTGCTGCTCCAAGTTGTGGGTATCTACTTTTCGGCGTAAGTGTTATTACTACCACGTCATATCGATTGCGGTTTGTCGCTTTAGATCCGACAGTCCAAACGTCCAGATCTAAAGTAAGGTAAGGTCATGATTCTTAAGATGTTTCATGTCTTGGCATATCTTACTATACAATCTTTCTAGGCAATTAGTCCCATTTTGGGTTGATTAAATTCATAAGAGATCTCTGGGCAGCCGGGGCTAATCGTACCGCTAGACCACCAAAACGCACCTCGGAGTGGATCAAACTGGTTGGATTACTGAGTTATATCAACAATGTTTCTATATGTGGTTCGGCAGCCCAAGGACTGAATGCATCGGTTCACCCAAAAAGGATGTCTGTACAACATTAGAAGGTGAGGGTGAGCAAGGATTTCTTGTGGTCAGAGGTGGGAACTGTTTCCTGATCCCTTTTTGGGTCTTGTCTTCGTTGTTGGAGGCATGAAGGTTGGAATGGGATGGCCGATGGCAAGAGGTTATCTGGGGTCAGGATGTGTTGGAGCGTGAAGGGCAAAAGAACAAAGGATGGGGTGTCTAGGACATGGACAGACTGTGAGAGAGAGGGGGGCTGCCGTATGCTCGATCGACGAAGTTGGCGAGTTATGAGATATTCTAGCTTAATGAAAATGGCCGGCCTATCAGATCTGCCGCTCCCTGTTGTGGTTGATGGGCGGCTCAAACTTCTGGGTGAATTTTAGCGTGGGTTCCAAAATTGTGAACTCTTGACCTCTCACCTCCTCGACCTCCACATTCCAACATCCCTTGCATCCACATCCACCATCCCACACATCCACCTATCTACCGCCCTAACCAGTTCGTCCGTCGTCGATACCAGATATCTCAGTATTCTCCCGTGGTATTTCATCCTACGTGTGCACCCGGGCGCCTAACAATCGCGCAACATGGCCGATGACGACTCGAGCGAGCTTTCGTCCGTGTCTTCGCTCTCCTCGGCACCATCCGAGGACGACGGCGAAGTCCAGCTGAAGCGCGAGAAGGGCATCCTCAAGTTCTTCCACAAGCTGCCGAAAGGTGCTAAGGCCGCTGCTGCTGCTGAGCCTGAGCGGACGCCGTCGCCACCTCCACGAAAAAGATCCCCCTCGCCACCTCACGACTATGTCCTAGCCGATAACCCTGATATTGCCGTAAGAAACCTCGTGTTTGTCGCGTAAAAAAACGCGAACAATCGCGTTGACCTATCCTTACTGCCTCCTAGTTCATTGTTATGTTCCGCAGTCGGTTCAACGACGCCCTGCCAAAATCCCTTGCCAACTTTGGCCCCCAAGAACTCGAGCGCGACGTCACCGAGTCAATACCGGGAGAACGCGTAGAACATTTTCTGTGTGCTGTCTTGGGCCTTCTGCTCAATCGCAAGCAAGATGTCAAGTATGCTGCCATACCCACTATCTCGCTACAGTTACCACGCATGGACGCTTATATTCAAATGCTACAGGCCCGGACACTATAATCGAGCTCTCGAGGACGCTATCTCCACCCACAAGAACCAATGGGCGAAGGCTTGGGAGGATAAGAACCCGCTCTCTGGCGGCAAGACCTTCACGACAATGACTCCTACAGAACGCGTACGTGCTCCGCCCTCGCCCTCGCTGTACTTCGTTTAGGTTTAAGCTAATCTGATTCATACTGGCAGCTGACCCTTCTTCGAACACTCGTTCTCTGGACACTGTCGTCCTCCGAAGTCGTCAAGGGCATCATTAACCAGTCCTACAAGCAGAGCCGACACGAAGACGATCTCAACCAACCCCTCTCTGTGCAACCCTGGGGATCCGATAGCGATAGGCGGAGATACTTTCTGGTCGAGGGTCTTGATGACACACATTTTCGAGTATACCGCGAGAGCAACCCCGCTGGCTTCAATAGAACCTGGTGGAGTGTTGCCGGCAGTATCGACGAGCTCAACGCGTTATGTGATAAGCTCCTGACTGTGGACGGTGGGCCAAGGGCAAGGAAACTTGCCCAGAAGATGCAGGCGGCTATTCCCCGGTTCGAAGCTACGGAAGAGAAGCGTAAGCGACGCGAATACCGACTCCTGCGTAAGGAGCAATTCAAGCGCCCCGAGCCGGGTTTCTCTATGTACGAAGGCCGAACACGGGGTAAACGAATGAAATACACATATTCAGATGATGAAGACTTCTACTCCGATTCGACAACGCGGAGATCGACACGTAATACGGGCACTCACACGCCGGCTGAGCCAGCAGGTCCGGTTACTACAGCTAGCGGAAGGCAGATCAAGGCGCCGTCTCGTATGACAGTCGATGCGTCTAACAACATTGTCACAACAAGCCCAACCCACGAGACTGAAGATAGTCGGCCAAAGGAAGCGTCAGTGGGTCCCGGCGGAAGACCGAGAAGGTCGGCAGCCGTTAACCACGGCACAAATGGCTGGGCTCCCTCTAAAAAGAAAAGAAACAGTTCCGAGGATGATGAGATGGATGATGACGAAGACGACAGCGAGCCCGATCTCGGCGACGATGAGGAAGATGATCACGTCCCGGATGCAGACAGTGAAGGCGAAGAGGATGACGACGAGGACGAATATGACGAAGATGAAGCTATGGTCGACGATGACCTGGACGACGCCTCTAAGAGTATGGTGGTCAAGCTAAAGTACTCACCAAAAGCCAACGGGACTACTACCTTAGACCTTGATGCGTTTCGCTATGAAGGCGGAGACAAAAAGGGAAGCAAGCCGGGCTTAGAAGCCGGAGGTGGTCTCAGAGGTAGTCCACCTGTGGAAAAGAGCGAGGAGAGCATCGCCGTAGCGACAGTAAAGAGGCAGGCCACTCCCGCGCCGAGCACAAACGACTCCCCAACCGCTAATCCGGTGAAAGGCAGCTCTCCAGCACCGGCGACCCCTCTGTTAATCCCGCGGCAGTCGACCTCTCTGGCTTTTAGGGAAAGCCCAGAGAAGGCGCAGCAGCAGAAGTCACTACACAAGTCGGCTGATGTTCTCGCGAAGTAGTGTCTGTGCTGTTCCGGTGAGGAGCGTGTTTGAAGTATTTCGAGGTTCATGAGCCAGACATTTTTGGGTTTCATGCCAGAAGGGGTGTTCTCTAATCACAAGGACGCTATCCAAGCACATACTGTTCTTGTGTTGCAGTTGCCGTTAAGCGGCTGATATTTTTGTACCTTGTTGCCATGAACATTGTCACGAACGGGGATAGACAGATCTGTAGAGAATTGCGTCTGCGTCGGATAGAGCTACAAACGTTACGTCTAAGGCGAGGCGGGTTGGCGGAGCACTGTTACGGGGGCGGGGAGATCAAGAGACCAAGGCAACAAGGGCATCGGGGTCCGGGCGATTAGCGAACGGGGATTGGTCATTTGCTTCGCTGCTCGTTCTACGGATGTAGTATATCATATGTGGATGGATTCTGTTGGCCCTCGGCTATGTGCTGACCTGTCCTCCATGTACTTTAGGGCATGTAATCCCTTAATATCTAGTGGTCATGAGGGACCTCGTCCTCTTTTTCTCTCGACAACGTCTCTCTACAACATCGGCTTAATTGTGCATTATCCAGTGTGCTTCCTGGTTGCATTGTGAATTCTCAGTCCACGTACCCTAATGTGCCGTGGCCCTCATAAGTTGATTCCCTCATCCTTCGGTGCTTTCTCTTCATCGTTCCTTTTGCCTACGCCTTGGCCCTCGCGGGCAAAGGCCAGTTATTTACACCGTACCACCAGCGTCGAAGCCGCGCACCAACCGAGCTCCCGCTCATCTGCGCGTTTCGGTTCCAGTGCTGCCAGCCGACGATGGCGAGGTTATAGAGGACGCCTTGAGCCAGGGGCATCATGATCTGCAGGAAGACGGAAGGGTCAGTATACGTCAGCCAACCAACCACCAATGTCCCTTTTTCCAATTCATTCCATGCGAGCTCCGGTTTGTGACATAGCTGAGCACGGCATGACGAATGGACGGAAGGGGTGCACGTACCTGATCCCGCACCGTGATCCACGCTATCCGTCCCCACGTCTCGGCACCCGCAATGCTGTGCAGATAGCTCTGCTCGAAGCGCAGGTCGGGCATAGGCGGGAAGGACTGCGCGCGCCGGCGCCGGGGGGCCTCGCGGGGCCGTACCAGCACGCTCAGCGGGATCTCTTCATCTTCGTCGTCGTCGTCGTCGTCTATGTCGTCCAGCTCGTCCTCGTGCCGCCGTCGCTGGCGTCGGGGCTTTTCTGTAGTGGGGGAGAGATACGCTGGTGCCCTCGTCGAGGCTGCTGTGGAGGGATTCAGGTCGTGCCGCGGCGAGGGATCGCGGTTGATGTGTGCTGTTTGTATCACCTCTGCTACCTGCGTTGGTATTGAGGACATTGTGTGGGCGACAATGGGATAGTCCTTAATAGGAGAGAAGGTGTTTGGTTGTTTATGGCCTTGGGTGTACGTAGGTATAGGTATATGCTGCACGATGATAGAGCACTCCTTATCGGAGCTCTATCGATACTCCGTCGGGAAGTGGATTATGTAATTTATTCTTCTAGTACTTAAACAAGTTCCTGGGAAGTCGCTTTTACCAGGCAGTTTATACATCTTCTTGGGCCTAGTGCAATTAACGGATCAATTCATGTAGCCTACGTCATTAAGTGAGTGGAACTGCCTTTCTAACCGCCTTTCTAACCGCCCTTAGGACTTCCACGCACCTGCTCTCGAGGACGCCCGGTAAACTGCGACGCGAGACGACAAGTTTTACGAAGAACAGTGTGTTATACCTTGCTGTTGATGTATTTTGAAATACTACATCTACCTGACTACCAAACCAGTGATCCGATATAAGCCAGTGGGAGATAAATAGATGAACTATGGCCGGCGGTTTAATGACATAGCTTGGCATGTAAGTCATCCAATTACTTGACTTCTTCAATTGGAGGACCTCAAGCCAGCATATTGCATAGGACCAAATTTATAAAGTGTTAGTCTTGCCACAGTCAAATTTCAAGCACAAGGGTTCAGTACCTAATTGATAGATCAAGCTGCCCCAAGCGCCCAATGCCTCCTCATGGCCTACATTCGACCTCTGCCCGGGAAATTGAGATAAGTTGCCGTGGTATGCACATCGTGAGATAACCAGGCGACAGCGTTGGAACCAATGTGGAACAGAAGCATGATTTTCGCGTTATTAGGCCCGTACCTCTCTACAGTGAGCGGAGTACATGTGCTTCGTCTCACTGGGGTCGAGACATCGACGCATACTATCAAGTAAACACAACTACTGAAGTCACATGTACTAGCAATAGGGCTTTTGACGACTCTTTAACATTCTCTTGAAGTAATACATGTATAAGCCTGTGCGTTCTCAAGTGGTATCCCGTTTTTACCATTTCCCATTATAACCATGCTCTCCATTCCAATCTCGCAACCGCGTCGGGCATCAAAGATAGTTCTTTAGCAATGTTCGTGACAATAAAAGCCCAGCCCCCCTAACTCCATGTAATAGCGCCCATACTACCTTGACTCCCGTAGTGCTGTGTTCCCAAGTCCATACACGGGGTACCAGAATCCCCGCTCCCCATTAACCCATGAAGTTCAACCGTGATGCCATGTCCTCGTCAACGGCATCTTCCTCGTCGTGGCCTTTATCGGCAAAGAACGACAAGCTTGGACCTCCCTAAGCTCCTTGTTTTCTGGCGTCTTGTGGGGTTTTTGGCTCTTCATCTTCAGGATCTGTCGCCGAGGTCTCGTCACTGCCAGCCCGACTACAGTCGGAGGCTTCAGTCAGATCCTCCGAGATATCACGTGAGGTGCTCTTTGTTGTTGTCGTTGTACCGGTGCTCGACGGATAGGTCGCGGTGGATCGAACCCACTGCAAAGATCGCAATCAGTAAACTGTAATCAGAGCCTACTGTTCATTATTCTGGGTGTTTATTGGTCTGTTACAGGCGTTGTAGGCAGAGAGAGTTGTTCGCATATCATCATAGCCACCATTACACCATGGCGCGGAAAATATAAAGGACGAAGCATTAGGGGGCTAAGAGGGTCACTTACAGCGGAGCGTGCGAGCCAAAGGTCGAAAATAGCAGTGTCGTCGTCGATGAACTTGTTTTCAGGGCGCGGTGTCCCGGAGGCGTAGAGGGTGATCATCCGGGTCACGGCGTTGTAAGCCGCAAATGGCGCGTACCAGTCACCGAACCGATCGCAGATGTCTTCGAGTGCCGCTCTAAAGCCTGGGTAGCATCGTTGAGGTTCAGGGACATTGCGTCCTTGTGGGAATTCCACGTAGAAGCAGGTCTTGCTTTTCTTGAGGAAGTCCATGGTTGCTTTGTTGACGCAGAGTTTTGGCGATATTGGGTTTCGTGTGGCGTATGATGTTTCCAAAATGCGATCTAACCACTCGATTGGAAGTCTGGAGCAGCAGCTCGTTCGATATTGATCTTGTTGGGACGTTCTGTGTCGCTGTTTCGGAGGAGGTTTGTTCTCGTTGTTCGTTCGTGATGAGTTGTTTTCCCGTGGGCTTACTCGAGAACCTTTCCATCCCCCTTCGAGTCTTTTATTGACAGCGTGGCCCCCCGTTGCTGTTTGGTAGAGCACATCTGAGTTTCTTAGGCGCAAAGGTAGCCGGGTAACGATAGGGCGCGCGCAGTAAGCACCCAGATCCCTCTTTAAGGCTGCGATGTTCTGAACCTTAATCGCTCCTTGCATGCTGTGTCAGCCCAAATCAAAGTTCAGGCGGATTTTGCTCAGTCCATGATCAAGTCCATACTCCCGGGGAAAATTCGGTGTAAAAATATAAAAGAAATAATTGTGAGTATCCTTACCAGCTGTGTTGTTAGCCTTGGATGGAGGTGTAAACCGTCGAAACAAGCCCGTTCTAGCTAAAGATTCTAGAAAGTTACTAGACTCAGCTAACTTTGGCAACTGGGGAGCAGGCTCGTGGTCTTCTCTGGGCACAATTTCAGATATGGTGCTGAAGCTGGAACGCCTGGTTCGGCCGGTGGGATGCGTAAATGTGACCGGGGGCCCACGGGAAGCCATCGTGAACCAACGTCGAGAGCTTTTCTGAGAGACATCGAAGCCGACGTTCGAATGCTGGGTCGAAGGAAGATGAGGCGTTTCTGCAGAGTTACAAGGATCTACAGAGCCATAGTTACTATGAAAGGAGGACGCCATAGTACTGATACTCTTCCGTATCGCCGGCCAGGTCTGACCGCCGGTGCCCATGTGCTGGGCATCGGCGGAGGCCACACACAAAAGATCATCATTGGGTTTGAGATTATGCCACGGGCTAGGCGTGTACGGCATCCTGTTTTTATAGGATCTTGTGGCGCGTCTTCTGGTGATATTACCCGTGATGCCCTTGAGCCGACCTCGCAATGAGCTCTTGTCAATGCTGGCGGGTAATGGCCTGCGGCGGAAGGGCGAGATGGTCGCAGCCGGGGAAACGAATGCATGAGGTTCTGATGGCCCGCCACTCCTGCGGTTGGTCCGATTCCGAAAGGGTAGCATGGTGCTGAAATGGCAGTATGAATGGATGGATGGATGAATGAATGGATGGTGTACAAAATAATACCACAGAAATACAAGCCTGGGCCTACTAGGAATAGTTAACTATTCCCGGGGTAAAGCACTGAGACCTAGAACAAGATACCCAATGTCGTCGAAGTGTAGAGCTGGGTTGATGATATGAAGAACAATATACTTTGAAAAACTATTCGTAGGTAGACCTCGACTCGTGGTGCCAGTATGCCCAAGGAAGCACCTGGTTGGGGCAGCGGCAAGACTGATACGGTGTTTCCTTCTCAACAACATTGATATCAAGTAAAGAGCGACATACATTTCGTTCTCGAAACGGCAACCGCGTTCGCATATATGGGATGTTTTTTGCATCATGAAGAACTTGGAGCCAGTTGGGATGGGACTTATCTTGAGTCCATGGGTATCCAGTCTAGTCTACACGATAACTCTGATATCTAGGTACTCCTTGCTTTGGAAAATCGTGCCTGAAAGCGTTTCCAACGTTACCAACGATGCTCCTGTATATTGCCCCGTTTCTTATAAACTTCTTCCGGTTCCCTTGCCGGCTTGCCAACAAGGCGTCTATCGTCCTGAAAGTGAGGCCTGATGAGCCGGCTAAGACTGGCAAGTCTCAGTTTTATCGTAGCAAGCTGAGCTGGAGTAAGGGCGGCCGCATTTACATTAGCGAGACTATCATATGCAGAGGCCATCTTTCGTGCTAGGGCTACTACCAGCCCCTTGTTGTGCTCTAGCGTTGGCAACTCCTTGGGGTTGATGACGTACTTCTTTGCAACCATTTGGTACGGTTCCCAAAGATGCTCAAGAGCCGCAAACATATTTCGAGCCCACGTATCCATTTGGCTTTCATCCATGAGCATCTCTCGACGGGCAAATGATTTCTTGGACGCGTGGGCGGCCTGAAGGTATGTTTGGAGTGTGGTTATATCAAGAGTGCTGGGGTTTTGTTCCATAGTTTTCAAAATAGTTGTTGCGTTGTCGAGCGCCGAGCTGTTAATATTGTCGCGAACACAGGTCTTCATGGCAACTCGAATATGTTTGGGTGCTAACATGTCGCTTGGCATCGACTGCAGGGCCGATGCAGCCCTGCCGCTATTTTTGCCAATATAATAAGTTCTCAGCAGCCGAATCCAATTATCGGCATCTGGAACGACGTTGTGATGTAGAGTGAAGACGTTCCAATACTTGATCGCCTTGGTGGTCCTGCGGGTCTTTTCTAGGGCTTCGAGGATCATAGATAGAGAATTGTTGCCAGGTAATGCGTGAGTCGTTGCTGGAGCGCCCGGGGGAAGGGTGACTGGCCGAGGGAGTACCAAAGCGGTGTTTTCTGGTTCCTCCGGTCGTTGCAGCCCTTTGTTCCCTTCTCTTGGAATCATCATGGTTTGCTCGATTAGGCTCTCAATAGCATCGATATCGCTATAGCTCCCTAGGAGTAAGATTCGCCCCATAGCGCAAACTAATTCCTCGTCAATGATAAGAGAACCAGACCTCCACCGTGCAATTACTTCCTGCCATATGGCTTTGGCACGCTTGATGGTCTCTATCGTGTTTGCTTCAACCACTCTAGGGGGTAGCTCCTCGGAGGGGCTGTCGGTGGAAAGAGGTTCTTTGCTAATTGCCACACGCAGAGCATTGAAAATACAAGTGTAAGTGAGATTATTAGGACTCCGGAGCTGGTCGTCCATAGAGCTTAGAATGCTGAACATGGAATCGAGGTCTCCGACCTTGGCACAGACTTGAAGGACTGCGTTGAGATGTATGGTATTGGGCTTTATTCGTCCTAATACTAGCATGTTCTGGTACAGCTTGACAGCCTCATTGAGCGCTTGTTTGGGATGGTTTGACTTGGCGCATCCTCGGAAAATAATGGTGAAGGTCTGGGCGTTTGGTTGCTGGGCGCGTTTCTTCATCTGTTTTATCGGCGGTCAGCAGCAGGACATACGAGGCTGTTGGTGAAGACTGACTGACCTCATTGTAGAGCTTTATGGCGGGACCCAATCGCTGAGCCCCCAGTTGATAGTCAATGAGATGGTTCCAGCTGACGGTGACATTGTACTTTTTGCTGGCCTCCCTCGTTAATGCACCAGCAAGTTGAAAGTCGTCCTTGTTTAAAGCTAGTTTGACCCGGGTTGCGATATGCAATGGATCCCTCAGGTACTCGAGTTCCTTGCGAACAATCCGCTCGACCGCGCGAGGAACCGCCGCCGCCGCCTCTTCGTCGCCATGATGATCAACTGAGCTTGGGGTTGCGATCGAGTTCGCGACGTCTGTGGACTGCGCATGGGTGGCAACAGTCGCATATCTCCTGCTTGGTCGAGACTGTTTGACTGTGGCTCGAAAAGGTGGGAGACTGTGGCAACTTGTATTGATATTTCTGGGATGGCCATGGCTGGATATTACGCCAAGCGCTCTTATTAGGCATGCTCTACAGGTGAACATGACGACTCGTCAATCATATCTCATCGAATGCTGGTGTCCGAGGCGCATTCCATTTTGCGTTGTTGCGCCCGGAAAATTTCAATAGTTTCCAGATTTCTTAGATCAGCGCTTGTACAGTATATTTCTGGATAATACAGTACGCGCCAAACGATCATGGTCACTCCACTCATTTTCCCGCTATGGTAGGTACTTAGGTACTACTAGTACTACCTGCAGGTGGGTACCGTATCTCTTAATTGAGACAGGGATCCGCGATACGCGTTTTCAATGCTGACCCGCGACGCGTCCCCACCCTAGTGTTAATTGTTAATTCCTTCCCAAGGGCAACAGAGGTCACCAATTGGAATTGCTCTACCATGGTTTTCTCAGACATCCCGCTCTGACATGTGTTGCTCCTTCATCTTCCTCGTCCCCTATGAATGAATTTTCTGCCACCACAACGTCACTTCTCACAAATTCGCCTTCTCAGAATCATGTCGAAAGCTGTCAGCAGACGGACCAAGCTGGCCGAGTTGCGAGCTCTGCGCGCCTCGGGGAAAAAGGCCTACGACACGTACGAAGTCTCCGAGGAACAGGCTCTGTACGAGGAAGTCGACGAGAACGAATATAAGAAGATTGTGCGCGAACGTCTCAACCAAGATGACTTCGTTGTCGACGACAACGGCGAGGGGTACGCCGACGATGGTCGCGAGGAGTGGGATCGAGTGCAGACTTACGACTCGGAAAGCGAAGACGACATAGCGGCGGGGCATAGAGATCATAGAGCTGGTGAGAAGATGCCCAGGATTTTCTCTTCTTTCTTTCTCCCTTACTCTTCTCTCACCCTAGCTTTCCTCTATGCTAATACCACAGCCGTCCAGACAAGCGGAAGCGCGAAGAAGACAAGGCAAAAAGAGATGCGAATGATCGTGACATCAGCGAATACTTCATGAAAGGGCAAACGGCCCCCCAGCCTAAGACCAAGGTACCCCACTGCCGCGTGCTATCTGATTGTGATTCGAACGGTGTACTCACTCTGCGCTCTAGGTTATTAAGACTGAGGACGACGATAGATTCCTTGCGAATCTGCTTGGCGAGGTTGACGCAAATGTGCCCGCCCCAGCTCCCAGACTACCCAAAAGAGTCAGATCACCTGAGAGACACCGTGCCCGTGTTTTGTCTCCCGTTCGCCAGAGTCGACAGCCGGTAGCCAAAAAGGCGAGACTCAGCCCGGAGCCCCTGTCCCCTGCGCCTCTCCCCGAGAATGTCTACGATGACGACTTTCTACCCACTGTAGAAGATGAGTTGCCACCGCAGGTTAACGATGACATGATGAGCGACCCAATGCCGGTCCCCTCCTCTCCGATCTCTAAAGCAGTTGCGCGCAAAGCCCAGGTTAAAGCCGCACCCACAGATGAGGATGAGGATGAAGAGATGATGGAGGTAGCTCACACTGGCGCGATAAACACAACGAACGTCAATTTATCTGCCTCCCGACCTATCAAAAGGCTGATCAAGCCCGACCCTTATCCTTCACCTGCTAGCTCTTCGCCCTCGAAAGCCACCGAAGCTGACGTGGATTCATCGTCGTGGAATCAGCTGACGGACAAATTGAATATCGTCGGCAGCTCAACTCCTCCGATTCATGCCATTGGAAAAATGGATTACAAGGATGCTATCGAAGAAGACGGTAGTCTTAACCTGTTTTGGACCGACTATACTGAAATCAACGGTTCCCTTTGCCTGTTCGGCAAAGTACAGAACAAGAAGACTGGTGCTTACGCTAGTTGTTTTGTCAAAGTTGACAATATAATGAGAAACTTGTTTTTCCTACCTCGAAAATATCGCCAGCGGGATGGACAAGACACGGACGAGGAAGTCGAAATGATGGATATATATTCCGAGGTTGATGACATTATGACCAAGATGAACGTCGGTATGCACAAGATCAAACCCTGCAACAGGAAATACGCCTTTGAACTACCTGGAATTCCTCGCGAAGCTCAGTATCTTAAGTTATTATACCCATACACTAGTAGGTCATCTTCCTTAAAAATCATATAAACGATTGCAAATTTAACTCGGAAATAGAACCCCAGATTGCCCCCGATATATCTGGAGAAACATTCTCTCACGTATTTGGTACAAACACTGCGTTATTTGAACAGTTTGTGCTATGGAAGAACATCATGGGCCCATGCTGGCTGAAAATCAAAGATGCCGACTTCGGCACTTTGAAGAACAGCTCATATGCTAAGCTCGAAGTCGTTGTTAGCAGTCCAGATACCATATCTCCGCTGAGTGATTCCGACAATTTGGATGCGCCACCCCTTACTCTGATGAGTTTGGCCATGCGGACCACCTTCAATGCCAAGGATAATAAAGCAGAGATTCTTGCAATCAGTGCTCGGATTTATGAAAATGTGTTACTGAGCGATACCACACCGGCCAATCAACTTCTATCTCGGACATTTACCGTTGTTCGGCCTAACGGTGCCTCATTCCCTTACGGGTTCGAGAAGCTAGCGCAGGACAGGAAGAAAGGTACAATCAACTTGATGAAAAAAGAAGCAGATATCCTGCCATACTTCCTCGCCCAACTTGACGCCGTCGATCCTGACGTTATTCTCGGACACCAACTTGAAGGCGTTGATTACAGCATCATACTGAACAGATTGCATGAAAAAAGGACACCACAATGGGCACGTCTTGGACGACTCCGCAGAACACAATGGCCAGCATCCATAGGAAAGGCCGGTGGTAACGTATTTGCAGAGCGTCAAATCATGGCTGGCCGTCTTTTATGCGACCTTGCCAATGACGCAGGGAAATCGGTCATGTACAAATGCCAATCTTGGAGTCTTACTGAGATGTGCAACCTATATCTCAGCGACGATACGCGTCGTAGGGACATAGATAATGACGCTGCTCTGAAGACGTGGGCAGCTGAGAAGAATGGCTTCATGGATTACATCACTCATATGGAAGCAGACACATATTTCATCGCTGCTCTGGCACTGAGGACACAAATACTGCCTTTGACGAAAGTTCTGACTAATTTGGCTGGCAATTCGTGGGCTCGCACGTTGACTGGAACGCGGGCCGAGCGAAATGAATACATTTTGCTTCACGAATTTCATCGCAACAAATATATATGCCCCGACAAGCAATTCTTCAAAGGACGAGCCAAGGCCGAGGACGAAGCAGAAGAAGACGACAGTGCCGCTAACAAGAAGAAAGATAAGTACAAAGGTGGCTTGGTTTTCGAGCCTGAGAAGGGACTGTATGACAAGTTTGTGCTTGTCATGGATTTCAATTCCCTGTATCCCTCCATCATTCAGGAGTTCAATATCTGCTTCACAACTGTGGAGCGGGCTGGACTGGTAAGTTTGATGAATCTATATGTGCGTAATTAGCTGTGCTGATGCTTGCTGCAGTTGGAAGACGAAGAGGGAGTGCCAGAGGTCCCAACAGAACAGGAACAAGGGATACTGCCAAAACTTATCGCCACTCTTGTCAGTCGTCGGCGACAAGTGAAGTCGCTCATGAAAGACAAGAATGCTACGCCGGAACAGCTTGCCACGTGGGATATTAAGCAGCTCGCTCTCAAACTCACTGCAAACTCTATGTACGGTTGTCTGGGATATACCAAGTCGCGATTCTATGCGCGACCACTCGCTGTGCTTACTACCTTCAAGGGTCGTGAGATTCTCCGTAGTACCAAAGAGCTTGCCGAGTCCAAATCGCTGCAGGTTATCTATGGTGATACAGACTCTGTCATGATCAATGCCAATGTGGAGTCGGTGGCAGATGCTTTGAAAGTCGGCAATGATTTCAAGAAGACTGTGAATGAACGGTATCGTCTGCTTGAGATTGATATTGACAACGTTTTTCGAAGAATCCTGTTACAAGCCAAAAAGAAGTATGCTGCTATCAATCTTGTCGAAGTTGCTGGTGGAAAATTTGTCGAAAAGATGGAGGTTAAAGGTCTGGATATGAAGCGCAGAGAGTATTGCGGTCTTTCGAAAGAGATCTCGTCTCGGATATTGAATGAAATACTTTCGGGAGATGAGACCGAAGTCGCTATCCAGCGGATACACGAGTATCTGCGGGAGATTTCGACGAAAATGCGCGAGCATTCAGTCCCCGTTCAAAAGTATATCATATACACGCAGCTTGGCAAAGCGCCAAATGAATATCCCAATGCGGACTCGATGCCACAAGTTCAGGTCGCTCTTCGAGAAATCGCACGGGGTAAACCCATTCGTCGTGGAGATGTCATCTCCTATGTAGTGACTGGAGACAGCAAGACAAGCTCGGAACCTGTGGCTAAACGTGCCTATACGCCTCAGGACCTTACTAAAAAGGACTCAGATCTCAAAGTAGATGTTGAGTGGTATATTGGAAAGCAAATCTTCCCCCCTGTTGAGCGTCTATGTGCCAATATCACCGGCACGTCCACATCGCAATTGGCCGAGCAGCTTGGCCTGGATGTGCGCCGCTATGCCAACAATTCTTCGAGCCAATCTAACTCTAATGACCTCGAGATTCATCCCATGGAATCCCAGATTTCTGATGAGGTCCGCTTCCGCGGCTGCACACGACTCTCTCTACGCTGTCGAAAGTGCAAAATTTCTTCGCCGTTTGACGGTCTCCTTCCAGCTGCTCCCAATACGGAGGCTAGTCAAGCGATGACCGTGACAGCGCAAGGTGTCTCCTGTCCGTCCTGCTCATACATCATTCCAAACCTCAGCATCGTCGCACAGCTCGAGCATGCGATACGTGCGCAAACCTCGCGCTATTACGAAGGTTGGCTCGTGTGCAACGATGAGTTATGTGGAAACCGCACGCGCCAGCTATCCGTTTACGGCACCCGGTGCATGGGACCCAAGGGCCTTGCGACGGGCTGCTCGGGCCGCATGCGCTACGAGTACTCCGAGCGAGACATATACAACCAATTAATCTATTTTGCGTCCCTCTGGGACGTCGACAAGGCTCGCGCGAAGGCCCAGTCCGGCGCTACAGGTCTCGGCGGCGAAGGAAACGCCGGCGCGCTCAGTGCTGCGGAGCAGGAACGCGTCAAGACTCTCGCTGAGCACAACCGCGCCCGCTTCACTACGGTCAAGGGTGTCGTAGATAAGTACCTTGAGAAGTGCGGCCGCCAGTGGGTGGCGATGGATACGTTGTTCTCAAAGCTCGGATTCGTTGCTGCTTGAAGAATTGAATATGAAGCCGAATGATCTGGGGATGGGATTCTGTCTCGGCGCCTCATCGTTTGCGACCCAAATGTGGGGGGCGTTGGGTCACATACAACTTCAATTCGTCCAACTCCTTACCTAGAGGTAGTTGATAGTCACGTCTTTGTTTTGAATTTTGACTCTGATGTGAGAACTCAGCTTCTGGTGGATTGCCCAGTCTCATGAGACATGGCCGTAGGTTTTACTCTGCTGGCTGGCTTTGGAACATAGGTAGCGGTTTTTCTCCTCTTTTTGTTTTCATACAGACGGCGTTTCTGGGTAGGCAGGCGGTTAGGCTACGATGTTTGAAATATTATGTTAATGCTTTGCGTTTAACCATAGTCACAAATGATAAATGTGTCTTGTTTCTATTAATGAGCAAGGTTATGAGTTGTGATGTATACTAAGTAAGATCAACCTGAGCTGACTAGCTGACTATCTACTCCACTGGAACACTCGTGCGGACCTAGGGTAGCTAGTGCTTCGCATCTTATCCTAAGTGATGGCTCGAAAGCACTTTTGATAGTACATTTATTGCAGCATGGCAAATATCGTAACTGTAGTCAGTTACTTTGGGGGTGTAGAAGGAAATGGCACTGGCTAGCATACGCATTGGCGGCTCCTTGATTACTACTGATGGTTACCGTACGGCAACAATACTAAGATACTTATGTGCATCGATCGAGGTCTTGCCCCTTGCTATCATTTCCGTAGAAATTCATGGTCAAATTGGTAAGTCACAATGATTTATGTGGTCAACCCTAATACACCTACTTAAGACTAAGCCATTACTAAGTACTGAATATCAGCATCCAAACATGCACAGGCCTAACAAGCTACAAGGCCATTCCAATCCATAATAGCCGTGCGTTTGACAAAAGCGTGGAGAAGTATAATAGTCTGAGATTCTCGCGAACTGCCACTGGCTGGTTGTCTAGGATTAAGTGGTATACAGCAAGTGCGTGGCACGGACGTCCTCTTTGCCTCCTCTCCATCACCCATACTCTTCGTATCACTGACGCTCCCCACCCATGAGCAATACTGGCGAGACCCGCTGTGGTATTCCGCGCTGCTCAATCGACCGACCCGCGGCGCCAGTGATATTCACCAACCCCTTCAATAACTGGGGCTCCCTTTCCAGCCATGTAGGCATCAAGCAAACAACCGCCGTTGGGCAAATAAGTCGATTATGCTCAGCCCAAGATCACGCGAAATTAAATGCAATTCAAGACCCTGGTAGTGTTCGTCATCCTTGATCATTCATCGTAGTAGCCGATGCCTTGATTGCATAGCCTCACTTTCCACCCCACTCCCTGGCAAAGCTAGCAAGCTTCCAACGTTTATTCCACGCAGTGGAACAAGTCTCCTCTGTAGTGATAGGGCGGTTCAAAAGCTTTGCCCCGTAGCCCTCACTGCTTGCATGTATAGTAAAGCAAGTATCATTATAGGCAGCCAATTGGGTCCTTGGAGCTGCTGGAAGCCTAAATATGCCGTGAAAATCGAACGTAGGAATTGAAAATATCGAGAATATGACTCTGATAGTCATAAGTTGCAGGAAGAATCTATCCGACTCATGGTATCATAATGATAGAAAAAACCCTGGAACTTTTAGGCACCTTTTTGCAGTCCCCGTAAATGCAACGCAAAACCGTGGTTCGAGTCTATGCATAAAGATGCTGCCAAGAATGCAGAACATATCTATTGCTGAGCGTACTTTGTACTCAGTTGCCTCCTTTTTCATTAACAGCCGAGGTCTCAGGCGTAGCCTTAGCCAAGGCGGGGGATGCTGCAGTGGATGGAGGTGAGCCAGGGTGCTCTGAGTCCATGTTGGCTAATAGACTAAAACAGGGCGCGTTAGTACACACATCAGAAGTGCTGGTTAATTCGATGTTGATTGAGACTTACCCGAACGAGTTGGTGCTAGTTGGCGTCTCCCGGACTGGGGGAGTGCCAGTTCTAGATGAAGCGCCCGAATCATCCGCACCACGGCTCAGAGAGCCACCAGGCCCAAGGCGTCGACCGCTGTTGCTGCGCGAAGTCAGCATTGACATTGGGCCAAGCGTGATATTGGTGCTTGACGGGCGGCTAGCCCCACCCTTGAGACGCCGAAGATCATCGATTCCAACTTGGTTGGGGACAGGCTGGGGAAAGCCGCCCGGCATATGTCGCGCATCCCCACGGCCAAGCTGTGCGCGTCCTCCTCCGCCTCTCTGGTTGCTTCGAGCAGCCTCAGCAGCCTTCTGAGCAGCCAGAGCTTCTGCCTCGGCTCGAACTTCCTCAAGGGTCTTGGGTCCTTTGTTAGCCTCTTTGGAAACCCAGTTGGCCTTGCGCAGATCAACGACGTCCATGAGCATAAATTGCAAACGACTAGGTAGCCCAGGAAGTTCAATCATGGACTGTATGCGCTGGAAGTAGGCATCCATCATGGGCTTGCCCTTTTCAGCAGCGTCAAGGTTGCCACCGATAGTCCTTAACAGTTTGCAGAGAGACTCTACCTCAGCTTCATCGGGGATACCCGAATAGTCCACCAATTTTCTGACACATTCATGCATGATACGTTCTGTCAACATGCCAAGTTTGTACAATTCGCCAATGAACTGTACTAAGCCGAGACCTCTTCTCTTCGCAGCAGCGGCCTGGTAGTACTCGTCGGAGAGCAACGCGGCCGCCGCAGCTTTCTTATCTTCGCCTTCCTTGGGTTCAGGGAGCTGGAGCTTCCAACCACGCTCGAACTCTTCCTGGCACCTATTGAGAAGATATTTTCGGAATAGGGCACCTCCGTTGACAACGTTGCCATTTCTGTCCTTGATGCTCTCATCCCGGATATCTGGGCTCATCGTCTCCAACATCTTTTTGCAGAACTTGGCATACATCGAAGCCCAGTGCGCCTCATCAGTCGCCTTCTCGAAGGTAAGCTGAATGACTTGACGAAGTGTTCTACCGTCAGTCTCCTCCTTTGACTGTGCGGCAATTTCGAGAATTTGATCAGAAATACGATCGAAATTCTCCGGGGTCATCTTATTAAGCGCTGCCTTGACCTTTCGCTGCACCATGGCAGGGTCCATAAGATTCCCTCCCGAGCTGCTAGACGGAGTCGCTTTACCAACGCTAGTAGGCTTCCAACCACTCGAACTAATCTGTAGCGTTTCAATCTTCATGCCTTGGGTGAGAGGCATACTCTTAGCGGCCTGGGCTTCCGATTTGGCATTGATAGTATTAGGCTTGCTTGCATTGCGTCGACTGGTTTGCCGAGACGAGTGGGGCATGCTGCCCATGTTTGAGGATGGTGTTCTGCTCATTGGGTTGCCTCCGGCAAATGCACCTCCTGGGCGCTGGAAGCTGCCAAGGTTGACTCCAGCACTAGGTCGTCCACCCATTGCCTTGTTGCTCATCTCAAACCGCTGAGTCGAAGTGCTGCCGGGTGGAAGCTGTGACACGCCTCCAGCGCCGAAACTACCCATCGGGAAGCTGGAGGTGCTACCTCTAGTACTCTGCCTCCCTGAGCCGCCCCCTGACCGATTTGAAGCCGATCGCCCACCATCGCCATCACCAATGAGAGTCTTGACTTGCTGGTGGAAATCCACGGATGGCAGCTCTGTGTACACTGTCTTGAACTGTAGCAAGAAGGCAGGGTCGTATTTGAACGAAGTCCCCTTTTTGGTAACGGCGGCATTCAAAGCAGGGTTTGGCGAATTGATGCCCGGTGGGTAGATGTCAGTCCTAATTACATCCAAGATCCTGGCCGTCTTCAATGATTGTAAAGCAGCGCTTGGCTGAGGAGGCTCGACGGTTTTAGTGTTGAGTGGAGCAAGGTTGAGGGCTTGTGGTTTGGGGGCACGAGTACCACTAGGACTGGCCTTTGCACCAGAGCCAGATGATGTTTTATCATTTAGGCTGAGGCCAGCTAATTTGCCAGCCGCCTCACTGACCGTGGAAGCTGCCTCTTTGGCATTCACGTCTGCAGAAGTTGCGCTCTTCCTTAGAAGCTCAGCGGCACTCTCAGCAGAACCTTGAGCAGCGGCACGTTTGCGCTCTTTCTCTTCCTCGAGCCGCTCCATTTCTCTCTCTTGCTCACGCAACTTTCGATCATTTTCGGCAGCGTTAGCAATTCGAGCTTCTTCCTCGGCCTTTTTCTTCGCAGCATTCTCAGCTTGTTTCTTAATGCGTCTCTCCTCTTCTTCTTTCTCGCGCTTCGCATCAGCTTCTTCCATCTCGCGTATTACGCGTTCTAGATCATCTTCTTCAGGTGGTCCGTCATTATGTAGTTCGTCAGAAGCTTTTGAAGTTGGCGGCTCAGCGGCAGCAGCTTGTTTCGTCTCATCCTGCGTCGTCTTCTTATCATCAGCCTCATTGTCCTTGTTTTCGGCCAATTTGGGCTCATCTTGAGCTGCTGTATTTGTGGGCAGGGTCTCGGGCACAGTCTTTTCAGTTGAGGCCTTTGTTTCACCATCTTCCTTATCTTTATCACCACTCGCTGTCTGTTGAACCTTTTCCCGGAACTCGTTACGCTTCTCCTCGACAGTCTTCGAATTAGAGGTGCTATCTGTTCGACTATGGGCCGAAACAAATGATTTAGGTGTGGAAGTTTTGGGAGGGGGTGTAGGAGTTGATGAGATGACAGGCGGGGTTCTGGATTGCTGGCTGGTTGGGGCCGGCGACGCTGGGGTGGGAGGCTTTAGATTCTTAAGATCAATTGCCTCACCAGCCTCGTTCTTGATAGTGATCGCGGCGTTTCTCTTCGTAGGGCGAGTAAAGTGGGGAGACTGGGCCACAACAGGCTTGAGCTGAGCAGCTTGTTGTTGCGGTGTACCTTGTGCAACGGGTACTTGACTCTGGCCAGTGCTCGAAGCGGGTCGTTGTTCTGATATTTGGGATGAATTGCTCCGCGACATTGGTTGATGAGTAGGAGGGTACGGAGCTTGTACGAAAGGTTGCTGGTAGTGAGGAAGAGGAGATCCCCCTCCGTGCATGTTTGGGTATGCTGGGAAGCCATGCACAGGCTGCATAGGTTGCATTGGCTGCATCGGCGGCATCGTATTCCTGTGATCATAGGGACCCTGATAATAATTCTGCTTCACGCTGGTTAGCAACCGATCAAAATTCCCACTCTCGGGTGACAGATCTATGTGGCCCATTTCCTGGGTGGTTTGGGGGTGCATGGGAAAGTTTTGAGACAAAGAAATCATCGGCGAGTCAGAAGCCATTGAGCTATCGATTCTATCGACCAAAATTTGGCCCCCGGATCGTTGCTCATCAATCATCCTGATGCGTGAATCAAGTCGCCTACTAAAGCGCCTTTGTCTCACGTCATAATCATGCCTGAAGGGCTCCGGTCGTCTGTAAAGATTCGAGTACTTCTCGCTATCACGACGGAGGCCCTTTTTCTTGTGTTTGGATTGTGTACGCTCAAGAAACTGTTGACAAGAAGAAGGGACTGTTTGATGATGTACCTGATTGGGGCCTACGGAAGCTTGATTGTAGTAATAGGGTGGAGGCGGCATAGTAGGCACACCCTGTGGGACAGCGGCAGCCATCGCTGGACTGCGATTTTGCTGCGGTGGTGTACCAAAGCCGTGCTGACGACCGTTGTTAGGAAAACTTGGGGGCATTCCACCCCGTCCTTGGTTGCCCTGTTGATTTCGGTTAAAGTTATTAGGAGGATATCCAGCATTATATCCACCGCTGTAAGCACGACCTCCGCGGCCACCGCTGGAGAAGTTGCCACGGCCCATGCCTCCGGGCTGAGGTCCGTGGGCGCTAATGTCGCTAACATTAGAGCCGCGTCGCATATGTGGAGAATGCTGGGGGCCGAGTGCGCTTGGGTCTTGAGACGCCGAGGGGGTTCTCATGTGAGATTGGTCGTTATCAAAACTGCCAAAGGCTACATTGGCATTGGATGGGGCAGCGCCAGATGAGGGTCTACCACCACTGATCGAGGGTTGAGGAATCGGGGTGGGCGAGCTTCGGGGCTCCATAACGGGACGGTTAGTAGGAATAGGGACTGGTGCAGTGGGAGGCTGCGGCGTGCTATGCGACGCAGCTGGAGAATCCTGATATCCGAACTGAATGCCAGGCTTGCCACCGGTGGAAGCACCGTTCGTGGGGTAGTTGTTAGGCCCGTTGGTACTGATCGTCACGGAGCTCTTGCGGTTGTGGTCGGATTGGCCGTTTAGGGTAGAGGTGCCGTGCGCAACTGTTGGAACGGGGACTGCGGGCATTATGCTAGGGCGGCCGTTCATAGGCGATACGGAAGACGACTTTGCATGGTTTGGGGTGGGTGCAGATGAGCCAGCGGCAACAACAGGCTGGTTCGACCCAGTCGCAACAACGGGCGTCGACGACGGCTTCTTTACTGCGCCAGCAGCCGAAGCGTAGGACGTAGCAGCGGGAGCCGCAGTGTTGTTGGACGCAGGGTTTGCGGGTTGTTGGGTGTCCTTAGAAGTCATAAGTAACAATGACGTGGGCGTCCGGAAGCTCAGTGATCGATTTGCGTATTTCTTGCTCTCTTGTTGCCACTCGGGGTGCGCGTGCGGGATAAATCCTCTCCGGTGCCGAAGACGGTAAAGAAAGGAAGAAGCCGGAGCGTCTGTAGTCGAATATCAAATTCGAAGAGAAGAGAAGACGCCGCGTATAAATTTAAAGAATGGTTGCGCGAATTAAATAAGTTGAGTGGTGATGCGAGCACCGTTTTCCGAGTACGATGGTCGCGATGACGAAGACTCGAGCCGTGATGGCAAAGATGGTAAGAGGGATTAAAACAAGGCGGACAGGCAGTCGATGGCTGGCTGCTCGGTGTGGCGAAAGAATGAAAGATCGTTCTGTCCGTTGCGCGAGCAACAACAACAAGGTTTGCGCAGCAGAGAAAACGGGTGAAGTCTAAGCTACTGCGAGCTGGTTAAGTTGTGGTCGCTGGGGGGAGAAGCGGCCGCCAAATAGGGAGGAGATAAAGAGGATTCGACGCGGTGCGCAGGGCTTATATAGTCCGTCAGCTCCGTCGCTCAACGTTGTCTTAGCGGATGAGTGGGGAGGAGTCTCTGTAAATCAATACAGAGAGATGCAGATGATGTCCGTCCTACAAAAAGGAATTCCTGAGGCAACGAAGTTACCAAAAACGACCTTCAGAAGGGATGTCTTCCTAGGTCGTTGTGTTGATGATCCGGAGGAGATCAGGTATGTGTGGGTGATGAAAGGATGGGAAAAAAAATTGGTGACGGGAAATTTTTTTGAAGGGGTTAAGGCTGGGGGGGGTGCTCTCACTGTGGGTTGTGGTCCGCCCTGGTCGCTACTCGTAAGTACTAAGTAGCCGGGGCACATGCTGTTGTAGTCAATGGAGTTGCTTGGCGTGAGCCGCTATTGCTGCGCACTGTGCTAATACACAACTCAGCCCGAGCGTTTGGCTCGTGTGGGGTACCTAGATACTGGGATAACAACGATAATAGCAGCAAACACTCGTACGTTTGCTCGCTATTATAATTAAAATGTAGGTTGTACAGTGAGCCTCTCCTGTAAACACAGTGCTGTGCTCATGGCCATTACTATATTTAAGCTCCCATTTGGTGGCAGCACAAATGGAAAGGAGGTCATAATGGTACAGCAACAACCACGTTCTAAGCAGCTACCACTATGACATGCATTTTTTTAATACAAAAAAAAAAGAATTAAATCAAAATAGAAATCAAAAAATCCTTTTCTAAGCGCTTCCTTATAAATACCCTACATAGACACTTGTTTTATTTGGCACTTTACCAGAGTGAATGTCATTCTGGTGTTATATGTACGCCGTGTGTGTATTTGCGTACTATTGCTGTAGCATCTAAATTATCACTATGACGACCAGTAGGAGTTGGGCTGATAGTTGGGTAATAGGTGAGTGTAAGAGGACAATATGAAATCTTCGTTAAGACTCAACACTGAGGCATTGTTCATTATCGGACTGTTACACACACATGGAAGTACCTACCTAGAGGTATGCAAACTGTGTTGCTATCGAAAGCAAGAATTGCGTCCTACCTCCCTAGCCTGTGTTCGTTCGTTCGTTCCCATCCCAGCGAGGAACGTAAACCCCCACAAACACACTACTACATGGAAGCTTTCGAGAAGTGCTACGGCATACTACCTAACCAGTGCAGTGGTTGTCATGATAGGTCCTCTTATCAGCCCACAAGTTTCGCCACCGCACCATAGGCTCTGACATGTACCCTAAGTGGGATTTATCAAGCGTCCGTCTTGTCTCCTAAGTCCGTGCAGATTGGTACCGGCGCCCGATACATATTGTTATGGGAAGTTTCATGGAATAGTATCCCTTCTCATCAGCCAGAAGAAAACCGAGTCTTTCCCTTCATTATCACTTTCTGTCTTCTCAGCCAAACGTGCATCAGTGTCAGTTCCCTCTAAACTCTGTCGAGGCTCTTTTAGCTAGTTGTGAAATACGTCTATTTCCTTATGGGTACCAATGCACAAATGCAGTGTTTGGGGAAACTGTCAGAAATGAATCATTTTTATCAGAGAATCTCAGTAATCAACTGTTTAGGCACGTGCGCACACTTGTCTAAGAATACAACGTAAGCTTTGGCCGTGTACCTTTATTACGACACTTTCCAGTCCCCTACCAACCAAGACTTTGCGCATTGTTTATACAGAAAGAAAATGCCTACCCGCCTCCGAGTCTAAATGACGACTTGGCACTCTCCGAGACAGTTTAACTACCAACATTGACAATACACTGACTATTGGCGTTTGTCGTCAATACCCTTGGGATAGGGCTTGCATACGCACGTTGATTACATGACCCAAGTTATCAAGGGTACCTAGTATGTGTGTAGTATGTACTATGTAGTAGAGAGGCTTTTTTACGTAGCACTGCATCACATGCAATTCCGGGAATTCAGATGTCCTCCGTTGCGATATTGGCTTAGGCCAATGTACTAGCACTTCCTATGAAAGCTGTACGCGGCCAAAGTACTCATCTCCTACGTTTAGCTTCGAAAGTACGTTATAGATGTAGTTTCGGCGGCAGGCAGTATAGATATCCGACTGTAGATAAATGCGAACAACAACAATAAAAAGAAGAATGGGGGAAAATAAAGAGGGCAGTTTTCCGATACGCAAAGTAGCGCTGGCCAACGTGTTCTCGCTTGTCGATCCAACTGAGGCCACGGATCCGTGACAAGGTTGCAGCGTATGTCCCGTTCTGGAAGATCCAGCCGCAGCTTAGGGAGAGTGTGATTCAGGCTGCCACCAACCAGTAAAAGAAAAAGCCTCGAGGAAAAAAAAAACAGGAAAAGGGGAGGCATTACCAGGTAGGTATCCGAGCGTGTCAGAAGGAGCAAAAGAAGCAAAAGAAAAAAGAAATCAGTGGAGCCCTGCCAGAGTACACCGGTATATGATTAGATACATAGAACACCTAAAACAGTTTGGTACCTACCTGAATATGTATTTGAATTCTCCATCAGCAACTCGCCGTGGCCATGTCGCACTATGTGTTTTCCCTCCCTTTTGTCAAACCCAATTATGTGCCTTGGATATTTTCCTCCTTCAGCTCTCCCAGCTCATTTACGTGACACACAATAACCCCACCGTATGGCCGCACGGTTAAACATACCGTATGCATACTACGAGCATGACGGACCGTCGCGTTTTGCCGACAAGGTTAATAAATGAAACTCTCTTGTGGAAGCAACAATCAGTTCTCCGTGCGCGCTCTCATGCTAAACTCCGGACAATTAACCTCAAGAGTACTGTGAACATACAGGTGAAAGATTTTGGGGGGGGAGAGGGGGGGGGGGTGCGTTATCACTAGGCTATAGCAGCTCTTTTGATCTTCTACTCATCGGCATTTTGTACTCCTAAGTGACCTATACATAGCATGATTACACGAGCTTGATATCTTTCATCAACGTGTCAAGGACCGTGGCAAAGTCCCAAAATATCACTGTTCAGATTTGTCTCCTAGCCCTTGGGAGGTCTCTTCCTGTTCCTCATCTTCTTCATCGCTTGAAGCATCCACGTACTGTACTTCGTCTTCCTCCCGTATGGGCTGCAGCGTCGTCTCACCAAGCTCTTCTTCCGGAAGGCCTTGCTCAGCACGGAGCTGTTTGACCTTGGATACCGTCATCTCGTAGACAAACTGACCAATATGCTCCACACCTTCCATAATGGCTTCGTTGGGCGCCGTCGCCCCCTCCTCTTCGGCCAGAATACGAGAGGATGGCCACATCTCACCTGTTGAGAGCACTAGCTTATCCGGTCGTTGGAGCAATAGATCAAACGCAGAGCGCAGCTCGTAGCACGCCTCAAATACTTCCCTTCGGCCAACAATGTACAAGCCGAGGCGAGCACGAGAAAGTGCCACCGTCAGGCGCCTTATGTCTCGAAGATAACCGACTCTCGACGTACGTGTGAGTGACAGAATAACATCTAAAGTTTATCAGTACGTATCATTCCAGCGAGGATCAGACATTGACCTACAGTCATTTTGTTCGCCCTGGTATTTGTCGACCGTTGTGACGATCTTAGGCATACCAAAAATGGCCTCATTCTCGCACCGGAAGGCTAGAATATCTTTGACCAGGGCTCTTTGACCAGCGTATGTTGTTAAGATGCTAATTTTCGATGCCGGATAACCAAGAAGCCGCATATATTGATACAGTGCAACGGCATATTCGGCCTCGCCTAGATTTTGGATGAAATGGGGTGTTGGCTCAACTTCTCCATGGCCTTTGTAGTCAGGTACGTTGATAAACTGGTATTCATACTTAAACCCAGCGTTGGCAGTTTGGAACTCTGGGAGGCTTTCAACGTGAGGGAGGTTCCCGAGGTTCGGGTATCTCCACTGGTACAGTGCTGCAATGGACGGGCGTGCACGACCCTGTTGATCGAGGGTGACGACTGGTATTCCTAAACGAACAAGGCGAGAGAATAGGGACTGCTCAAGGTTTGCATAATGTCGAAAGGCAAGGCTTTGAATGACAGGCGAATTTTGGAAGTGATCGCCGCAGAGAACAACCCGCTGTAATGCCATTTGCCCGTCCTTGGGCTTCTGCATAGCTAGAGGGATGAAATTCTCAATTTCAGTAATTTGTGCCGCTTCCTCCATCACGACATTGTCATAATGAAAACCCAGAGACGCAATTTCGGATCGTCGCATAGCAGCATGCGTCGATGTCATAGCGATAATGCGAGCTTCATTCGTGAGAAGGTAGTTGGCCTTGTCGCGATCCCGTCGCAAAATTTCAAAAGGCTGAACATCCTCCAGCTCAGAGAACATTTTCGATATATGTCGGTAACAACCTTCAGCAACATCTACAACTGCCGCACGATCATCCTCGGCAGGGAAGAGTGGTTGCGGCGCGTCAGCGAAAAAAGTGTGAAACGGAAAGGCTTGAATGATATCCACAGCCGATGAACTGTTATCATTCATAATCTCTGTGAATTTCTTCCAGACTGGTTGCACATAAACCGAGTTAAAGTAACCCGCAGTTTCTGCCGAGTTGCCATGAGCACCTGGAGCACCCATACTTGCCGCCAGGCGATTCACTTCAAGCAAGTACCGGTCTCTAATCTCCAAAAATGATTCTACTCGCCCATGTTTACTGAAGTTCCCTTCAGTATCAAGTTCTTCCTCACCATGGCCGAGCCGTAAAAGGTGTCTCTCATCGATGTCTAATGCCACAATTTTAGCAAATAGCTGATTTAGCGCCTGATTAGAGTGGGCGATCAGAAGCGTTCGTTGTTCGGGGAAATTATGATAGATGTTGTTAATTATTTGTGTTGCCACATCGGTTTTTCCAGTCCCTGGTGGTCCAACTATCACGGTCAAACCTGGTTGGGTTCCAGACATGATAGCTTCAATTTGTGCTGCTGTGAAACGAACTGTGTTTAGTTTGGGTGCATCGACGGGGTATGGCCCTAAATTTGGTGGCTTGTACGTAGAAACTTTATAGGTTTCTATTTCGGCAAGCATAGCAGGTTCTGTGTCTCTTCTTCTCTTCTTGGATGCTTTCGAGGCCATTTCCACTGGCGCTTTGTCTATCGATTCGAGAACGTAGGGAGGTCCAAAACTACTAGTGACTTCAAATCCTGGTTCGATGGTTTTCCCAGGGAGACTCTCAACGAGATGCTGCCAGTCGAGGAACGTGTCCCTGAAGTCAATTTTGGTGACTCGATTTGGTAAGTGCTTGTATGTTGCACCAGCAGGATCTCCGTAGCCGAGGAAGTTTTCATGCAGCCACGATGCCAACGGGACCTCGGAAAGTGTAAGTGTACGGATGGATTCAAGGACAGGTTTGAAATTGTTCTCTCTGCCACTTCGACGAACAATTAGGTTGATACGCTCGTAGACATCGGGTTTGCCTTGTGCGACTCGTTCTGAATCCTCCTTGTACATTTTTGCATCCAGCCGTAATTGCATTCTCCTGACGGGTGACCTGTTGGGACCGTTGAAGTAGGCAGACGGGTCCCTGATCGATTTCCCTTTCTCATCTAGGATTTGTGATACTTCGGCTGTGCGGACAGTAATAAGCCCAAGCTTCTTAGCCTCGGCGATGCTGTTACCGCTCCCATTTGTTATGGCTGTCTGTGCGGTGGCATCTACCGCGACGAGGAACACAACGTCGTCAGGCCGAAGAGAGTCCCATTCTCGTCTGACACGATCACCCAGTCGACGAAAATCGAGTGAAATCTCCGCTCGAACGACTGAGGGCTTATCATCCCCAACCAAAGGCGGAACCACTTCTAGTATGGATGGTCGAGAGATGGGAAAAGCCATCTTTGACGAGCCAGCAAAGCCAGTCTCGCCCGAACGTCTTACTTCTGGCCTCAATCGTCGCAGGACGTCACTGATGTCCTTTCTTATACCATAGAACGACTCGCACCTGTAAAGAACTAAAGCCCTCCATAGAAAGTCTCCCACGGATAGATATTGCAGTTTGAGTTTTGGTAATGCGAGTGGCCGTGATGCATCATAACTGTCTGTCCTTAAGAGGCTCTGATCAAATAGACTGTCCTCGGTGGGCAGTATACTCAAATCCCGGGCAGTTTCTTGAAATGTTTTACGCTTCTCAAACGTTGATAGAAGCACCTCCATTAGAAATTGCCTATCGAGAACTATATTTGTCGATTCAGGGTAACTTGTCCGTAATTCCAAAAGGGATAAAAGTTTGACGAGCTCATCATCTGTCAAAACCTCAAGAAGGTTCTCGAGCTCACTCCTCTTGTCGATGGAGGCATAGTTTGAGAGTGCTAGGACGGTCAACTTTTCCTTGAAATGCCGCAGCGCGACCCGTTGGAGCTTTCCGAGCTCAACACAGTGTCGATCATATGCTTCGGTTCGGCTGTATTGTGCTCCCGTCTGGTCATCGATAGAGAAGTGCACATAATGGCTTAATAGCGCGTATTGGTCGCGAAGTAGCGCATTATCCTCGTCGTTGAACATAGGAGACAGCCTCAAGGCCGGCAGGATGTGTAGGTCTTGGAGCAATGTGTTGACGTATCGTCGTGTAGGGAGCTGACTCAACAGGTCCGAGATAAATTCAACAAAGCGCTCGCAGTATAAGACATTCTCTTGCACATTCTTTTCCTCGTACAGCAATCGTAGAAAATCCAACGCCAGTGTGTACAGCCAAGCTCTCTCGAAACGTAACCGGGCTTTGGTAGCATCGTCAGCGGAGTCGTATCGTTTCCCTGCAGCCTTCCATGATTTCTTGAGTTGCGGTGTCTGCGCCAATTTGGTCTCGCGTTTGGCGTCAGACGAGAGATTATGCCAAATAGCGATAGAGACAAGGGGTGCGCATTCCTTTCTCACGCTGGTCCAGTCAAGACTCTGAAAGGCGAATATGATGAAATTCAGTAGATGCGTGCGGATAACCAGAGATAAAGTGTGATCAAGGCTCATGGACAAGATGCGACTAAACAGACTCGAAAACTCGGCAGGTCTGTCTTCGAATATACTCCAGGTTTCGAGCCTCTCTCGGGCTTTTACGTTCGTCAGTAGGGCGATCAGGAGGACATGGAAGTTGGACGACTCTTCGGAATATCCAGGCCAAAGATAACTGCCGAGAGTTAGTGCGAGGCAATACCAATCAAGGCGACGAAACAGAAGCGTTAATAATACCTCTCTAGAGTCTGCAGGCCCTCAAGGATAAGCAGTGATTTGTAGGCGAAACCATCCTTCTCCAGCACGTCCCAGATTTCCTTTTTCAAGATGTCGTTCTTGACCTTGACCTTGGCAGCCCTCTTGGTCGTCTTCAGCCAATGCTGCCTTGCCAGCTGGGCAAATTCGGACTCACCCTCCAGGTCTACAACCGTGGGCCTCGCCGGAGGCTTGTCGCGAGTCTTTGCCTTGGCCGAGCTCTTCAGGCGTTTCGCAGTCGGCATGGTGACGGGGCTTGTAGATGATTATCGGTGATCAATCGCCAACAGTGCGCATGCGAAGGCGATCCGAGCAGCTCCAGGCTCGCGGGCGGCAGACGAGTTGTGAGGGCTGATGTTGCTGGCGCATGCGATCCGGACGTCATTCGGGAAAACGCTATATACAGTAACCAGACTAGAGATTTTGTGGCGCGGCACGGAGAGATAGAGAGAGCCGCGTGTTATTCTCAGCCTCGTCGCGTGTTCATGGCGCTAAATGCACGGCGGCTTTTCTACAGTAGTGTACAGACAGGGGCGCTTATTTGGCACTCACACTAAGTACTTTACCCATCAGGGGTAAGTGCAATGCGGATACCTAGTACTTTCTTGCGTGCACTGTGACCCACTGTGACCTATATGTTTCTTATCGGAAGCTCCCTTGCCTGCAGCTAGCAGGGAGGGTAGGTACCGATCTGGATACTATGTACCTAGGGAGGCGCGCTGTGGGTATTTAGCTAATAGGTATGTACTTAGTTTTAGGGCCAATATCTTCATAGCATTCATACCCTTATGATACTCAAGTAGTCGTCGCGCAAGAGCACGAGATGTGTGTCGCCTTTCCAGCTTGCACCGTCGCCTCTTCATCTCTTGCTCGTCGCGAGAAAACCACCTCGTCCCAGGTTTCGAAACGCATAGCGTCACTCGCCCGAACTCCTTCGCATCAAGGCTGAAGGAGAGCGCTCGTTATATGCGCCGATTGCGCGTCTCCTGAACTATCGCCGCCGCCATGTCTATAACGATGCTGCCCGAGGAAGAAGTGCCTCAAGTGTCAGCTATGACTGGCCTCCTCAAGGATGCGCTGGCTCACGCGCAGACGGTCAAGCCTGCCACTACAATCGAACCGCCCCTCACCAAGTCCCATTTCGAAGCCTTCATTGCCCGCCTATCGTCCATATTTACCACTCCAGCGCCAGACGCTGCCTCTCAGGGCAGGGACTCCGAGAAAGTTAGGCTGTACGCTGCCGTTGAGACCGCTGCGCGAAAGATCTTCAGCGCCATGGTCGTAAGTCGCAACTGTCCCTTGTACCTAGCCAACAGTTAGCTAAAGAAGAACGCATAGGCCGGCACATCTATCAATGCCCCCGAGTTTGTGCGCGTCTGGAATCTCTTCGATTTCCTCTCGGTCTTGTCCGATAACGAACAATGCGATCCGGCTCTTCTCTTCTGGCTTGTCGAAGAGCTCCTCGACAGCCAAACTGTCGACGGGTGTCGCAAGGTTTTCGATTTTTTGGAATCCAGGCGGGAGCGGATAACGGCCAAGAATCTGAAGCAAAAATCGCTTGTGATTCTGAGATCCTGCAATGATTTACTGCGCAGGTTGTCGCGCGCCGAAGACGCGGCCTTTTGCGGGCGGGTGTACATCTTCATGTTTCAGAGCATTCCTCCCGGCGATCGAAGCTCGGTCAATCTCCGCGGTGAATATCACGTAGAGAACGTGACAACTTTTGAAGAGATTCCTGCCACTTCTGAAGGCCCAGGAGCTGACAAAATGGACGTCGATGCGGAAGGTGATCACGCAAAAAGCGAAGGCAAAGACGCCAAGTCTGCCACCAAAGCTGTCTCGTTCGAAGCTAAAAACAGGTCAGAATCAGGCAAGAGCCTGGACACAGACTCGCTTTATCCGATCTTCTGGTCTTTACAGCATTTCTTCAGTCAGCCTACCACACTCTTCGATCCCGCTGAGCTCACCAAATTCAAGAGTGGCATAGAAGCTACTATGAACGCTTTTGAATCAATTGAGAAGATACAGAAAACTACAAAAGGGCCAGACGAGTACAAGTTAATTCCCCAAAAAAGGAAAGCAGCAGAGACCAACGAAGATTTGCGGAGGACTAACAATAACCCAAAGTACCTGACAAGTAGAGAACTCTTTGAGCTAGAGGTAATTATTGATACCTACCGCAGCCCCAACCAGGCCGAGCTAATCTCATGGTTTCCCAGATCAGTGATCTTTATTTTAGGCGTCACATCCTCATCCAAGCCTTCATAATACTAGATTTTCTCTTGTCTCTCACACCCCAAGCCAGAGCGAAAATTGCGAACGTCCAGCAGAATAGGTCCGTGGTGTACGCAGATAAAACTCTTGGCGATGAAGATGTAGGTAATTTGTGCCGAGACTGGCACAATAAGCTAACCTGTCCGATAGGAAACCTGGGCCAAAAAGATGAAAGAAAGGATAACAAGCTATATTCAAGCCGACTCAGATGGCTTCTTCTTTTTCAGAGTGGTCGAAAGTGTTATATCAAGGGACAAGGGCTGGGTCCGATGGAAGGTAGAGAATTGTGCCCCTATTGAAAGACCCTCCGTTTCTCCCGCGGAGTTCAACGACGCCAAGGCCGGCGCAAAGCGTCTCGCGACCAGCAGACGGCCGAAGGCTGGAATACATTCACTATCTCTGGCCTTCATGGACGAACACGATGATAGCCAATCCTTGGAAAAACTAAAGGATCCGACAAGATGGAAACTTCCCGATTTAGCAGACTTCAAAAACAAGATTGCCAGCGACGATCTTGACTTTGATTTTGCCAAAAGCGAGAAAGAGAAGACACAACTTCTGGAATCAAAGGCTAGTAAAACGTGGAGAGCCTTGAGAATCGCAAGGCGATCAAGGCTTGCGGCATTCGATAAGATAGAGGATTGGAAAAACGTGGATGCCATCTTCCAGGAACCAGTCGCTGAAGAGACACAAGAGGAAGAGGAGGGCGTCGCTAAGGGGCAACGCCCAGAGAATAGGAAACCGATTATACTGTCGGGACCAAGCGGTGCCGGCAAATCAACGCTCATATCCCTACTCCTAGATAGGCAAAGAGGTGTTTTCAACAAGATCATACGGCACACTACCCGAGCCGCAAGGGACGGCGAAGTCAACGGCCAGGATTTTCATTTTATCGACACGAAAACCTTCAATACCATGCTGGACGGCGATTACTTCCTTGAAACGACTACTCATAATGATGCCCAATACGGTACAAGTCAGAAGCTTGTTAATGCTCCAGAAGCATTAGACAAGGTAGCTCTCATACAACTTGATCGGGAGGTAAGCTTTCCCCTTCTCAAAATATGTCATACAAGAATGCTAAAGAGGTGTCAAAGGGTACTCAAATGGCCAAGGATAACGGGTTCTCAGCCAGGGTTGTCTTCATCGCTCGGCCCAGCCTGGAAGCGCTCGAGACCCGCATAAGGAAGAACGAAGGTCTCTCAGAGGAGGAGATTCAGCACAAACTTACGGCTGCCCAGGAAGAGATCGACCCGTCCGCTTCTGGTGATCTGTACGACAAAATAATCACAAATGACGACCTGGAGACCGCCTATAGGGCATTGGAAGAGTTTATTTATGAGAAAACCGAAGCGAACGGTATTCACAAAGAAGCGGCGGCTGATGAGGACACTGCCATGAACGACGAGACCAATGGCGAGGATGCGAACCCACCGTAGCCGTGCATGACACTCGAGTTAGTGTATCCCGAGGTCAGCACATCGACGATGTGACTCGACTAAGCGAACCATTCATCAACTGTCGATGAACGTGGGACTGTTTGCCTACCATTAGTGTCACCGGAAATAATAAGACCAACATTAGAAGCAGCGCGTTACTCTCGGGTATATGCTACCTATTCGTCATAGACTTCAAAAGATACCCAATGTACAATACGTCGTGTATTACCTATGCTAAATCAAACGAAAGGATTTTCCACCATTACCATTGCTCCTAGCGTTGGTTCATTCTAATTCCCGCTAATTCACATCACTGCCTCGTCTGAGAAGCCCGCCTACCGTCCAAGTACGGTGAGAACGGTCAGGAGTGCTACTAGTTAGTCCCTCTCGCCACGATCCAGCGAGACTACGTCATGACCATCCACTGTGATCTTTTACATATTTAATATTCAACATCAGCCTCATGGGCGGGAGAAGAAAGTACTTAGAACGTATGAGGCCGCTATGATACCCCCGTGAATATCACTGATTAAATGAGTGCGGAAACCGGACAATTCGATTTCAGAATATCACTTTTCCGACTAGTGAATACAACATGCACATAAAAGCCCGATAGAATAGAAGACAATGTCAATGTTGAATGGCAACTGTAGAGAAGTCGCATGAGATATGGCAAAACCTATTCTAGATAACGAAATAAAATCTTAGACAATTGCTATGATGGTATCACTTATATGATAATAAAATGCTTGATCTTCATGATGATGATGCCGAAGAATGAACCTTCCTGAACTCCGCGGTGGAAATTAGATATCCAATTTAATGGGAAATTGCTCTCGGTTGTTATGACGTTGTTTCGCGATTTTAAGGGCTCCGTGGTGCTGCCCCCTAAGGGAGTTAATAGAAATCATTCGGTAACTGACAGTTCTCTCGTCATATAACGAGACAGTTTGAAAGGCGCCTATAAAACGTGATGAGTCCGTCAATATTCGTCAATAAACATGCTTTCTGTTGTGTAAAGAAATGTTCAGCGATTTCTGAGAATCTTGGATTTATTTGAGGTAGGGAGTGAGTGGGGGGAATTGGCATCATGGCATATATGGAGGAGAGGATTAGAAACGAGCGAATAAACATATAAGTCAAGGGGGTCGCTACTAACCACTAGAGACATGAATTAGCATTGCTTCCGAGGAGTGGGAGGAATGCATACAACTTGTTTAGTGCCTAAGCACGTTAAGATGATGGGAGCAATCTGCTTGGGGGGGGAAGGGCTTGATATAATGCTTACTCTGCTGGCCACCCATTCCACAATCCAACGACAAGAGATTTTGAGCCGTTCGCGCACACTTGAAGTTCCCAATAGTCTATACTTTTCGATGTCACTCACAGGGAAAACGCAAGCGAACCACCATGGAAACGTGGCGGGATCTTCCGGTGATTCGCCGTATATAGCCAGCATCCGGGCCGTTAGCCAATGGACACTTTCCGCCTGCATCCTCCTGACGAAATCGACTCCAAAATTTAACAATTCCCTGGTCGACATAGCGTTCAGATCCTCATCCGTGATCGTACTAGGGAGAGCTTGAGTTGGCGATAATGATTCCGTATTTGCCGATTCTGACATCGAGTCTGCGGCTTCTAGAACGGTTATATCACTCTCGTTCCTGAGCTCAGATGCCTCAAGCATCTCCTCCTCGGCTAAGCTGATATCATCAACCCTCTCGATATTGGCAACCACATAACCATCAAGATAACCGTGTCGAGTAATTCGAAATCTCGAAACACCCACCGTCTCTAGCAAGCTGCGACCATCAGGAAAGAATTCGATATTTACTATCCGTAGAAGCACACCCAGTTCCATGAAGCCCGGATCGTCTGGGCCATCGGGTGACTTCCCCAGAACCATACCAAATGTCCGGTCACCCTCGACAGCCCGTCGAATCAGAAGACGATACCGGGGCTCGAATACATGGAGAAATAGCGGCATGGAAGGAAATGACAACGTGCAGACGAAGATTGGGACATCGAATCCTCCATGATTCGCTTGCTGCTCTAGCCTGTAAGCTTGAGTACGGAGCGCAACAAGGTCCGACCAGAAACCATTGATCATTGATACGAGGCGTCTATTCGAGGGCGCAGTACGTGGACTAGCCTGTGGTTGAACGGAAATAGTGCGCCTACATATCGGGCAGAGATCCGAGTGGTCGAGAATCCGGTGAATGCATGTCCGGCAATATGTGTGGCCGCATGTGGTGGTCAGGGGGTCCAGGAAGAGAGCATAACAAACCTGGCAGTCTACTTCGGTCCTCACCATTTCCTTTAATTTGAGAAAGACCTCGTTGTCGAGCTTGCCGACCTCATCATCTTTGGCGCCCACAGATGAGTATGACACTTCGCTACTATACTCCAACTTGCCAAGCTCTGCCAATGCGTACGCTGCAAGAATCCGGCCGCCGTTCAATACCCTCGACTCGGACTGCTTCTCCTCCAACGAGGGTATCCCAGCAACTCCCCACTGATCGCAAACAGTAATGTGCGTCGAGCACTGAGGAAGCTGCGTGGCAGACTGATATGAATCGACTGCTGTTCTGACGACAGCTAAGACTTTGTTTAGAGTAACATCGAGCGCGCAGTCGGCAGCGGCGTGCTCCTTGCCGCAGTCCGCGAATGGGCAGTCAAAGCCCAGCAACCGAGTCTCTGTTGCCGGCCAGGAGATATTTTCTCGAGGCCGGGTCTCGGGTAGGCAGGTCCTGCAGATGCTATAACCGCACGGGAGCGTTGTGGGATCCCGCAGCACCTTGTGACATATCTGGCACTGAATTAGACGGATGATTTGTCGGGCATCTTTGACGGCATCAAGAAGAGCATCGACCGAGGTCTCGGGCCGTTCTATGCTGGTGGAATTGGTCGCCGCGGTACTGTCCCCATCGACGGACGGCGGTATCGGAAGGTGGCCTTCGTCATCGGGCGGCGTCGACGAGGAGGGACTCGGTTGTGACGCATTCACCTGAGTAGAGGACATGAAAGTGTGAAGTCATAAACGCGACCCCTAAATAGCTGGGGTTTTGTATGTATGTGGACGGGATGCTCCGAAGCAAATACCCGTGATGAGCCAGTTGTCCTCAACCTACCAGAGGGTTCCCTCTCTCCCTCGCTCTCTCTCGTGCACGGGGTGGGATATGTGTGTCAGAGAGTGACAAGAAGGACTGTCTGGTCTCTGCAACACAACGCGAAGTGGAGACGGGAAGGGCGTGCACAATAAGCTGTATCGTGAGGATATGGAAGCTCTGTCTCACGTGTGACAATTTGTACGTCTGCTGCGTCGCATGTTTGTAGGATTTGACGAGGTGAAGTCCACCAGACTGACCGCTTGTAGTAGATGATATCCGCCTAAAAGCGGGTGAATAGCCAAATTATAAGGCGAGAGTATCAAGGGAGATGGCCACCGGTAACTTAGATAGTTGTTATTTGTGATGATTAGGGTAGAACAGGATGTCAGCGCAACAATTCCAGTATAATCGAGCGCTATCGAAAGATGTAGGAGTCATCATACATATCAGATAAATGCTCTGTCAGTCAGTCGCCAGCAGACTGGGACTGCGTGACTGCACCTGCTAAACCTACCAAGTACACTGCCTAGGTACATACGTAGGGTAGGTACTACCTGCTTAATCTAGATCTACACTAAGGTACTGTAGCGCAGAATAAAAAAAGTCTTGACGTCGGAGAGGACCCCACAAGGGTTCAAGGACCCTTTAGTCCATAATTAAGTCCGTTGAGTGCACGTCGATTGGCTGAATGGGCCAGTACGGATTGTCTCTTTGAGTAAGTTATTGTAGGTACCTCAACCCTAACAGGGACGATCTCGATGATCGAAGGACACCCGTGTGGTGCTGCATGAGCAGTACATTGAGGACCCCTTCTCCCTACCCATCCCCGAGCCCACTTATTCAATGATGTATTCTCCTTGCTACCTGATGTTGAGCTGTAAGACATCAACATGCGTAATCTGCGGCAACATACCAACCTGAAGATGGGATTTTAATAGGCAACAAAGCAGGCAATCACTTACTAAATGGGCAATATGGTATTGATCTAGACTCATCGGTTTCACGTTCAGGTGTACAATGAAGGGCCTTTTGACGAACTTCAGGATTTGCTCTCGCAAATACCTAATCCTAGGCCATACGCTTTGTGTTTTATCTGATTTCTTATCGCAATCCAAGGATGGTGATGAAGAGACTGACGAAATGGGAAATTTATCTGCACCGTGATTCATCAATATCAATGGAACAATATGTCGGGCTTTTTCGAACTGCGGAGAGGGTCATATGACCAGACCCTTTCTTCTCTTTCTGGCGGAGTTGCCGTCCTTCATACGAGGTGCGAGAAATATTCTGTTCCATATATCTCCCTATTTCCACATTGAATATGACGGACGGTAAAGGCTTTTAGGAGCCTTCAAAAGCCGTAGCAATCCAGCCAGCAAGATGTGACGACATTCGCAGAACAGTTCTTTACGCCGCACGCGCCGCACGTTCGTAGTGCCAAACCGACCGACCTAATCGGCCGAGCAGCATGTCAAGAGAAGCATACATATAGCTTTCGGACGAAAATAAACCGAACGACAGACAACGACCGCTACACTTCACTTGGCGGATCATTAATTCTCGAACCATAGTCATACAACCCCTCATAGATACGATATATACCTACTCACTCCGCAGGCAGCCAGGTGGTGTAAGAAAAGACGTTTAGTAATAGTAGTGGTAGAAGTGTTAGTAAGATTGAACTTTTTTCTTAAACCACTGGCTTGCCTCGTTGCAGAATACACCTAGAAATATCCACGGTAGCACACCGTTCTCCTTACCTGGTCAGTCACCAAGCCCAAGCAGTACTGCCCAAGTGAGATCCGCTGCCAAGTCTCTTAGGTACGGAGACCAACGTCACACATAGCTCGCCCCACTGTCTTGTCCAAACTACCCTGGTGTGGACCTTGAACAACAAGTCGACAGATAACCCCCAGTTCGAGCTTTAATGTGACGATGATGTCGATGTCTAGATGATGGCGCGAAAAAACGATCCAGGCATCGATTTAGGGGTAAGGATGTGCCCTGCGTGGCTATGGTCACATAAAAGACAACATACATACCTATGGTTTAATATAAGTGGGATACAAAGAACACACTCGGAGAATATGAACAAATTGGATGCTTCTTTCAACACCTCTTAGGTATTCGTCCAGGTGTAACATACATATATGCCTTTAGATATACACAAAGTAGAGGTAGATATGTACCCAAAATAGTCACCCTATTCCGTGCCGCTGACCGTTGATGCCGCCGAATGTTACCGATTCGCCCGCTGCTAATTTTGATTCTGCATAAATAAATGGAAGACCTAAGCGGCTATTCTAAGCCTGGGTCGCGCGCTCATAAATCGTGATTTTAGTTACACCCTGGAGCCGACTGTTTCTGAACCCTTTGTCCGTTATTCCCCCTCTTCTTCTTCTGTGAGGCGAAGTGTAGGCTTTCGATTTTAGGACTTACTGCTTAATTGCACATGCGCCGAACCGTATTTATTGATGGCGAGCCACCGGCCTACATTACCGAATACGACGCAGCAGCAGAAGAGCACGTTCAAGGTCCAGACACCCATGGCGAAGGTTTGCTGGCTAGCAAGACCACCCAGCAGCATCGGTTCGGTATTAGCATAGTAGGTCGAGGCATTGGAATGAATCCCCCCTGTCCCATACAGCCCACCGTGCGAAGGCGAAGAGAGCATGGCTGGTACAGGTATCATATCAGGCTGCAGGCCAGTGAGTAAGGCCGAGCCAGCGACTCCAACAGCTGACGAAACAATAAATCCCGGCATTGAACCATCGATCAGAAACCACAGGGCGGGGTTCACGAGAGCCAGGCATAACGAGAGCTGTAGAGTCGAGTCCCAGGGAAGTTTGCGCTACAAAGCCCACAGAGTCAGTAATTGTACACGTTTCCACGAACCACACCGGCAAGTTAAGCCGAAACTGTTGGAGGAAAATGAGATAAAACTTACAATAGCATAAGCTATCCCAATAAAGATCCCAATACCCCGGACAGCGAGCGCCCAATCTGTTTTCCGCCGTACTGTGACATCTCTCTCTGTCTCGATTGCTTCCCCGCTGTTGCCTTCCCCAACAGAACGTTCCCACATACCGTCGACCCAGGGTAATAAGCAGCCCAGAGTCAGCCCCGATCCACCCCAGAAAGCCATGTAGCCCCAGCCGTAGTTCGACGCGTTGTCCATACGGAAAGATAGCGTGGAACGATCACTTCGCACCGTTGCCACACCAATGCCATATAACACGCCTAACCCCGATAATAGCAGCGCCCTCAGGCCGGAGTAGAAAAGGGAGGTTGTGGTCGATAATGGCTGTATATGTGCTGTATGGTGGGCTGACGAACGCCTCCGTGCCGGGTAAAGGCGGTTCTTCTCTGCCATGGTGAGAGGTTCGTTCACGTCCAAACCTCTAGCAGGGGTTTCCGCACCCGTGCCCCAGGGTGTATTTAGCTCATTACCAGGAGTGTACTTGTCATTGTCGTAGGTGGTAGGTTCGTATATACCCATCAGAGTCGAGGAAGTGAGGTTCATAACAGACTGAGCGCGGCTAATGCTTGCTGATGACTCGGAGCGTACCCTGTTCCTCGGATCTAGGAGCTTGAAGTTCAGCCAGTCGAGGTTTAGGGACGAACCGCTGTGGGGAGTGTGAGAAAGTGGTTCGTCTGCTGGTGGTGTTGGCGCCCTGTGGTTGTTGAGATTAAAGGGCCGCACCGGGACAGGCCGCAGCAGCGGTGGTCCGTTCGGAGAGTCGGTCATGATGGTTTGAGGTTCAGGACGTAAGCAATGCGTTCGCTGTGCAGCGCTCGAAGGCAGAGTAAGGCAGTACTAGAGATGGCGGGTCGTTCTGTAAATTAGGAAAATATGTCTTCAATGTCCCAAGCTGAAGACGAGATGGTAACTAGAGCTCGGTCGAAAATGCTCGCTCACAGATCAAACGATGGTTCGCAAGTATTGGGAGGAACTCAGAAGATGTGGTGTAGGAATAGGCGTGTTTTGGTCCAAAAGTATATAAAGGAAGAAAAGGGTTGAACTCTCAATTGGAGAGTGGTCTCGTCAATATATCTAGGGAAAAGATGAGGAACGCTTATGGACAGGAGTGATGGTACCGAAGTACCTGACCATTGAGTCCGAGGCGTGGATATGTTACATACAGTATGGAGGAATGCAGATCAGACCCAGATGAATGTACGTGACCCGGTACTAGTCATGGAGTTGCCGTCTTATGCCCTGCAACACAATGACGACGTTGGTAGCATGCATACAAGGAATTGAAAATCAAATCGGCGGCTTATTTAGGATTTAGTCAAATAGAAAGTGAGAGTAGATAGCAAGACCGCCGAGGGTCCGATCCTCCGCACACATTTTGGTGTAGTATATCTACCTAGGTAGGTACCTCTACACGGCATTGCACCTCTGCCTACCTAGGTACGTTGTCAACCTGTCTTCCTGGCTAAAGTTCTGGCCGACAGGTACCTCAGGCTGTTTCCGACATTGGCTTAGTAGAGTCGTTAGCGGATTCGGCGCCTTGGCTCAGTCTGCAGAGCAGGGCTGGATTTATTCGACAAACTCTGGGACCTTCAGGGTATCCATGTATTTGTCCGCTTCCTTAGTGAGTTGCGCTACACTTCATTTAGAATAGTGCACATCACTGGACACGTTCTGCCTTGGAGTTCTTTTACAAGTTTTTCAATTGGGCGGTTAAACAGCCGGGACTCCGCCAGCACAGCCTGGACAGTTGAAAAACGAACATGGTTCTACAGTGTTCAAGCTGCAACGGGCAGCTCTGCTCCCGAGATCGTCGCTCGCGGTGGAGTCCGGGTCCGTCGCAGGTTGTCTCACTGAGTCAAAAAGCTCGGGAGTAAAGGCGACCCCCGAACGAGAACATGCACCAGTTGCCGGCTGCACAAATTGCGTGCTCGCGATCATCATCATTATCATATGTGGCTCTGCCAATGCATATTTACAAAACAACTAGCTTCCGCAGCGCTTATGCGTATTTGAATTCAATTGTCTTGGACATCACCACTGTCTTACCATTGTCGCCTACCAGATGAAGATCAATCATTATTGCCCAGGTTCTACTAGGTACAGCCACATGGATACGCGTACTACTGCTAGGCAGTACCAAGACACCGGACAAAACTTAACCTTATTTTGGTGTAATGAGACTTCAAGTTACCCACTCTAACCCGTACAACGCCTTTCATGGTAACAATACGAACATCAATATTGTGTTTACAAAGTGGTATGCAGACGGCACTCGTTGCTGTGTGGTATAAGTGGATGCAGTCTGCATGTCTCAGTTTCGCTCAGCCATTCAATCACTCAGTAGTCATCAGATTACTGTAGAGTCATGCGAGGATCCCGGCCTCAGTCGCATATTGTAATGTATTAACGTATTACAAGGCATACATGTACGGAACGTACTGCAGTAGTAGACAGGATTTGGAGAACGTTCGGGATTAAAACGATTGCTCTCCTGAGCAGAATCTGGGTCCGCGCCGTAGTCCGCGGAAACAGAACCGATCAAAGAGTTAACAGGGAACAGAGATCATGTCAAGTGACGTACTACCTGGGTACAGTAGGCCGTTATCCCGCGTATAACCAACCCTGTCCAAGTGCCCTGTCATACCTGGTAACCTTGTACAGCAGTAGGCAAGGAAGTGCTCAGGTGGCCGGTCTCAAACAGGAAGGGTGGAGAATTCATTCAGCTCAGAATTTTCAACAAGTCTCTCAAATGTAGAAAATAAAAAAATTCGAGATGTGCACGTGTACTGCTAGGTATACTCGGGCACGATTAAAAACAATAACGATAACACGACGATAGTACTGTATATACTACATACATGCCTACATGTTGCTCGGGGCTGAAAGTTTGGCGACCATCACATGGCCAGACAGTCGTGGCCAGGCGCCAGGCCCTCGTCTGAGACAACGGCCAGATGCAGATGCTGTGCATTGCAACGCTGCAGATTCGACTTCGCGCTCGCTGATTCGCCATTACCCCACACCTCGCTTGCCAATCATTTCTAGATTCACCTATATCTGCTCCCGTGGGGCAATCCAAGTTTCACTCCATCTACCGACGCGTCAAGCGCTCCCCCCGCAGCTTCCCCCTGCGGCTTGCTCACATCGTCGTATTATGTTTTGTAAACATTAATGTTCTAGTGTTCTGTGTGCGACCTACTAGCTACCAGTAGGTAAGCCGGCTCCGGGGAAGTCATGCGCGCACTGGGATAACGAGGAGAAGCTGGTTTCTATCTAAGCAAGAGATGCGACCTTCAAATAGTGGGAAATGGATCAAACGGCTGAGGTTTTCGAGCTAATATACGATACTTAGCTTACATGATCCAAATGAGCGATCCTCCTCCTCCTCCTCCACTCGTTCATAGTCACCCAACTAGTAGTAGTCCAGGAAATCCTCTCAGACGAGGGCAGAAAGAAGTGAGGGGAAGAAACCCAACTCAGCTACCACTACCACCATGAAATTCCCATTGAGACTAGACCACATTCTCACATCAAGTGTGATTGGTGGCAGTGGTCGTTATACCGATCGCGGTCTCGTGCCTCCTTTGGCCTAGATTACTTGCCTAGGCGTTGTGTCTCACGAATGCATCGAGAAAATACCTAATCATCGGATTGGTTCTGCGCTGGCGCCTGCAGGAGCCAAGTATTCCTTGAGGGCAGCTTGTTTCCCAGGTGCGTACCCAGACTCCTCGAGGCGATGAAAAGGAAAACTGTTAGACTCGCCACCTACCAGCACTGGGAAGTCTGACAGTTTTCGATTTCACCACCTCGCTCCTTACTAGTCGTCAAGCGCTGTAGCCCAATGCTCTAATTCCTGCCAGTTCAACGGCATCACAACAGCGATTTCTCGTGTCCAAAACCCGCGTTACCGGTGGCTTGGGTGGTCAACTGGGGTGTGTCTTCGTCCTTGCTCTCTCTTGGCCCAAGTCGGTGCCGGCACGCGCAGCTCTCATGCATGACATGACCGAGCAGGCAACGCACTAGTAGGCATGGCTCTCTCTTAACTCTGCATGACAAGCCACCTAGGCCGCGGATGTATATAAATCAGACCCGGGTTTGGATTGGTCGCGATTGCTCTGCGTTCTTGGCAAAGCCCAGCACTTCATCGTTGTGCTACGGATGATTCCGTTGGCTGAAGTGCGTTACCAGTTTAGTTGCATATTACGTGGGCATTAGATACCGTATTAGCCCTTTTCTATTGGAGTCAACGCCGTTAGAAAATTGCCCTAAAGGTGGATAACTGGTGATACTTAAAGAATAAAACGCCACAAAACAATGCGCAATAACTTCCGACCCATAGAAAACTTAAGTACGGATCATACAAACTAGTTATTCTATGAGGCAAAAAACGCCACATAACTAACAGCCAAGCCAATATTCTAACGGCGTTGACTCCAATAGAAAAGGGCTAATACGGTAGACTAGATATTCGAGGCAGACATAATCTGGAATAGTTAGAAACTGCCACTAGCCTCACTATGCAGAATGGAAGGTGGAGGATTAATCTGATTATTTGGTCGATATAACCGCGGCTGGCTTCAGTTATCATCTTCACTTTCACTGTCCTCGACATCCTCCTCTTCCGTGTTATCTACGTCGTCCTCATCGTCGAAATCATCATCACTATCCTGCGCCCCTTCCCCACGAGGTATCATTACAAATGCGCTCAAACACGTAATTCTGTTCTGTGTTTCGTACGTTCCCAGCTGTTTACCGATTTGTTTGGGTGACTTCATATTTCTTGCTTCCGCTAGTTCTTTCATGCTTAGCATGAAAAGCCGAATCTTGCCATCGCTACTGCCTGTAGGAATGAGAAGATTGTCTCCGTGCGTGCCTGCTACTTTGCAAATGGCGAAATCTTTAATTCGGCCTGTAACACCGGCTTCTTGCCCTCCAACTTGCGCAATTAGTTTGGCGACTGGTAGCTTCTCGCTCTTACTGTCTGCTACCGGCTTTTGTGTGGATAGATCTTCGGTAATAGTCGAGAAAAACAACACTCTTCCATCCTCGGTGGATACAGCGAGTAATGAGGATTCGGTTTCTGAGTACATTGGGACGTAACAGAATTCATGTATCTTCTTCCTCGGTTCTGGCATGACTCTGCATCTGGGCGTACTGTCCATGCCAAACACAATGAGGTCCCGGTCAAACCCCACACAAAACTCATCACCCTCCTCAGTTGCGCCCCAGACCACCTTCCTCCCCTCGCCGGGTGAATGTTTGCTTTCTCCAGCTTCTTGTAGTATGTCTCGAGTGAAGTTTAGGACGCCAGCCTTCTTGGCCGTCATCAGATTCCAAAGACGCATACACCTCTCGCCTCTGCTCACACTGATCATGAGCTTCATGCTCGGGTGAACGGCAAAGCCGTTGACACCAGCGGGTGTCCCATCCAGGGCCGCCGTATCGCCGCTCGGCCGGCCCTGCGGCTTCGGTTTGGGCACTTTGATTGTTGATAGTAGAGACCAGTCTCTCGTCCGCGTGACAGCTATCGAGGAGTCTTCGGATGCTGAGATGAGCTTGGATCTGGTCGGAAAGGAGAGACCCGTGATGGTAGATGAATGATGCAGCAAAGTACCCAGTTCACGGTTCTTAGGGTTCTCGAGGATCTTTCGCGGGGCGATTGACGACAACATGTCCTTGGCTTTCCGTTTGGGCGGATGCGCAGATAAACTGTAGACGTTGATTCTCTCGTCACTGCTGCCAGACGCTAACATGACCTTCTGGGTCTTCCCGGGCTCCGGCGCCGAAGGCGGAGACACTGCTAGACATCGTATGGCAGAGCTATGAGCATTGAACAGGAAGGTATCGGCGAACTCGACTTGGTCATCGGGCGAGATGGTGGCAGTCAAGCCGTGGAGAACGCGGTCGTAGGATCCTGCTATAATCTGAATCGTGGTAGATGCAGTAGGCGGCACATCATTTGAAGCTTTGGTCTTTTTGACGGGGGCGTCCTCTTGAGCGGTGCTACCATTCAAGCCGGGGTTTCTCTTGCGTTTTCCCATGCTGTAGATCAATCGAAATTTCTTGCTAGCGATGACGAAGATGATCTAGCACCGTCGAAATTGGCGACTCGCAACATTGACACAGCGAGGGAAAAAAATAAACTGGGCCCACGCTATCGATTATACCTTGGAGGTACCTAGGTAGCTTGTCGCTAGCGGGGCTCCGTATCCACTTGGGGGTAAGTATTAGACACGAGGTTAGGTAGCTTCCAGATAGGTCTCTTTAGCTGGAAGTCTTGCTTTTGAATATTCTCGCTCATTTGGCTGTTCACCCCGGGAGTCACAATAGGTATCATGGAACATGTACTTGGTCAGGTTAGATTCTTAATTCTTGGCAGCATTATTGGTCTCGGCTACCTATGTACACTCTTGCTGCTTCAGTATCTCCTGACGGTAGGCGCCTTTTGAATAGCTACACACCTAATTAACAGCTTGCCGTTCAACAGCTTGCAGAACCTAAGCCTAGCCTATTATGGGACGATATTGCCATTATAAGTACATATGCTTCATGCGAATAGTCTCGTTCTATTCATGCGTCGTCTCATGCTGCTTTGGTTAACAAAGCTGAGTTTAGCTCTCCCTTAAGTAGATCACGAAGTTGATCTGAAATGATTTGAAGTCATAACTCCCATCGCCAGCGCAAACCTCTAACAAGCGCAAGTAATAGCAATCAAAGTCCCCTCAAATGCTAATGGAATAAATGAAATAGACCAAAAGGCAAACCGATTTCGGCCTGATGTCCTCAACGCTATTTTATAGCAGCCGGTGTAGGTGTTGCGCTGCCACTCGAGTTGCGGTGATGCTGAGCATTTTGTTGGGAATTCTGTGATTGTTGGGCCATCATCTGGATTTGAGTCTGGGGTGAGATCTGGGCTTGCGTTTGTATTTGAGCCTGGGCCTGAGCTGCGGCCTGTGCTTGCGCCTGTACTACTTGTGCTTGTGCTTGAGCCTGGGCTGCCGCTTGTGCTGCCGCAGCCTGCTGTTGCTGTTGAGCTCGAAGAAGCTGCGCATACTGGTGTGGTCCGTTAGCGGCGGCGGCTTGCCCTGGGCTACCGGCAGCAGCATTCATTGCAGATTGTGCAATAGTATTATGTCTAGTTTGCAAATACGACTTTGCCATTTCTCTCACTCTGTCCTGTGGGGTCTCTGGGTGATTTGATCTTATCTGGCTTTCAATCTGCTGGAGTTGTGAGAGATATGTCTGATGCTGCTGCGGGGGGATAATGAGATTCGATCGTGGTGATGCTGACTGTCCAGGTGTTACGTTAAATCCAGCTGTTGGAGGAATTGACAACCCTGACCCATTGGCTGCATTGTATGATGCCATCATAGCTTGCACTTGGGCATTGTTTAGGTAATTCTTCTGGTTTATGCCGTTTATAGTGGCAGTGCGCATAGCTGGGGGTGAGTTCTGGAGAGGTTGGTTTGCTTGGTGAGCTGCATGTTGCTGTGGTTGCTGTTGCGCTAGGGGCTGCTGCTGTTGGTGCGGTTGAACCTGTTGTGGATGAGCCTGAGGTTGTTGAGGCTGCTGCTGATGTTGTTGCTGCTGCTGTCTCATCTGTCGCTGTTGCTCAGAAATCCGCCGGGCCTGGAGTAACATGTGCATGTTATGTGGCGTGCCAGGCATTGATATTTGGGCCTGTCCATTGACAACAGGCATTTGTATCTGTGGAGAGCCATTCATCTGGGGAGGGACGAGACCGCCGGTTATATGATTTTGGTGCTCGGTTCCGGTAGGAGTCGAAACCATAGGTATGGGCATGCGAGGGCGGGCTTGACCATTGGCTGCAGTGTGGTTCGGGTTATTGACACGAACCATCCCGGCATGGGGGTGTGAGGCAGCCATCTGTGGTGTGGCCTGCGGGAGCTGACCTCCGTTTTGAGTAGCCGCAGCCATATGAGCATGTTGATTTTGTTGGGCTCTTTGAATCGCGGCCTGTGACTGGACGTTAGCCTTGATTGGAGCAGCATTGGTGCCGGCTCGTACTCTGCGCTGTGCCTCGTGACGCTGCTGCTGAGCCATCCTTTCCGCTAGTCTTTCTGCCATTGCTTGATCCCGCTCCCATCGCATGATACTATATTCTCTCGGCGTCTTCGTTGGCCCTTTAGGTTGGGCGACATCGGGCGGTTTTCTGGCGGCGGCCAACTGGGCAGCTTGTTGTTGTTTCTGGGCTGCTGTCTCTCGTTTCTTAGCTAACTTTCTCATAGCGTCTATCATGGTTAGGTGCTTCTGGTTGCGCCTCCGCTCTACTTTCATTGGTAAGGAGTGACGGCGGCGGAGATGAGGTGTGCTGGGGCCGTTTGGAGTTACTTGCAGCGGCTGTGGTGTCTGCTGTGAAGGTTGTTGTGACTGCTGCTGCTGCTGCTGCTGGTGCGGTTGTTGCTGCTGGGCCTGTTGCTGGGCCTGCTGCTGGTGCTGTTGTTGTGCCGCAATATTTTGTTGTCGAATATGCTGTTGAGCTTGTTCGATTCTGCTCTGCCATAACTTGAAATATTGAGTCTTCTGCATATCATTAGGAAGACCCTCAAGCCCAACCCAACGTTCAAAGCATTCCCACGGAGTGCGACGATCTGCACCTGACACGAACATGGACTTCGTGGACAGGATACTGAATATTAAGTTCCAGTTATAGGAATATTCCCTCACCAGGCTTTTCAACTCATCATCTTCTGCCTGGGTCCATTGAGAGGAGCTACGTGATTCGTAAAATGCCTGGAAGGGCATAACATCACTGGGTGGACGGAACTGATGACCCGCGTGAAGCCGATCTTTGATACTCTTATTTTCTGGGCGGAATAGAGCGACCTCTGGGTTTTGGGGTAGCAATTGAGGCGGCTTAATATCTTCAGAGTCTTCCTGGGCGTGCTGATAACGGCTCTTTTTCTTTGGTGGCTCGTTGGGTGTCAGCTCCATACGACTTTCGACGAACCTGCTTAAAGGGAGTGCTGGCCTTTTCCATGAGGCATCAGGATCATATTCTGGCGATATTAAATCAGATTTAGGTACCGTCAAAGGGGCCCCGTACATGGGAAGCTCCTCGAGTAGTCGATTACTTGCGGCAGAAGGCTGTAGCGAGAAGACTATATCATCATCTTCAAGAGCGAATAGGGCGGATGGCGCTATTGTGTTCGGGAGTCCATCATCTAGCTCATCATCCGGTTCCAATGGCGAGTCAGTTCCTCCGGAGGGAACAAGATCGGGAGTTGGATGATTCTCTAGGCCCTGAGAAACATCGGCCATCGAGGTATCGTCATGATCCTTGGACCGGGAAGTCGGAATAATGGCATTGACTTGGAGGGCCTTCCTCTCTTGTGCGGAGGCGGCGACCCATTCCGCACACGCATATGCCATATTACTAGCAGCTGCCATTTTCCATTTACGTTCTTCCCGAAAATCAGTCCTCATCCATTTCATCTCTTGTAGCATTACATCCCAGTGACAAGCTTGCCGAGTCGGCTCTGGACAGCGTTTAGGTTGGCGAAGGGACCACTTGTCAGTGTGCTGTAGCTGGTAGACACGACGTAAGATTCGGCAAGCTTGATTATCGAGAATGTGTGTATAGGAATCAGGTGTTGAAACCGTCTTGTGCGCCTGATGCAACAGTTGATCCAGCGGCTTCATCCAGTTGGGCCCTGCTGCAAACCCATTCACGAATAATGTTGTATAATAGTCATCGCTTGGGAGCTGATCAGATTTTGGGCGATTCTGGACCAGCGTCTGGGATGATTTGGAAGCTCGAGAAGCATGTTTGCCAAACACCACGGTAGGAAGCTTATTCTTCTCCCTCGTCTTTCTCTTGCTAATCAAGCTTTGAGGACGTGTCTTGGAAGACTGTGACGTTGGGGTTATTGGCATTGAGTGAAGAGCTTGAGAATCACCTGGAGATAGTAGGTCCGACATGGATTGTGGTCGTTCTCCCAAGATCTCAGCAACGGGCTTTTGAAGTGCCACATCAGTCAGACTACCGGCAACCCCCCGTTGCTGGTCTCGATTCATACTCGGCGTAGCAATCGATGTTGATGCATCTGGAGTAGGCTGTTGCGTATCTGGAGAAATAGCCTGTTTCTCTTCAGTGCCATCGCCCGTGCTTTTCTTCCTGCGAACCTCTTCTTCAGCGCTAGTCGCACGGCTTATTACCTTGTCTTCGACCGCATTCTGAGGCTGTAACTGTACATCGCTCGGCTGATTATCGGGCTTAGATGGGTCGCTACGTGTGCCATTTAAGCGTTCAGCTTCAACATTTTCCAGCACTCTTTGAGTTGGGCTAGGTATAGTCGGATTAGAGAAAACTGGTAGCACCGGTTGTACCGAGGCTTCATTGATTTTCGTAGCCACTACAGGCTGCACTGCAGGACCCCTAGTTGAAGCGTTCAGTGAATCGCGTACTAACTGAGCTTCGACTTGCTCGCCAATAGTTTGCGGCATTGTAGTCTGGACCGGAGAGGTTTCTGGCTGCCTCGGGCGGTCACTTTGCGATAGGTGGCTCTCGGGTGCGTTTTCATTTCGTTCCTTACCAACAGTGGTATTTTCTGCTCTACTTGCATGTGAAATACGATTGGCGTCCTGCTTTGCCCTTGTCGGTACGTCAGCGATCGCGGTGGCAGCCGCTGTGTGTGCTGTGGGCCTTGGCGATATCGAAACGTCCAAGCGACTAGAAGTAGGAGGAATCTGAGGTTGAAGTGATTTGTCGGTGACTAAGCCTATAGACGTCGGTGAGTCTCCCTGCGGAGGTAAGGCAGGAGGGGGTGGTAGCTCTGGAGCTTTGTTTTCCTTTGGCTCTTGGATCTGCTTGGGTTGTGAGACTGGAGACTGCCGACTAGGATACATCGGAGGCTGTATGGGACTCGGAGTGCCAGTTGACATTATGCTGTTATTTAGTAATGACCTGCCCAATTGAGGGCTTACATCCTGTCTACTTAGCGGAACCTTATGTGCCGCTTCGTCTACCCATGGTTTTCTGTCGACCATGCCACCATCCACGGTGGCCTGCGCGGCAACCGGTGCCGCCGGTTCTGTACCAGAAGCATTGCAAGACGTATTAGTAGGGCCAGGCTGAGGTAAAGGCTTCGCAGGTCCAGGTGTGGTGCCTGCTCGTGGTACAGGTTTTGGCTGTGCATCGCTAGTTATTGACAATGTTGGCGGTGGTGCTGCAGTAGGAAGGGATGGCTGCTGAACTCCAGGACTGGATGGAACGCTCACAGGCCGCTTTATGCTGGCCAGGGCGTTCTCGCTAGGGACAGCGGTCGCGGTCGCGGTCTTCGGAGGGAGAAACTGGGCGTAGTGAGGAGAGACTCTTGGACGCGACGGGATGTTCAATTCGTTCAGTGTGCGTCCCCTACAAGGAAGCGTTAGCAGTTAACTCACTTACAAGCCCACTTCGCGGCGGCCGTGCAGTTCCACGCGCAGTCGGAAATATTCGAGTTCACATGACGAAGGCTAGAGCACGTACTGCAAAATGTCACAGCCGTCGAGGAAGTGTTTCTCGGCCGGCGTGGGCTCATACGCGTCGAGGTGGTTGAAGCTGCGCCTGGGGAGGGCGTCGGGGCTAACCGTGACCTCGTAGAGGATGCAGAGCTTCCTCTTGCGCGACCGTGCAATTGCACTGCAAAAGGTCAGCACCCCGAAAATCACATCGTTCGAATCGGAAAAACAAGCTCTATCGCCTGGTACACGTCTCACCTGCATTCTGCCCGCTTTGATTGCAGAAGCCTTGTGCGGTCGGCGGGCACAACCTCAGTCATAGCATAGACAGCGACAACATCCGTTTTGCATCAAAACGGACGCGGCCTAGGACTCAATAAGCCACCCTGAGATGGCGATACCCGTTCCAGGTGATGGAAGCGTCGGCGTTGTGGTGCGTTGATTGATTGAAGACTGGGCGTAGGTTGAGACTGATGGATGTGTATGAATTTTTTCGCAGATGCACCTGCTATGGGGTTATCTGGGCCAGGCGGATTCGGGCAGTCTGTCCTCTATAGCATACCGTAGATAGCGCGCTGCCTAGGGGATGGTGCACTGAACGGTGGTGGCGGACTGAGGGGGAAGACCACGCCAGTTCCAATAGTGCAGGTAAGGATAAAGGTACCTACAAAGGGAGGTAGGCGAGGCAGGTACCTCTGAGCTTTGGTCATCGAGTAAACCCTATTGTTGCCATCCTTAGGTAGAGTCAATTGTGGTTTACAGATCTTCTCGTGCAATGCATCCCAGCAGAGTTATTTTGATACAAAAATCAACAGCAAATCTCCCACGAGGGGCGTCTCGAGGAAGAGACGGTCGTGCCTGTTTCCTCTGGCTGTCCTAAGAGGTCTTGTCTCATCCAGGGTGGGACCCAGTTAGACATCCCCGGATTGTGCTAGGGAAACAAAGCACAGTCAACCCACCTTTGGCTAACCTCTTTGACTATCTCCTGGGTATGGTAAAGGGTTCTTACTAGTGCAGAGAGAGAGAGCTGCTGGGTTACTGGCCTGGTGGGCCGATGCTGATACATCAATGTTTGCAGAGGTGTTTCCAGCCTTCTTATTGTACCCAGCTGCCTAGCATAAAATGGGGGACTTACATTTAGGTACTGCAGTCAAGATATCATAACGTGGCGAGGACACAGCCAAGTGAAAGAAGCATTTAGTTGGTCAGTGAGACTTATGAGTCATGATGGCCAGAAACTTGAATAAGCAGCCGGGAGTTGGACGAAAGCTTGACTGCTAGGAGCGTTCTCCCCAGATCGGGACGATACTGGGTGACTCGGAACTTGGAACATCGTGATGGAACAAAATGGGTTCATTTCAGCCATGTACGGAGATTACATGTATCTGGGCAGATCAGGTACATATGTATTCTTAGCATGACTTAGAAAGAAAGAGCCTGGAAAGAGGTATGTACTTTAGGTATCGGGACACAACTGGAACTATGGATCAGTCATCCATTATGTAATTTGGTTTGCAGGTTACATAAGGTTACCTACTGTAGGGTAGCGTCCAGCCGCGACCTTTAGCACAGCCACTCTACTGCCTGCAAACTAGAAACCTTAGATAGGTACCCAAGCTTCTGGGCATTCTTACATTGACAACTTCGATAACTACAAACCTCTATCCGTCTTTGGCTTTGAGACGGTCCTCTGTCAACACCATCAACACCAGAAACAGTTGAAGATGTCCGACGGCGCGCCTCAGATCCAGGCACCTCGTATAGCTATCAAGTTTGGGGCATCTTCAGCTAGCCCCAACCCCTCGAGCAATGCGGCAAACAAACGTGGAAAATTCCAGCCTTCCTCGGCTCTAGGAAAGCGCCAGCGAACCAACGCACTACACGACGATTCCGATTCTGCCGAAGATGGTGATAGCATAGGCAAGCATGAGGCAGTCACCACAATAGGCACCAACACCACGTCGAAGGAGGGCAGTGTGTCTGTAGGTAAAAGACACAATAAGGAATACATAATAACCAGCCAAAAAAACCGGGACTGGAAATCCGATGTCAAGAACAAGAGAAGTGATACTGGTGCCTCTGCCAACCCTTCGTCTCTAAAGAATCACAATCGGGAGACAGCACCAGCCGATCAAGAGAAAGATATCAAATGGGGGTTGAATGTTACGAAGAAGTCTACCCAGGAGGGCTCATCCGACTCTGACGACGATTCCCAAGAACAGGAAAAGGATGTTTCGAAAACGACAACTATATCACCACATTCACCAAGGGACGCCGATAAAGATGCGATGGATGCTCTTCTTGGGAAGCGAAACCCTGCACACGATCTCATTATTCAGGACCATGCTGGTGGAAGTAAGCATCAGCTCTCTGAACAAGATGCATATCAGAGGAGCATGATGGAGGCAGCAGAGGTATCTACGATTGAAGAGTATAGTGAGATTCCAGAAGGAGAATTCGGCGCTGCGATGTTAAGGGGGATGGGGTGGAAAGGAGAGGAATTCGGCTCTAAGCCAAAAGAAGTCAAGCGACGGCCGCATCTGATGGGTCTCGGTTCCAAGGAAGACGAAGAGATTAAGAAGGCAGAGTTGGCTAAACGCCATGGGCATCGGGAGCGACGGCCACGGCTCGACGAGTACCGAAGAGAACAGGAGAAAGAGAAACAAGAGCGCAATGGACGCTACCGGGACAGCTATAAATCGGAGCGTGAACGTGAGCGACGCGAGCACAGTCACGACCACCGGCACAGAGCGCGCTATCGCGATCGTAATGATCGAGACTATCGTTAACGATCAGCACTCGTAATGTCAGTCTTACTCCTGTTTTGCGTTCACTTACCAAGGGATCGCTGGGGATACTCGCCGTTCTGGTATGGTAGCGCTAAAACTTATGCTCGTCGAGACCATCGTGACATGGTTGCTGAATCCTGCTGCGACTATAGCACCTCGCCTGTTGCATGTTCAAAGGCGTAACGCGACTAAACAGCCTCTATGTCATTGGGGCTTTCGATGCCACTTTACCTAGGGCATTCGAAAGACAATACAGAAAGACAGGACGCCTTCATGAGTGGGCAGACTTACTCGGCTAGTGTACTGCCCATTCATAATATAGCCTCGCAGTGGACACGAGCCCAAAAGAGTCAGGTTCCCTGTACAACTGTGACGAGGTGACTATGTGCACTCCACTAGACGAGCCGAATCATTGTTAATCATCTCCTATATATCAAACCAGCCTATGTACCTCGGTTTGAATAAAATATGCAGTCTCATACTGTAAGGCTCACAATACCCTCTATCTGCGCTGCTCGTCTTAACCATTTACAGGTGCTTTATAGAGACTCAACGCTAGACCATTCTTCTGTATATAATTACCTAACTGGTCTGCCCTGCATAACACTCTGCGAGAGCACCTCATCCTGCCCGAAGCGAGGCAAGATATAAACGAGAACGAATCTACAACAACTTTGACACAAACCCACGCACCATCAATACTCTAGATCAAAGGCTTTTTTTCATAGCTGCACCTCGGCTCTTAAAAGAACCATTGCAGAGGCGCTCGGGAATCAAGCTGCCAAATGTTGAAATACATAGGTGTTACAAAAGTCACAGGGGATGTCTCAGTCGCCGACATGTCTCGGTTGTAGGTAGGAAAACAGCCCTTCATCTGAGAGGTGTAGCGAGCTCTGGATGATCGTTCGAGATCCGTCACTCGTCATTCCCAGATCCCCTCAGTATTGTGAACCACTTAGATAAGCATACATGCAGTGTACTTGTAGTGCTGTCTCTTAGTGCAAACCAACCTGCACCCTACATATCTTGACCTACTGCGGGGAGATCAGTCCAACGTTGATTCGTTACAGTTCTGCGTCATGCAAGTTGTAGCATTCTGCGGTATACTAAAGATGACCGCATGTGAATGAGTTTATGCTTGCCTAGGACGAACCAGGGGTTAAACTGTAACTAAGTACCCGGGTAGCTATGAAATGGCTCCATAACCGGGTCCCCTTCGTACTTCATTCATTCTCGGTTCTCTTCTAAGGAGCAATTGGCTGACCACACTAGTGACGCGTCAGGCTTCCACTTCACCCCATTTTATATCTCTACCTAGGTATGTACGAAAAGTAGGTCACCAGAATTTCCACTTGCCCACAGGTAGATAGATATACTACCTGTTTGTAGAAATGTCGATTTGGGAAGGACGTCGGTGAGCAGGTAAAATATAACAGGCAGCAACAAGAAGCACACAGCTATCCATTCTTATCACAGGCATTACATGCACACTATGAGGGGTGATTGGTGCGTTAAGTACCGAAGAATTGGGCTCCTGCGCAGGTAGCAACTACCTTGTCCTGCCGTACACTGAAGTGCCCAGATATGGTATTTTATACCCACGGCACCTTATATCGGTACCTACTACCCACGTAAAGACAAGACCCTACAGGGGACCTGATTTTCGGATGGACCTAGCTAAACGTGGGTAGCCAGGGGTTAGGTCCCTTTGCCAAGCCCACAATGACCCAGGAGGGCCAATGGCAGGCGAACTGGAGATCGTAAACGCACCGTCAATATGAAGCGGTCTAGTATAGTCCAAAATACAGTATTTCCCATAACAATTCACCAATTCCAATTCCCCCGCCCTCGCTCCCTCCTTCTCTTTCTACCATCGACATCGGCGTAGAGGAGATTTGTGACTTTAGACCAGCGAGAATTGGCCTTATTACGTCGCCACCATGTCGAAGCCTCAGAGCGTCAACGGGAGCGAGTCCGAGTTCGAATTCATCGAGACTCCCAAAGCTCCTACACCCACTTTCGAGAAACCCGAAGAATGCGGTGTGCGGACGACTTCGGTACGCTGGGCCTCCTCAGTCTCGTTGATTCTTGACTATTGCGGACAGCCGTTACAAAAGAGCGTCTAACTGATGAATGTCATTTATAGTATCCTGCAATCAAGAATGCCCCGCTTCCTGCCGATTCTGCAGGCTCAGATTCGTTCTCGAATACCCTACTATTTTCTCTATTAATTGGTATTCCAACATGGCTATCGTGGAAGGTTGGAGGCGGGCTGAAGACCAGCATTTTCTTCGGCCTCATCCTCTTCATCCCCATTCTCGGCTCTTTCTGGTTGACTGTATCTGCTATCAGCCCCAGAAAGAATGAGAAGGCCAAATACCCTGGCCGACCTGTGGAGCACTATCTCACTTTCAAAAAGCCGGCAGATCAGGCCAAGTACCACGGCAAGAACAAGATCCCTATAGAAACTTTCTACGAAATGTACTTCGACGGAGATGTCGATTTCAATGGCGATGCTCTAGAAGTTCTAGAGTACAGGCATGACTGGGCGAGCTTCCGTTTCACCATCAGTCTCTGCAAGTACTTCGTCCTTGGCATGATTCCCGAGGTCATCATGCATTCTCGAAGCCAAGGCGAGCAATCCACGTTCTCGCGCTTTGTATTCTCATGACTAACTTGGATCAGACGAGGAGCAAGTCCGTGGCCATTACGACCGTGGCGACGACTTCTACGGCTGGTTCCTGGGACCACGCATGATCTATACTTCTGGCGTCATTGGTGACATAAACGCCGAGGAGTCCCTTGAGCAACTTCAGGACAACAAGCTGGCCATTGTCTGCGAGAAGACCGAGCTCAAGAAAGGCGAGTCACTACTCGATCTCGGCTGCGGCTGGGGAACTCTTGCTCGGTTCGCTAGTGTCAATTACGGCGCGCATGCCACCGGCATCACACTCGGTCGAAACCAGACGGCTTGGGGCAATAAGGCACTCCGCGATGTCGGTATTCGTGAAGAACAAAGCAAGATTCTCTGCATGGACTACCGAGATGTTCCCGTTCCGGAAGGTGGATACAAGAAGATCACTTGCCTGGAAATGGCCGAGCACGTAGGTGTGCGCAAGCTTGGTGGCTTCTTCAAGCAAGTCCACGACATGCTCGACGACGATGGTATTTTCTTCCTCCAGATCGCTGGTCTACGTAAATCCTGGCAGTACGAGGATCTAATCTGGGGCTTATTCATGAACAAATATGTCTTCCCTGGTGCTGATGCTTCCACCCCTATCGGCTTTGTCCTGGATAGACTTGAGGGTGCTGGATTCGAAGTCAAGAGTGTCGACACGATTGGTGTGCACTACTCTGCAACCTTGTGGCGCTGGTATAGAAATTGGATGGCCAACCGTGACAAGGTGGAAGCGAAGTACGGCAAACGCTGGTTCCGCGTATGTACACTCCAAACCCAATTTGATTGTGCTCGCATACTAATAACTAGGTACAGATTTGGGAGTATTTCCTAGCTTCTGCCACCATTGCATCACGCCAAGGCACCGCGACCTGCTGGCAAATTGTGCTCGTCAAGAACATCAACTCAACCCACCGTATCGAGGGTATTCCGACTCAATACGGCCTCCAAGGAGCCTTTAACGCTGCCGCCAAAAAGATAGATCTCAAGGCGTGGGCCGACAAGAACGCAGATCTATTCCCAACAGCTTCTGCCCAGTAAAAGGGTCGCCTGGACCGGGATGAGGTTGATGGATCATGCATATAACCCATCAAGACCTTTGGTCTCTATCTTGCTCACAAATCTTACTCACTCCTTACTTGAACTGGTATGGTAATGTTTTGCGTGATAGCAAACCAGTGTGCCAATGCCACAAAACATGGATAACCCTGAAGGATGATACAGGCGCAGGGGGTTGGCCGGATCATCAAAATATTTAATGGGATGAAAAGAGTGGTGTCAACTAAGACTAGATTAATATCGATACGGTGCCTGCACAAAACCGAGCGAGGGAGGAAGGAAAACCACAATATCATTGTGATGTTGTAGAATACATACCCTTACCAAGCGCATGCCTTCGTAAAAATTAGGCATGATACGGATATCTTCGCTGTGTTAATGGGAAGCTCCCCTATGTACGTTCAGCGCTCCACGAAGCGCCTCAAGATGAAACAATGTGACAGACTTTCGAAGCTGGATTCTGGCTTATACACATGCCTTCATGCAGACCCGGGCTAACCAAGCTCTTGGCCAAATGATCGGTTTAATGGTAGGTATGGAGGTAGAAAGATACGTTGGGGAGGCTCTAAGTGGCCAGTGCTTATACTGTACGTATCTGGGGTCTTACCTAAGTACCTGCGTAGGCTGGTGGCTTGTAGGCAGACGTCGGTGTACACTACCTAAAGTAGGTAAGCAGTCTCAGCCACGGGCAATTAGGCCCACTCTGTACCGCAGTTGACCATTTAGAATCGATCTCTCAGATGGATACATACAAGACAGCTCCCATCATCAGCCAAGCTTCGTCATTCCGTACTAGAACGCGCAGTTTGTATCCGTATTCTTCTTTCTTCCTCCTGCGTCTTCCATCTACCGAGGGGCCTAGGCGGTCCTCTCAACACAGCGATTTCCGCTTTTCTCAGCCTGCCCTGTCGGATGTCCAATTTCAATGACCAGGTTCTAACAACATCATGTATTCCAATTCCAATGCCTATCTTGGGGCCAACAACGCGTTGCGCCCGGGCTCCCAACACCAGTATGGCACTCCCTTCGGCCAACAGCCTCCGCAGCAGCAACAGCCGGGGCAGCAGCCCTCTCCCTTCGCTCCGCAGCAGACGGGCTATGGCCAGGCGCCGTTAACCCAGCAGTACACGGGCTTTCCGGGCGGCCAAGGCATGTCGCCGCAGCCTCAGGGGCTTCAACCTCAGTACACCGGCTTTCCTGGACAAGCGCCTCAACAGCAGGGCTTCCAGAGCGGCGCACCGCCCGTCCCGCAGATTCCGCAGCAATTCCAGCAGCAGTACAACCACCAGCAGCAGCAGCAACTACAACCGTCTCAAAGCTCGTTCTTGTCGCCGAATAACCCCCCTCCTTCGACAACGACAGCTGCGCTCTCTATAAAGCCTCAGCCTACGGGCTTCAGCGCGATGGCTGCGTCTTTCCGAACCAGTGGGGCAGCCGACGCGCAGTCGGCAACCGCAGCGAAGCCTCAAAAGACCTCGAACAAGATACCAAACATCAGACTGTCTTTCATCACTGCGCAGGACCAAGCTAAGTTCGAGACGCTGTTCAAGTCAGCTGTTGGAGAAAAGAATTCAACCATGTCTGGCGAGAAGGCCCGCGACCTTCTGTTAAGGTCACGGCTCGACGGGGATTCTTTGTCTCATATCTGGTAGGTCGTGGGAATCCTGCCCTGGAATTTATGGCTAATGCCTGCTCTGCAGGACGCTGTCTGATACGACTCGAGCGGGTGAGCTTCATTTTCCCGAATTTGCGCTTGCCATGTACCTTTGCAACCTGAAGCTTGTGGGCAAGCCGTTGCCTGGAAGCCTGCCTGAACACATCAAGAACGAGGTTTCAAGCATGGTAGATATCATCAACTTCAGTGTGGCTGAGGAGGCCGCTTCTAGTGGTGCGACTAATGTTCCTGACTTCACGAGACAAAACACGGCTACTCCTCCTACAATACAGCACCCGCAACCTCAAACATCAAACTCCCAATTATTGCAATCACAGATGACGGGATTTCCCGGCCAACAGATGAGTATGCACCCTCAGCAGACGGGTTTCCAAGGCGGCGTGGGCAATCTTCAGCCAACTGGATACACCGGTCCTCGACCGCCAATGCCTCCGATGCCCACCGGCTTCGCTGGAGGCTTATCTCCAGCACCTGCTGCGCCCTTAAATGCCCAGCCAACTGGCCGGCCCGGTCAATGGGGCCTGGTTAATACCCCCGCATCAGGGCTGCCTAATATCGATGCATTGCAAGCTCGAATGATGCCTCAAGCGGGCCGTGAGCAGCAAAACTATACCACTGCCGGTCTGTCGGGCAATGCTGTTATTCCCTGGGCAATCACGAAAGACGAGAAGACCCGGTATGATCAATTGTTCCGAGCCTGGGATGGTCTCGGAAAAGGCTTCATTGGAGGTGATCAAGCCATTGAGATCATGGGCCAAAGTGGTCTAGACAAGACTGATCTTGAACGTATATGGACGCTCTCTGACAATGGGAACAAGGGCCGCCTTGATCTGGATGAGTTCGCTGTAGCTATGCATCTGATCTATCGAAAGCTCAATGGCTATCCTATTCCCAATACGCTACCCCCAGAGCTGGTGCCACCGTCGACAAGGAAAATTACAGAGTCTCTCGGTACGATCAGGTCTATGTTGAATCAAGAATCTGACTTCCGCAAATCATCAGGGGCTTCTCTGCTTCCACAAAAAACCGGTGTCAGTTATATGAAAAGCCACTCGTTCAAGGGCGGTAACACAGGCCTCAATGCCAGCAGGAAAGACGGTACAGTCTTCAGGAACAACGATGATGATGTGGGATACAAATCTAGCGCTCGGCGTAGAATTGGAAACGCTTCGCCTCGTCCTAATTCACCTGCTTCTGTTGCTTCCAACGAGGATCTTTCGCTTGACCAGTTAAGAAAGAAGATCCACGAAAAGCAGGTTCTTCTTGACGCCATGGATTTCAAGGATGAGGCAGCAGCGGAAGAGGATGACATCCTTGATCGACGTGACCGACGTGAAGCAGAAGAGCTATATCGCCGTATTCGCCGTATACAAGACGATATTGATGCTCACCCAGATGCTGCTCTTATTACCGGCGACTCGGATGCCGAGAGACGAGCTCTCAAGAGGCAACTGCAGAATCTTACAGATAAAATCCCAGAACTAGCGTCTCAAGTTCGGAAGACCGAGAAAGCTATAGCTGATGCGAAACTTGAGCTCTTCCGTTTAAGAGATGCTAAAGCTCATCTTAGCAGCGCATCTACCATCATTGGGACTGGACCAGGTGGCTCAATAACCGAATCCGATCGCTTGAAGGCTAGGGCAAAGGCTATGATGCAACAACGGACTGCTGCACTAACAGGGAAAAAGGTAGATATTGGTGATGACGATCTCGACGCACCTAAACGCTTGGAAGAGGAGAATATCAAAATCCGAACTGAGAAAGAGAATAACGAACGCATGGTGCGTGATGTCGAAGACAGTGTTCGGGAATTCGCTCGAGGCATTGAGGATAACCTTAAAGAGGGTGCACAAACCTCTGCCAATGAACACGAGAAACGACGTTGGGAAGACGCGCTGGGGGTTGAGGATGAAGTTCGCGATTTCATTTTCGATTTGCAACGCTCCAGTCGAGCTGCACGCATTAGGGCCCAGGATCGGAAAGGAGGGCGTGTGGCGACCTCTGAACCTGTCCGAGCAGAAGCACCTCCAACACGCCTAGAAAGTCCCTTGACGGCAGGCCGTACATCTACTCCACCTACCTCACAGTCTCCGGCACCCAGCGGAGGATCTTATTCCTCTTACAAGACTCCCGAAGAGAGGGCTGCCTTTATTAAGCAACAGGCGGAGCAGCGTATGGCTGAGCGCCTTGCTGCGCTGGGCATCAAAGCGCCGTCGAAGCCTGGCGAGACGGCAGCTCAACGAATTGAGCGAGAAAGAGCTGAACGAGCTGCTAAGCTTCGCCAGGCTGAAGAAGAAGACGCTCGCCGTGAAGCTGAACGCCAGGCAAGAATTGCTGAGGAACAAGGGGTTCCTCCACCTGTCGCCAAACCGGAAGCCAAGAAACCCCCTCCACCACCTGCTAGGAAAGGAGCTAAGAATGACGATGTCGCTAAGAAGGCTGAAGAAGAAGAAGCGGCACGAAAGACGATGGAAGAAGCAGCAGCACGAAAAGCGGAAGAAGAGCGTCTTGCAAAAGAGCACGAAGAACAGCAACGCGCTACACAACAATTAGAGTAAGTAAACAGTTTGAAACAGTGCAACAACCTCGATACTAATTCGCTCACTAGGGATGAAGCGAAACACCAGGAGGATGAGTTAGTAAGAGAGCAAGAGGCCTCTGCTCAACGTCTTAGAGACCTAGAGGAGCAAGTCCGGCAAGGCAAGCTCAGGAAGGAAGAAGAGAAGAAGAGAAAGAAAGCCGCTATGGCTGAGGCGAAAGAGAAAGAAGCTAAACTAGCTGCTCAGAAGGCTCAGATTGAAGCAGCTCGTCAACGGGAGCTCGAGCTTCAGCGGCAGCTGGAAGCTATAGACGACGATGACTCATCATCTGATGATGACGACGGTCCTCAGCAGATTACTCCGCAGGCATCTACGCCGACGCATGGTGGCAGCCAGCTCGGGAGCCAAGAACTTGAACGCAAGACGACTCCACCCCCTGCGCCAGCGCCACCCGTTGTGTCGCCTCCTTCTGCTGTGGCAAGTTCCTCTGCAGATACCGAAAGCCGCAACCCGTATTTCCGCATGATGTCGCAATCTTCAGAATCCTCGGCAACACCTCCCGCACCTGCGCCTCCCGCACCGGCCCCTATGCCTCCACCACAACCGAAGGCATCGACTAACCCTTTCCACCAGATGACGCAAGCCGCTCCGGCCGCTCCTTTGGGTGCCCAGCCGACCGGCAATGTGTCTCGGAGGCGTCCGGACACAGACGACGAATGGGGTTCAGGCAATGAGGAATCTGATGACGAATCGGACGACGATCGACCAGCTCCTGGGGCTAGCCATTTGGCATCTTTGCTGTTTGGTTCCATGGGTCCCCCTCGACCTTTGTCGGCTGGAGGTGACAAATCTAGAGGAGCATCACCGGCTGTCCAATCGCCACCATTCAGCCCTCCACCCCCAAGTGGAAGCTTAACGGAGCCATTGGCTGCTCCTCCGCCTCCGCCTCTACCAGAGGCAAGTCCATCAGCTCCGCCTCCGCCTCCCCCCATGCCAGGTACTGATGCACCATCCGGTGGTCCACCGCCATTTATCCCCGGCATGGCTCCGCCTGCTCCACCCCCTATTCCGGGCATGGCTCCTCCACCTCCGCCTCCACCGCCTGCTGCGGGGAGCGCGCCTGCCCCGCCATCAGGCGGTCGTCCTGCGGGTTTCCTAGCTCAAATTCAGCAGGGCAAGACGCTGAAGAAGACGGAGACAAAAGATAAGAGTGGATCGAGTTTGGCGGGGCGGGTTCTGAACTAGATAGAAATACATTCACGCTCATGGCCCGCGATCCGAACTTCGACCTTGTAGGCAGAGGAGAACATGGTGGTTGGAGCGAAGTGGTCACTTGGATTCAGCAGATTGAATTAACTGATAATAATTTATATGTACTTTTTATACCAGGCTTCAGCTCGTCTTTGCTCGGATTCATACGTGACAAACCTGGTCTTGGGAAGGTCTTGTAACTATCAATGAGTGGTACCTTCATGCTATATGCGATGCTTCCGGAAGTCCTTGTGTCCCTATCATACATTGTAACAAGCGAGGGCTGAGGCTGATTATCACTCTATGTGTGGTTCGCAAGCAGACCCCAGCTGGTCGAGAAGACAGTACGAATCTTTACATGCCAAGAACCTCTATGCTTAGAAAGAGAAATGACTAAGACGTTTTCAAAGCGACCGGTTTCCATGTATTGATTTCCTGCAGATGATTGTCTGCAGCTATGCTGCCAGGAAAAGCGGTATCAAAGGAGCAAAGTATTGTGCTCCATCTTCGACGTCCCCTCAGGACTGACGCACGTACATAGCCTTCCGCTGGCATTACTGGTGGATTCTTCAAGCTAGTGGCACTTGGCATCGGCTGCAGTAATGGGGACTGTGTGAACATGCGTATATTTTGTAGTGTACATTGCTGACAGACATTATTAATTCGGCGTGTAGCCCCAGATTTGTCATCACAATCATCATACTCATCGGCGATATCACGGGCATCGCCAATAAATAACTTCATGGCATGTGTCGCGGAGTAGCCTATATACCGCTAATACCACGCACGGGATTAACGCTGTGGTCCCTTTTTCCGTCAAAAAGTATCATACTCAGTTAAGCTTCTACACACTGAATATAGTAGAAGATTCATTATAATACCTACCTACTCGTGATCAGCTCGAGTCTAGTTATTCTTGTCGATTTGTGTTACACTTCCCTTTAAAGGCCGCTGTTCACGAAATAAGTTACCAGGGCACTAAGGATGGCGTCCACGCAACAACGCATCCTTGTTGTCGGTGCCGGCGAGCTCGGCACCGCTATGCTGGAAGGTTTGGCAGACCGCCCCGAAGACCGAGCCTCAATAGCCGTGCTTCTGCGGCCGTCTACGATCGACAGCGCAGACGCAACCAAACAGCGCGCCAACGCATACCTGCGTTCCTTGGGCGCGTCGCTGGTGCCCGGGGACATCGTGCAGGACACCGAGGAGCAACTGGCGAAGATCTTCGCCGACTACGACACCGTCATCGTGTGCAGTGGCTTTGGGTTTCCTCCGGGCACGCAGCTCCGCGTCGCGAGAGCCGCGCTGCGCGCTGGCGTTAAGAGATACTTCCCCTGGCAGTGGGGGATCGATTATGATGTCATCGGAGCCGGGTCCGCGCAGGATCTCTTCGACGAGCAGCTCGAGGTGCGGAAGTTGCTTCGGGCGCAGGATAAGGTCGATTGGGTTATTGTCAGTACTGGGTTGTTTGTGAGGTGAGTGGGCAATCCGAAGGAAACCTTCGCGTTAGCATATAAATGCTCGTTTTGGATGACGGTATAACTCTATGCTTTGCAAATGATTTGGGGGTAGAAAAGGCCAATGCATTTCGATTAGGCACTGACGGGAGACACAGCTTCATATTCGTGCCTGAGTTTGGTCTCGTCGACCCCAAGACTCGAACTCTCCGCGCTCTAGGTAGCTGGGACACACGCCTCAGCGTCACGACGCCGAGGGACATTGGACGCGTTGCCGCCGAGATAGTGTTCGAGCCGCGGGACATCAGCAGGCAAGTCGTGTTCGCGGCAGGAGATACGGTGAGCTACGGAGAGGTGGCAGACTTGGTGGAGAAGAGATTTGGTGGGCACTGGAAGAGGGAACTGTGGGATTTGCCGCTTTTACAGCGGAGGCTGCAAGAGAATCCGGACGACGGCATGGTGAAGTATCAGAACGTGTTCGGTGCCGGCAGGGGAGTCGCTTGGGACATGGCTGATACGGTTAATGCGCAACGCGGGATGAAGATGGAGACTGTTGAAGACTATTTGAGGGGGCTGAAAGATGAATGGGTTTCGGGGTGAAATCTATTTAGATAGAGTGGCAGCGGCCACATATCCTTACTCGCGCGTGAGGGAACGCGTCGTAAAAATATCCGATCATCGGCTTATAACAGGATAATATAAAAGTCGAAGGCCTAATGTTGTTGTCGTGTTTCTCCGAATAACACCAGATTAGATAGCTCTGTGTGAAGAGCTTCTCACAACGCTAGATATATACTTAGGTATCCAAAGGTATTATATGCCCGTAGTGTTAATTATTGATACCACAAAACAGATGAGACTGAAACAATTCTAATTCGAAATCGATAATCATGAGCTTACAACTATCCTCACATTGCAATTCAGGCACTTTCCCGGAATGGGATTACTCTCTCTACCTTCTCGACGAACCAGAACCTACAGCCTATTCTTTAGTTGATGACAGGTGTCTCTAATCGGAGACATTAGAGGAACTGACATTGGTATACGCCTTTCAGTTCTTCCAACGCAAACCTGCGCAAGATCTTCGTTCTAAGTTACCAGTCAAGATCCCTCCGCAGACTCTTAAGGTTTCGCCATGAAATCACAGACACACACTCCCTCTCTCAGATAGTGTGCTTACTGAGTACTTACGTTTCAACAGCTATTGTGGTACAAATCCGCGATTCGGTCCCATGATGCATGCGAGAAATAATAAACGCGATATTATATATTATGCGAATTGGCCATGGAAGTACCGAGTACCAAGGTACCCTTTTAGGATGTGGGGGATTGTTTTGATTGGACACGACACTTGTCTAGCCACAGGCCACAATGGCCAGTAGTATATAAGTGGGACCAAGTGGGACCGTCGATCTGAAACACTGCGGTTGCCGTGGAGACAGCGTGCAGCATGTATGGCAAGGCGGTCCCGATGCCGCGCATAATGCCTGCGACCTGTTGTTGATCTCCATCCACGCCTGTAGCCTGTGAACTGCCTTCCCCTCCATTTGGCCATTTAGTTCGACGCACCCCTTCATTTCTAACTACCGGTTCCCACGACACGTTTAAGTGGTTTCATTGCAGCTCTTTTCGTCATCGTGCCTAGTTATGCGAACGCACGACCATCGTATCTATTTCTAGTAGTGTTTTTCTTTCGTCTGCAATGCCTTGTGCGGCACTCTCGCTATTTCCGGCAGTCTAAATACACGAGTGCGTTCAACTTTCGCCATACTGAGTACTGAAACCGCCTCTCATTCCGGCCGCACTGAGAAATCGCAGCATGACGAGTCGCATGCGACCGTGATTTGATTCTCGTTCAGAAAACCGCAAGCGACACGCATAACAACATAAACACCAACTCAAACGATAGCCCGTGCGCATGGCACGTCCGCACCCAGACACCATGGATGCTAGCTTTCTCTCTCAGCAGGTCAATAATATTATTGGCCAGCTCCATGGCTTGTTTGACGAAATCGGCGTTCCTAGCCATGACCGCGACAATCGAGAAGCAGAGGTGAGTAGCGAGGAAGGCACCGCACTACAGGTCCGGGAAAGCTGACGATCATGGTGTATCAGCTCTTTGCAGCCCTATCTGAAACGTTGAATAGCCAGGTGAGGGCCGTCACTGCAGAGAAGAAGGGAATGGCCGACGAAGCAGAGCGCATCATTACCCTGATCCGGCAAATGGAAACGTCTCTCGACGATACCAAAGCACAGTGCAACCCAGAGGATGACGACCTTCAAATTACCTTTCCTCTCACTCAATGCCTGAAGGTATTGAAAGAGAAGCATGGGCAAATCGCCAAACTACATCGAGAGCGATTCGAACAGGTTAAGAGTAAGTCTCTGCTATTCTGGCCTCATTGACAAGTGATATACATGCATTTCGTATAATCGCACAGTTCTAACTTATTCTGAATAGAACTTGTTCAAGCCTTAGAATCATACTCTTCCCATCTTGAACCTACGTTCATCAAAATTGCCCTCCCGCCTACAGGGCCCAAACAGTCTCTACCACCGACATTCGATCTCTCACCTACGTACGTGGACAAGCTAGACGATGAATTTACTCGGGTGTACGAAGAATATACACGTCGAGTTGCCACGGTAAAGGCCCTGTGCGAAAACATTATCCAGCTCTGGGCTGAGCTTGGGACGCCGCAAGCTCAAACTGACAGTGCTATCGTGAAATACTATCGTGACGCCCCGGAGCAACTCGGCTTGCACGAGGAAGATCTCGCAAGGCTACGGACCAGGAGAGATAAGTTGGCCGACGAGAAGAAATCCCGCGAGAAGCGCCTCAAAGACCTTAAAGTGGCTGTCGATGCGCTCTGGGAGAAACTAGGAGTTGAGGAATCAGAGCGCAAATCGTTCCTGAACAAAAACCGTGGATGTGGCGTCCGGCAGATCAATGAGTTTGAAGACGAGCTAGCGAGATTGAACGAGCTCAAGCGACAGAACTTGCATCTATTTGTTGAGGATGCCCGCTTCAAGCTACAAGAGCTTTGGGACGCACTGTATTTCTCTGAAGACGAGATGCTGGAATTTACACCAGCGTTCTCTGATGTCTACAGTGATGCGCTGCTGGAGGCTCACGAAAGGGAGTTGTCTCGCCTCGAAGCCCTGAGAGATCAACGGGCCCCAGCGTTAGCACTGATCGAGAGACACCGAACTCTAGTTCACGACCGTGATGAACTAGCTGCATCAAGCCAAGACGCATCGCGTCTCATGATGCGCGGTCAGAAGGGTGAAAAGCGAGACCCCGGGAAATTACTTCGGGAAGAGAAGATGCGAAAGAGGATTGGAAAAGAGTTACCGAAGGTTACAGCCGAGCTAGCTAAGCTATTAGCCAAGTGGGAGGATGAGTATGGCCGTCCTTTCCTTGTCCATGGCGAGCGATATTTAGATATGCTCGAACCCGATGAACCCAAACCAGCGCCTGCGCCGAGGGCGAAGACTCCAGCAGGACCAAGGGGGGCACCCCCTAGCCGGGCGAATAGTACCGTAAGCAGAGCTGGTACGATCACGAGGCCCAAAACTCCAGCAGCAAATCCCACAGGTACCGTGAGAAAAGCTGCTGCTCCCAGTCAAGCACCAAAGGACCCGAAGGCTAGCCCTTCGAGAATTCCAGCACGGGTGCCACTATCAAACCTCAAGCATGGTAATAATTCGCCTGAAAGAGCACGACCAGAAACTCGAGCTCAGGGTATATTACGGCCGGGGCATCCTCTTACCAGAGCACCCCCTCCGAAAATGAGGGAGCTTATGCCCCCTCCGGAGCTGGAGACCCCCGTAAACCACTATCGGAGCGTTGGACTAGGCTCGAGCTCACATGTGCGAGCGGTAGAGCCGGAGGATGTGTATGATGATCGGAACTCACAACAGAGTTACGGGCGACCTTACATGCACCAAGCCTCTCACACGTCTATGCGTAGTGAGCGCCTTGGGCAGGGCGCATATCCACATGCACCTCCGCCCAGACAGACCTCGAATACGTCGACGGTGATATCGGGTTCGGAGAACTGGGAGACATACGATGATAACTCTGAGCCCGAGGCCGATGCGTCAGACACATATTACGCCAAGCTCAGAGCAGCAAGAGGAAAGCGATTCACCCCTGAAGATGGTTACGAGAATGCACAGGCTAGCCAGGCTAAGCGCGTTCGGGGCCTTCCTCCTGCCATGCATAACAGCCATGTGACGATCGACGCCGAAGGCAACCGGATTATATCAGGGAGCGAATGGACCGATGAGGACGCCTTCTCATAGCCTTGCTTTCCTTTCACGGCTGAATGATAACGAGATGCCAGATGCCACGACCTCACGACGATATGGCATGGGAAGCCTGCTAGGCAGCCCTTCATAGTCAAAACGAACGTCTTTGGATGGATGGATGAGAATTTCACGTTGGTGTTATCGCCAGTTTGTTTAGCACGCACCAACCTACTTCGTCTGCACTACATGTACTCACCTGCACATCACTTCTTCTTGTATCTGGTTTTCCTCGCCACGCACGCATAATCTCGATAGCCGCGAGCTGGCTGGGCCCAAAATTCTGCTCGGTTGTCGCAAGACCTAGCTTACTAGACATTGGCACTTGAGACCCTGTGTCTTGCTGTTAATACTTCTGTTGTAAATTTTCTTGTTTCTGGTATTCTGTGATGGAACATACTCGGATGGCGGCAGGCGGAAAGGTTGAAGGGCGAGGGCGGCGGATAAGTCCTGGCTGGCTGGCTGGCGTTAAGGTTGAACTTTCTGTATGGCGGCGTTCGGTACGTCACGCCGTAGGACAGTGTCTCTTTTTCATTTGTTGATTTGAATCAAAGAAAAGAATCGCCAGACAAGCTATTTTCCTTCTTGCCTATTTACTTGGTAAAGCGAGGGTTGATATTCGGGCATAAATGGTGCTTGCATTGCAGAAACTCCCCTATTTCTCTCCTAGTATATACGTACATCAATAGCACGTTAACCATACCTCTGTAATCGAGGCGACCTACTAGGGCAGGAGGGACTATGCTACAAGGGAATATAGCCTACCGTAGTTGGTGCCATGACCAGAGGAGGCATATGAGTGAGGTAGAGTTCGATTCCCACTAGCGCTATATGGTTATTCGCTACTGGCTCATCTACCGTATCTTAGCTGCCCTACCTACTTGGGTAAGTCCCATTAAACGACGCGCAGATACCTAAAGCAGTTGCACTAAAAATACCAACCAAGGCCATCGAACTCAATTGTAGCGCGCGTCTCTGAGGTAACCATGTCACGTCACCTCATCAAGACTTATAACTGCACTGCGTCCTATCGGAACTCAAGTTTGGTATTGGCGACTTTCCACAAGTCGAACGGAATCCATTGTTTACATTCGAGCCGAATGCTTCCTTATAGTTCTTTTTCTCCAATCATTCCGTACATATGCGATTATTCTCTGTTCGCGCCACTTCAATGAGCTAGCTAGCTGTTGGATGTAAAGAACGGGCAATTGACGGACGCCATTACCGATCAGCCCCATGAACGGCGCCGGGACTCCGAACCACACGGGTCATGACGATGCTACGTATAACACGGCCTTGAGAGGTGCTTTCCTTGCCTTCCAAAAGACGACTAATAATCCGTCCACACCGACGCCGACTGCGACGCCGACTCGCGATACGGGAAACAGCTATGGAAATGGTGCCCTCATGGCGGCCACGTCGGCATCGCGCGATCGCAGCCTCGCTCCGTCGCCGTCTCCAAGCCGTCATACCACCGGGGACAATAGTACTCCGAGCCGACATCACCCGCTGATAGGCCAGAGCCACCTGCTTACCCCGGCTAAGTCAACTACGGGAAGCCCTCGTTCTCCGTCGCTCATTGCGGCGACACTCGCCGCCAGTCGATCGGCAAGTCCTAGTTCTAAGACTGTGCCCGCGGCGCAGCTGAATACTCACCTGCCTGCTCGAGAACACCGGAAAGGGAACGTGGGCGACGATAGCTCTGTAACAGACCTTGATCTTACAACCGACTCAAGCTCAATTCGCCCAACAACTGCTCTGGTCTCGTTGTTTGAGCAGAAGGAGGACGACTCAGACCCGGTCAAGAAATTGCCCTCTGTATCGAGTAGCAGAAAGGGGCTTACACCTGGGCTACGGCCTATGACGCCACCCCGTACTATGAGTCCCGTCGTCACATACGATACGTCACCTTCGAGACTATCACCCTCGAGACTAGCTTCGTCCTTCGCCTGGGAGAAGGCAGCGTTGACTTCGCCAAGTCCAGACCGGGCTACCACCAGAGCAAAACTATCGCTTCAAGATGCAGGAGAGCCCTTAGAAAGCAAGAAGCAGCGCCCTCCTACTCCTCCTGCACGAAGAAAGGTTGATGCCGAGCTGCCCGTGTCTATATCTCTTCTCAACCCTAAGAAAAAACCGAGGCCTACTACACCACCTCCGCGGGTGATTCGCCAAGCGAACACATTAATATTATCGCCACAGCCGAGACGCACGTCATCTCAAAAGATTACATCGAATTCGTCAGATACAAGTCCCATTTCTGTCACCCCACCACTGATGAAACCCTCATCACAGCGCCAAACCCGCCCTTCTAAGACGACAGCACCTTCAGACACAGCTTCTGTGGGTGATGAGAGTCCGCGCAACTTGATCCGGAGGTCTTCTAGCTCATTATCGAATGATACATTCGTGTCAGCCTCCTCGGACCCTTCGCCGCAGCCGGACTCCCCACGCAAGACTCCTGAACCAGCCCTACCTCTACGACCATCATCAGTATCTACTGCCCCCATTCTTCCGCCCTCGCGTGCCTCGAGGCTGCAGTCGCCTTCCAATATTCCTCTAGAATCACTCACCAATGCTATTATTGCGGGATCTCTTGCATCTGCTCGTGCGACGCCTAGTACGGCGAAGCCTCCCACACCACCGCCTCCTCGGAAACAAACACCACATATGCGCCAAACGCTACGGGCACCGCGAACTAAGTCCGAAGAGGAAGTAGCCGGGTATAAACCTCATCACAAAAGGAAGCCTCTTGGCAAGCTCAGTTCCAAGAAGAAGCATGCCCATCAAGAGGGCGCTAGGAAGCGGTGGCGCGAAGAAATTACAGACCGCGAAAGACAGCGATACGAGGGTGTATGGGCTAGTAACCGTGGTCTATTACTGGACGGCCCTAACGCTGTAGCTGGCGACTCGGAAGATATCGACAGGAGCCAGCTTGTTGCGAACGTGGTGGCGCGCGACATCTGGTCCCGTAGCCGCCTCCCTTTCGACGAGTTGGCGGAGGTATGGGACCTGGTTGACACGCAACGTAAAGGTGCCCTGGACAGGGCTGAGTTTGTCGTCGGTATGTGGCTCATCGATCAGAGACTGCGTGGTAGAAAGATACCCAGGAAAGTGAGCGACAGCGTGTGGGGGAGCGCCAAAGGGGTGCGGGTGCTAGGTCCCAAGACGAAGAAGTGATAGCCTCTGGTGGCAATCATATTTTTATTATATTCATATTAACATATTCTACGGAGGCTGTGTATATATATACAAGGTATGATACCCAATAAAGGTTACGATAAAACTGTATACTGTTACTAGTTGCCGCTTTCTCTGTCCCGATAGGAGGACTGTCGTCGATTTGCGTAAACATTCATTATACCTGTATATTCGAACCTACGACACGGAAACTGTCATCAACACTCTATAAAATCTTGAAGACGATGTGGTCTTGGCTAGGCCGTCTACGGTCGCTGTTGTTAGTACTGCCTACACTCTTCCGTCATTGACTCTCCTGAAAGCCTAGGACTGAAAACAGTCTGGGTAAGCGTTGCATGATGACGCCCACAAACGCGCATGGATGTCTCATTATGCGCATCAGCCACTTCATTTCCGATTCGACCTATTGGCTCAAAAGATGCGCGCGTTCTTGGTCGATTGTCTCAAGGCCACACGAGTTGAATGCACTGCCGGAAGTAATTGTCCTAATTTGTCTTGTGTTGGTATAACTTCTTAGATAGGTATTCTATTCCTGTTGAAACAGGCCCACAACTGGGTCTCCTTTTTTGCGGCGGTTAACTTTGGTCTGTCTTATTATTGGGCTGTTATGCTGCAGTAAATAGCTGGCGGACCAACGTTAAGGAAGGCTATTGCCCATGACACGATGCCAGTTCCGACGTGTGATGGGTTGAGAATGGCGATGAAACCATTACATGTGAGAAATCTCGTCTACAACACCACATACCTATATACAGTGTCTCATTAAATTATATACAAAAATGTTAGGCCTACCAGTACTCTATTTTCATTCTTTATTTCGTTCAATTCAATGCTTCTTTATTGTTGTTGTTCTATTCCAGCGCGCATGCATGAAAGCGCCAGCTAGAGATAGCTTGAAACATAACGCTAGGTAGCGGGAAGGCTCCAGGGGCTTGCCAGGGTGTGTTGGGTAGCCCACTGCCGAAGTGTTACCTGCACCTATCCTAATTAGTCCAATTCTCATCTTACTAGCAGCCTATAGGCTACGTAGCATACCTACAGATGGGTAGCAATGGGTAAGGGAGTACCCGTTTTACCTCGCCGTCGCACAGCTAGGGCTCTATCTATTGGACATTTCGTGACTTGTTAATTTACTTACCTCCTCCGACTTAGCACATATACTATGTAGTCGGTTCAAGATCATAGTCAGTGAACCAACGCATCTTTTTCCCTCCGATTCCCTCATTTTTTCCCCTCGCACGTTCTTCGCTTCGCGCCAATCTATCTAATCTGCCTACCGCCAGCAACAGTAGTTACCTAGACAGGTTGCCTGCGTCATCGGAGGCAGTGTACAGCACCTATTGTGGGTGTCTGTCGGTATCGGCTCCCTGTCGGCTCCCTTGCTCAGGCTGGCTAGCTACCGCTTAACCCATCAAGAGAGGGGCATTCCATATTTCAACGTTCAGCATTCCACGGCCTCATTGCCACCCCTGATCCCCTGGCAGCAAACTAACGCCTCAACGCTGTCTCTTTCCTTCTCCATAATATCTTTGACTTGACATCAATTAGTACCTTGTGGCTTCTTCTCTCCATATCTTCCCTTATACACATATAATATTTAACTACACGTCTTCTCCATACTATACATTTCTCGCCACCTACCTGCCGGTATCCCATTCGACGTCTATCTCGCCTGCTGTTCTCGTTCCGTTCCGGTGAAACCCCTCCGCCCCATTGACTTCTCGACTGCTTGCGCACAACTACATGCAAGGTTTAATTCGCTGCTCTCGCCTTCGACCGACCGTAAATAAGCTTTAGACGCTGAACTATCGAACGAGAGGCACTCTGGTTGCTGGAGCAGTAAAGCTTAGCTCGCATGTTACACAGAAGGATAAACACGACGTTGCGCTTCTGGTGTATTCCGTGATACTCGCGCATAATTTTGATCCTTCGCCGATGCCTGTTAGCCTGTCGAGTGCCCTGTCGCGCGCATTTTGACCGATCTTGTTCACCATGGCGGAGACAGCCACTCAGTGTCTCTCGCAAACGGCCGGCTCAGCATTACCAAAGGGCCGAACAACCATCTCCATCCCTCCTACATCGATAACTGCGCCTATAAACAGCGCAGTGAACCGACTTCGAAACCAACTGACCTTGTCCGTGGCGAGCCCTGTGAACCAGAATGGGAGTTTTGAGTTCGACCGTGTGCTCAAGGCAGGGTATGTGCAGAAACGGACCCAGAAAACAAAGGTACCATTCGAAATCAGCTGAATAAGTTACGACTGAATTGAGTGCTGATCTTCAACGTCCATTTTAGGTCTGGAAGACCGTCTACCTTGTCCTGCGGCCGAATGCGCTATACATGTATAAATCAGAGAAAGAAAGCAAGCTTCGACACAAGCTATTTCTATCAGAGTTATCGGCGGTGGTACCACTGAAAGACCCAAAACAGAAGAGGAATCATCTCATTGGTCTCTTTTCCCCGGCTAGAAATTATCATTTCGAAGCACCGACCGCCAAAGATGCGCAAGAGTGGATTGATCTCATAAGACAAAAAGCCAGGATTGAAGAGGAGGAGGAGGAAATGTTCTTAGCAAGCCCCGTCATCCGCCGTCAATCATTCGCGCCAGCAGCGATGCTGAAGAGCACTGATGGGACCCACGATCCACCTATTGCCGATCACGAGCGGTATCTATCAAGTTCGCCCGAGCCTGTGAACCGGCCTACATCGAAATCCATACGCTCTGTGGGGAGACGCCTGTCTCATAATGACTACTCTGGGTTATCTGCAAATGAGGTGGCCTCGCAATCTGACCTTTCCGATGTAGAGGGTCTAAGGGCACATGGGGCTTCGATCGAGAGCTTTACCGTGCCATCGACCTCTGCTTCTGGCGCGCCGTCTGGCTCGCTGCCCAAACGATCGGTCATGGGGGACAAGAACGCCAGTCAGTTGAGCGGGCTTAACGTGGAACGAGACCCTGATCGGGTCGTTTGGCAAGGTTGGCTTTGGTTCCTCAAAGGAAAGCGTGGTATGAGGCAATGGAAAAACTGCTGGGCTGTTCTCCGGCCGAGAAATCTGATTCTCTACAAAGACGAATCAGAGTACACGGCTTCGTTTATCTTGGGGCTGCCGTCGATTGTCAATGTGATGGATATCGATCCCATCAGCAAGACGAAGGTGCACTGCATGCAGATCATCACGGACGAGAAAAGCTACCGCTTCTGCGCTCATGATGAGGAATCTTTGGTCCATTGTCTCGGGACATTCAAGAGCCTCCTAGCCAAGAGGAAAGAGTTAGAAGCACGAGTGTCCGTTTCCGGTCAGGGACCTGTTGCGGCCTCCTAACTCATGCGGGCCTGGTGCAAGCCGGCAGTATCTTCCATTCCAGCGTGGTGATACTTCTCATGGTCAGATCGACCAAGCTGGGCATAATTGGCATACGCCATAATAGCACATATCACTGGCGGCTAATGACGAGTTGCCGCGTTTTACAATAACATTCAGAGTGATGCGACTGTTGACAGCTCACTATCACGAAACGGGGGCACTTTGTAATCCAAAGTAGCCTCGCGGTACGATCCTAACGAAATATAATACCAATTCCATATGTTCTAATAATCAATTTTACGGACCTTCTCCTTGGTTGGTGTGTTATCGTGATATCCCAAATTTATTTCTCAGACACCATTCATATGTCTAGCATTATGTAATCCCTAGTTATTAACCATATAGAAAGATGCCCATATAAACAGTCAAGTTGAGCTGTAAAGACCAAGGATGGTCATTATATACAACCTGAAGTAATTGACAAGATAGGTATCGCTATATTTCTAGTCTGCTTGTGATGCTCCTAAGGTTAGTATATCTTTCTCTTCCAGGATAGACGGATAGTAAATAATCAATGCCCGGTCCCCTAAACAGGTTGGTCCAACAAGAAACGACCCATCCCATGTACAACACCAAGAACATTACTACTTCAAGCGCCGGCCACACATCCAAGAACCCCAGAAAAACAAGGCAATTAAAGTGGATTATATTTAAAAGCTTCATATTTAAAGCATATTTTTTCCTGATTTTATTCAGGCTTTTGATTGTTTTTGAAAGTAGTAGATGTCCTGTGATCCTGGCACGTTTAGAGCAGTAGTGGACTACGGTACCCCACAATTCGCAGCAGAGATGCCGATCCAATCAGCAGTGCGAGTGCTGTCATGGGCAGCAGAGATCATCACTTTACTGCGTACAACCTACTCCCTACTCACTCAGTTCCCGCTGACCTGGTTTTTGAGGCATTTTCTGTCTGCGCTTTATGGATGCCATTGTTTTCATAACTAGAATGGTTATGACGAGAGGGACACACGAAATGTCCGCCATTGATACAGACCGAAAAGAGTGTTAAGTGCCCTCATTCATTCAGCTATCATGATGACTGAGGCGGCCTAAGCGTCAACCATCCTCCAGCTACGAGTATAGATCGCCAAGAAATCATGACAAGACAAGCGGTCCTGATCTACTGTCTATATCGAGTATAAGATCAGCTCTTGGGCTTGATACATCCTTGGGTCTGCTTGGGGAAGAGCCCTCCTGGTCACTGTGGTTCAGCATGCGGTCGAATTCCTGTTTTCGTCGTCTTATTTTCGGTTTTCCCTGCTGCTCTCCCTTGTTTTGCTGATTCTAGTGCAGGTCAAGGCCACCCTCATGCACACAATCCCGGCATGTCAGGTACCCATTATGCAGGTTGGCATGGCATGGCGCTCCCCGCATTACGTCTCGTTGGAGTAGAAGAACGACCTACCTCATGCGCACTGAATCCCAACAACCACACCTCCAGCCAAACTGGGGCGCCCGAATGACCTACTGAGCGTGCCACTTCGCCATCTGCTTCGCGTGTTATCATTGGGCGGGTTAGAAGGGAGGGTGCTAGATAGGTCAAGTGGCCTTGATCCCTTCCACGCGTCTTTTGAGATATCGCCTCTCTCGTTTTCTGTCTTCGACCCTCTTCTACTACTCATTATGTTGAAAGGAACCCCCCTTTCCACAAATGGCAGGTCCTAATGTCGGCCAAATTCCATATGGCTTTTTCTTTTGCCTCGGGCTGGGGTTCCTCGCAAGACGATTCGCCGGTAAGTCTACTGTAGAGAGTAGCAGTCCACATATGCGTGTGTTGGCAAAGAAGAGCTGGTGCGTGTGCTTCCCTGCGCGTGCCGTCCCTGTCTCGGAGATCTTGCATTATAGATTCACATCATGACATCAGGTCCTCCTACGTGAGGCGGCTACTTATATAACTCGACACCGTCTCTGGTATGACTATTCTTGCAGCTGCTGTCTTGCCTAGCCTCGTAGCTCGACCAGCTGAACTCGATCACCTGCTGTTTTGGACCGCGACCACTTCTCTCATCCTCTCATTCGGATTCATTGTGGCTCTTGGTTGGTTAGCCGCTTCTCAGAGGCCCAGCTCTGCATTACTGCACTTGACTATCTGTCGAGTCTAGCCATATCCTCATGAATAGTATGAGTGGGCTCCCACTGCGCTACTTAATGCCTATGTTGCCTTGTTGATATTTTGGTATTTTTCACAGTAATGAGCACTCGCTTGATATATTAGCACAGGAAGCACCACTGGTCTAGCCGCTTCTCCTAGTCGAACTAGATGTTATAGTAATAGTCGTGGCATTCTAATACCTGCCTGGTCTGTCGCGTACCACCCATTATGAAGTTCGCCGTTGCTGTGGCGATCTTGGGCGCTGCTCTGCCGGCGTTGGGAGTCAACCTACCGCTCCAAACGTCCTCACGATGGATTCTTGACGCTGATGGAAACCGTGTGAAGCTCCGTTGTGTCAACTGGGCCGGCCACCTCGAGGCCAACACCCCCGAGGGCCTGAACAAGCAGTCGGTTGACTATATCGCCGACTTCGTGGCTGCACAAGGCTTCAACTGCGTGCGCCTCACGTATTCCATCGATCACGCCTTGAATCCTGATGTCCCCTTATCTCAATCCTTCACTAACGCCGCCGCGGCTGCCGGCGTGGATGTTAATGCTATGAACAGCATGTACGCGCAGGTTGTCGAGAAGAACAGCTTCGCTGCTAATGGCACTACTCGAGACGCCTATGCTGCTGTTATTGCTGCTCTTTGGAATAGGGGTGTTATGACCATCCTGGACAATCACGTCAGCAAGGCACAATGGTGCTGTAAGTCCCCCGAGTTCGATGAAATTGTCGAGACTCATATTTACCTGTGGTTTATTTTAACCGAAGACGTTGCGACAAAACTAACATGTATTAGGCAACCTTACTGATGGGAACGGCTGGTGGGATCAGGGAGCTGGTTATAACGACGCAAATAGTCGCTTCTTCAAAACCGACAACTGGCTCAACGGCGTCGAGGCCATGGCGACATGGGCGAATTCGCAGCCCGGCGTGATTGGGATGGGCATGCGCAACGAGATCCGCGAGTTTCTCCTCCAAGGCACGTTCAACGGCCGGGCGGACTGGTACAACTTCCTCGGGCAGGCAGCCACGCGCGTGCACCAGGCGAACCCGTCCGTGCTCGTCATCATGGGCGGGACGCAGTCGTCGACGGACCTGACGCACATCCGCACCGAGGGCAACATCGACTGGAGCGGCTGGGCGGGCAAGCACGTCTGGGAGTGGCACGCGTACCAGTTCACCGTGACGTACGCGCTCGCGAGCGGGAACTGCGCTCTGCTGAAGCAGACGTACGGCCTCTTCAACGGCTTCGTGCTCGAGCAAGGGGAGGACTACACCGCGCCCCTCATCCTCTCCGAGTTCGGCTTCGGCATGACCGGCGGGCCCAACGAGGGGCTTTCGGATGCTGATAATGCGTACTTCCAGTGCCTGAGGGAATACGTCCTCAGCAACGACTCCGAGTGGTCCCTCTGGGCGCTCATGGGCTCGTACTATGTGCGCGAGGGCGTGCTCGATCACGACGAGGGCTTCGGCGTCTTTGATCATGATTGGGTTGGGCTGAAGAATCCGAATCTGACGTCGTTGCTTCAGCCCATGTTCCAGGTTACGCAGGGCCCTTGATTTCTATCGTTGTTGTGATTGTTATTTTGTTCGTTCGAGGATATAGTAGCCTGGGCAATAGGGGTGAAGTATGGGAGTATATTGGTCACATTTAGTATAGGAAGAGCAGAACGATGTATATATGTCATAAGCAGACGGCTTCGAATCTCTAATCAGCTAGGTCAGTCATGATATAACCCCCGGGACGGCGAACAGACTGGGTAATAGTAGTTATAGATACCCCCTCTCGTCATTTATCCAATGCCTCGTTGTCAATTTGAATACAATCTACATTGTCCAAACTTGATAGACTATACGCCCCTGTTCAATATCCCGCGTCGATATGTTCCTACTCATATGTAAGGCTTTCCTGCCTGAATTACAAAGTGGGCATGTCCAACTGCTCGTTCATACCCAGGGCCTTTTTCTAGAGGTGTCAGCGCTTACTGCCCCTATTCTCTCCTCCATATCATACTCGAAGTGATGATACGATGATAGCCCGGAACCGAACGGCAGTCTTTAGCTCTCTGAATCTAGTCTGAGTCCATCCCAAGGTCCTTAAGATTGTGCAGGCGTATCGCCAATATTATCGTTATAGGGGATCTACATCTTATAAAAGTCACGAATGTTAACAACATAAATAAGGCACCCTCTACGGTAGTTCGAAGATGAGCAACGAGACATAATCGCTCGTGTCCCGATAGGGCTGGAGCGAAGATGTTAGGAGATCACATTTCCCATAATTACGAACTCGATATTTGAGCTAGTACCAAATTTCTCTTTCACTCATAATATGTACGTAAGCCCAAGCGCAACAGAGTTCTAGGATACCAAATTCTTGTCCAAACAGAGAGTATTTTTCATGGAAAAATATATGACCTCTTGCAAGAAGCCAAAAAGTGTGGTGATAAAGTGTTCGTAATCAGTATGCATATCTAAGTGAGAGACGCGAGCTATACATGATCACTCTCGACGCTTCAATGGGGTGATTAATATCGATGTTTTCGAACCAAATACAGTCCCGTATCCCTTCATATTTTGAGTGATATTTCCAAACTTGCTATCGCTGGAAAGTTGTACGCTACAGGCGATATAATATATCACCATTAACGAGCATCGTTAGGATGATACCTACTAAGGAAGTGCTGAGTAGCTCTAATGAGTGCTACACCTAGTAGTCGCGAAATTTAAGATAACTATCCTCAAGAGACACACAGGGCTTCCTTTACTCTAGATCACAACATGTACGAATGGATATAGATTCGCGAAGCCGTAATTGAGGCTGAAGGGAGGTTTATTAGACTAGATACACCTTCCTCCAACTCGGGAGGCGCATTCGAAACCCAAATGTACATGTCTTCAAAAAAGACCCGAAAAACTGTCCAATTGTGTTGTCTTCGAACGTGTACGCGTTGCTTTACTCTCTGATCACGCACAGTAGCCTGAGAGAACAGGCTTGCCAAATTCACATGATTATGTTGAATCTTCTGAACTAAGACCATAGTGGGTATTCTGTCGCTACAAAACGTGTACACATTCCACTCTCCTCAATGCTCCCGTACTAAGAGCACCAGCTAATGCGGCAATAGGTTTCTGCCCACCAAGTAACTAGTTTATAAGTTAAGGCCGCGTGTCTGTTTACCTAGACTCTCAACGTATCAAACTCGACCGGAGCCCAACCAACCCTATATGGTGGGACGGTAGGTTGCTGAAAGCCAAGTAGAAGAAGGAAATAGAATTCAGACACTGATGTGATCGAAACCCGGTATCTAATATTATCGCTGTTGCTAACGCTGAGTGATGACACTGTATAGAGATGTATCGCTGGGCCCGGACCAAATTGGCCGAAAGGTTAGAAGGTTATCGGTCTCCATATATGGTTTGTTTCCTTAGGTCTGAATTGGGTATTGTAAAGTGCATACGAACCCGCACCTACCAGGTTTACGTTGGCGGACGCGTAGACGCTGGTTGTCTAGGTGATTGGCCATCGGTCATGGAGATGATCACGTAAGGTCTTGTTATGGTACCGCGGCCAGATGGATCTGGTGTCGTGGTGGCTCGGATGATGCAGTACCCGCTGTAGGGGAGGCATAGCTGAAGACGATCGTCTTGATGCCAGCAAGACCTGAATATTATTGCTGAATACTGATGGGTCTTTTCGTCTTGACGCGCTTGCAAATGTCCTGGTAGACCGTGATATCTCTTTTCCATACTAGATTCAGTGGGCAGAGATTAACGAAGGGGAGCGTAATGGTAAGGAAACCCATCACCAGGCGAGTTGGCCCAACACAAATGAAGGCTGCAACGGAATTAATGCCAATCGATTGCTTCCGCCGTGTTCCTCGGCCTCGCGGTGGTACAGGACCGTCTAGGTTCGCAGGCGTCGCATCTCGAGCTTCGCAAATGATCTTGATTCTTCATGAATCCGCCCTAGCACCCTCCTAGGCGACCGAATCACTAGGTAGGTGTTTTCTGATATACCGAAGACGGGATGTCGTGAATATTACCGCGGAAGCAGGCAGGCGGGCAGTCATTTCCCTCCTTTCTCCAGATTCGAGACCTTCGCCACGACAGAATGCACCCGTTGTGAACAAGCAGGAAACTAGGAAATAACGGGATGAATAGAAGATAGTCTGCGTATTGATAGGCCCGCAAGTAAGGATAGCTGGGGCGACGTTGCGTTTCCCTGGCCGATTGTATCTTCACTCGCTGGTTCTACCATCATTTCTACAATATAATGACCTGCTGGTATTCCACCCGTACTCGAGAAACACCGTGTCGATATCTTGACTAGATAGTGAGAACGGCTAGGACTTGCTTCTAGATCGCTTTGGATTGACGAGCACTCTATGTCTCAGATCCCAGAACGAGGACAAAAACAAAACCCAGAGACATAATCTACTTTTGACATATCTCGGATCACACATAAATGTATGGAGCTTTATGCGAGAACCCCTCAACTTGTTCGTCAAAGCCCGAGTCAACAGATATGACCGTACATACTACTAGTCGGTACGCAGAGAAAGCTAGAGAACTCCTGCTTAGCATTCTGGACAGGGCTATCATCACGGACTGGGCTATATAGGCCTACGACATTTGGCATTGAAATTACAGCTATAGCAATAGGTCTGACTGGCTGGCTAAGCTTGTGTTATGGAACACTGCCTTCAGTGATAGTCTAATGTATAACACCCATGGTAAGGGTTGGCTTACTATATAGAACACGAACTGTCAACTTCAAGTCTACCCTCGTTTATTAACAAGGTAGCCTAGAGCCCGAAGACCCAGGCCTTTAATCTTCACGCAATACGACAAATTTTCGATTAATTCATGTGCAGAGTACTCTGTTCTCGAATATCTATCAACATCTAGACAGCTTGCATTAGTCCTGGTTATCAGGCTTCCAGGTGACGCCACGTGGAGGCTGCAAGTCCGATTTTGTCACCCTTATATACAAGAAATGGTAATACATGATAATAGATAATAATATATAGCAAGTAGATGGCAATAAATGGTAATAGATGGCGATAAATGGCAGTAGATAAAAATAGACATAGGAACGCTGCAAATGAAGATAATAGAAAGGCCGTGAGAAAAGAAATATTAAGAACGCTGGATAAAAATGTGAAAAAAAACATTGGAAACGCTGCGAGAAAGGAAATGTTAAGCACGCTGAGTAAAGATATTGAGAACGCTGGGTAACGATAATAGAAACGCTATGAAACGAAAATATTGGAAAGGCTGGGAATAGAAATATAAGGAACGCTGGAAAGAGAACAATAGAAACGCTGTGAATAGAAATACAAGGAACGCTACAAATGAAGATGATAGACAGGCTGTAGATTAAAATGTTAGGAACGCTGGGATAAGAATATTAGAAACGCTGAGAATAGAAATATTAGGAACGCTGGGAATAAAAATATTGAAGAGGCTGTGAATAATATTGGTAAGGAGGGTGGAGGGTGGTGTGGTATGAATATTTGGTCGTGGTAGTAGGTGGGTAGCCAAAAAAAGTTGTAAAGGAGATGGAGAGAGAAGGGAAAAAATTGAATCGAGGGAAGAGAGGGCAGCTATTTATACGCCCCAGAAATGAGCCATAGCAGTGATTACTGAGCACCCCAACGACGCTCATGGAATCTGAGGAACCAAGCGGAATCGCAAGGAATAAGGCGGGGATAGAAAGGTGAAATATGCTTTATGGGACGACGGTGAGAATGAGAGTTCGTCGGAGCATGAATTGACTCACATTCTATCTCCTTCGGGTTGCTTGTATAAGTGCGTGAATAAGCGCAAGCTTAATGTGGAAGTACGTCTTGGTTATGACAAAATTGAGCTTGGACTCTGGTTACTGGTATGGGTACATGAGCAGGGACAGTCGGGAATGAAGAAAGCATGTAGCGATGTATTGGAAGGGATGAATACCCAACACTGAACTGATGTTGGGAATGAGGCCCTGTTTACAATGGCCTTGGGGATCGAAACGAGCAAGACGGACCTTGTACGTGTATACGACACAATCCAGTCTACCTGGGTTAGTGAGAGCGAGCATATCCAAGACTTGCTACAATTCAACTCCGTCATCATACTTATTACCTCTTGGCTTATGACATGGAATTAGGGTTGATCTGCTTCGAACTCTCTCGCTTATTGTGTTCAGAGGGGGGGGGGGGCGGATTATGTATGTTGTGACCTGACAGTGTAGCGTTGACCCTTGTCTTGATCGTATTCTGAAATACACACCTATGAATTCAACGTGATTGCTTATGCTGCGCTGACTATAGGCGAGTCCGGAGTTCTATCGTGACCGTTTAGGCTTCTTTATTCTACCAGTAATCTGCATCTCTTACTCACTTAACATGCTGTGAAGGTATCTCTCGTATTAATTTCATGTTCGCCAAAACATAGTTACAGACTGGCCCCTGAACTCCCCTACGTGAACAGCATGCCGCGTATTACCCTAAATAGTTTTCCGTACAATCAGATATGCGCCTGTAAAGGTTTGCCGATTTGCTACCGAAGTAGGCCAAGTCAAATGCGTCGGCCGAAAAATAAGGGAATATGAATCAGTCATGCCCAAACGCTACCTGACTGAGGGAGCAGCAGAATAACCGAATCTCCTAGAAGCATCTATACAAGACATATCCCGATCTTGAGGATCTTGTTCCTGTAATCGGCAAACAGGTGGTTCAGATTCCGAAGTACGCATCGTCAAATTGAGCCATATCCGAGTCGTTATTACCAAAGAACATCATGTCATCGAATGTATGATCGTTGACCTCACCGCCTCCCAAGTCGAACATGTTATCCCCACCTCCGTTGTTATCACCAAGGTCAAATAAGTCGTCCATGTTTGAATTGGTATTTGACGGCTGCATGGCGTTATTTCCAGTTGTGTTAGTGGTGGTGGCATTGTTATTTCCGCTCTGAGGTGCAAAAGTCGCCAGGTCGAACTCCGGCATTGGAGCAGGAGGCGCCCCCTGAGGCTCGCTGGGCGGAGGAGCAAGTGAAAACTCCATGTGTGTGAAGTTAAGTTCTCCGTTCCCGGCACTGGCAGCAGTTCCATCGTTGGCCCCTGCGGACGGAAGGCTTAATGTACTATCCATGGGATTATCCTGAACCGCCTTAGTAGCTGGAGCTTGTTGCACAGTGTGAGCAGGCAGGTTTGCCTTTGGGGGCTGTGAGGGTGATTGAGATTTCGGCTGGGTTAACGCATTCGAAGACTGCATTGCTTGCAGACGTGGGATCTGTGGCGGAGGAACAGGTGTCACCTTGACAGGTGGCGTAGGTTTGTGAACTGGTTTGGGAGAGGGCTTCACATTTGTTGTGGGAGCCGGGCGGGCTGGTGGTTTGACGGAACCAGCTTGAACCCTTGGGGAAGGCTCCTTCTCCCCAACGGTTAGGTCAACCACGTCGGAAGACATGCCCATGCCCATATCCGGAAAAGGCGCAACCGTCTTCGTCTCTTTGCTTGAAGGGTACGGAGCAACGGCCGGGACAGGAGTAGAAGCTGGGATAGGAACAGGACTCGGTGTTGGAACTGGAGGAGCAGCAATAGCAGCAGCCGCAACACCAGCACCAGCACCAGCACCAGCAGAAGCATTTAAGTTACGAGAATGCGCCGCAGCAGAGGGGAGTTCCATCACTGGGGCTGGCGGTGCCGCGGGTTGCGGCGCGGGACCGGGAACGGGAGCGGTTACTGGAGCCGGGGCCCGGGCCGCATGCAAGTTCTCCAAGTCCCTGAGCAGGACGGATTTTGCGCGAATCTGCTACAGATTAGCGAGGACATCGATTGCAAGGCATAATAGATATCGTGTGATGGTATACGCACAATTTCACTCTCTATTTCATTCAGAGCAAGGTGATATTGGGTTAACGAGTCACTCGTCTTAGCCCGGATTCCGCTGTGAGTGCCATTGAGTGCTCCCGGTCCATCTTTGGCAATCACCTTGAAGTGTTTTCCCGCTTGGATCAGCTGTAGGACAGTATAGCGAATCAGTACCGCAGTCAAGATGCACTAGGCATATAACTTACAATGTCTTTGTAAGATTGCTGCATGACTTGCAGAGCTTGCCCGTGGTTTGTTGGGGTCGCCATTGCCGTAGATAACGTAGCGACTAGGCATACCCGGATGACCAAAATGAAAGGGATAGTGTAGTTGCACGGCTGTAGGTGGATTCCCAGTGCACACAAGAAACTAATATTAAAAAAAGTCGCTCAAAAAGGAGAAAGGGAGAATTTGACGTTGGAGGAGGCGTGTGAGGACTGAAGGCTTGGTTGGTTAGGAGACGAGTAGTGATACAAGCACATAGTCCGAGAGGTACTTACAGGTGGATAGCAGACCTACATACCCCTAGCTCAAAAGTACCTTTTATGTATTTGGCAAATCTGGGGAGCGAGCACCTGGTCCCGTAGCATGTCGTGGCTGAAGTTGTGGCTAGACAGATCCATCTTGTACAGACATGTAGATACCTACTTAGGCACCTACGTACTGCTCACATCTAGGTTTGTCGACAATAGTATGCTCAGGCACCCAGATATCTTGTGCTTATTACATACTATTATAGCTGATCTGGACTATTTCTCATAGCCTTTACACAGGCCACTATGCGCGGAATTATTGTTGTTAGCTAGCCTACCAAGTAGGCTTATCAGAAGGTAGATATCGATATCATGGGTGTGTTCTTGTATTCCTGACTTGCCCAGTATGTAGTTACACTACCTGTAACTTCTTTTAGGCCTACATTGGTCTGCTCAATAATTAGTACTGATTTGTTGAAGATAGAGCAGGTTTATTGATTGAGAGCTCAAATAATATAGATAATAGGTGAATACATGCCTATTAGGCTAGCAAATGCACCTACCTACCTTAAGTGAGGACTCCCGCTTGACAATAAAGAGTTATGTTAGCTAGGCTTGACTAGACTCCCCGAGGTTCCTGAATTTTATTGATGCTCATCTGGCAGATACAGTACTTGATCGCCCGGTCCGATGATGGAAGGAGTACATGCATGTCGGTATTGAATATTGCCCCGCTATGTGGCACTAAGGTCCCAGGCGGTATTCTACTTGCCAGAAGGTATACATACCTACATGACCTTGCTACCAGACAAAGTTGTTTTGGTGAGACATTGGATAAGCTATAGAAACTGCGGCCGTAACTACCTACCTAGGAAACAATACGTGTAGATTTATTCTAGGATGTTACTAATTATACCGCAAACAGTTAAAATGTTCTTTGTATATCTATCTGCCCGACTACTAGATGAGAGCTATGGTACGTTTTAGAGCATCAATAGTAGGTTCTCAAAGTACATGTAGTGCCTAAGAGTGTGACATGGGATACTAACTGTCTCCAGCACTTATACCTCTTGCTTGGAGGCAAAGCAGGTGCCCCTGGATGTACCTAGGGTCGGCAGATGCTGTATACACCAGCCACATCTGTCGCATTCTGCCCCTTCTCCCAACCAGACCCCCAGACTTCCAAGGTTGTCACTCTCCACCTTGGGCGGTACTTCAATACTTTGGACCCCGTCGCCAATTTCTGTTTGCTTCGGTTTCCTCTCCTCCCCCTCCCATCTCCTACATCGTTGTGCGAAATCGCCTTTCCACGTATCGTCGGTGTGTGCGCGAGAGAATCTGGGGGACTCCTCCTTCTAAGGCAGTTTCCTTTTTTTTCTCACCTCTCGTCTCGTTCTGGTCTTGTGTATCTCGTTATCATCATCGTCGCTGCTGGTCTCTTATTTTTCTCTCTCTGGCTCGCTTTTTCCCTTAGCACCACCACCACTATCGTCATACTCGTCGTCACCATCTCTGCGTTCACGTATTTGTCTAGCATCTACGGCTGATCCGTACACCTGGTCTTGGGCGCTTGTCTATTTGACTTTATTCTTTATCAGCTGCCACCATTTCCCGCGAATCACTATACTTGTGCCTCACGGCTTGCGCTGGGGTTCGCGGTCTGCGCCGCATATTATTGCCACAGCCCACTTAGAGCTCCTATCTGCATCTTCGGCGAGCTTGTACAGCTGAGTCGGCGCTGCACTCACTCGGCCCGATTTGCTCGAGAAGCTCCCGTAATTACGTCCGCGCTCATTGTCGCCGTTGTGCAGACCGAATAGCTCCGTACGGAAGTGGGATATCGTGGGCTTCACCACCGCATATCGGCGACTCCTCTCCAATCTCCTCTCCCAATCCCAAGGCTGAGCAGGACAACCAAATTGTGCCAATACCCCACCCCCAGTTTTCCTCCACGAACCAACGAAGTTACGACTTTCAATTCAAAGCCTGCAAGTTTTTTGTCCACAAAGCAACGCACGACGGCATTTTACTCGTCCATTTATCGGTATCAGCTACCAGCACTGTCATTTTTGACCTCTCTGCATTTAAGACGATCAGCATAGCACAATATCTTCATCTCCGTTTTACTCATATGGCAGACTCCGGCGCGCCCCCTGCTGGTTCCCAGCTCCCACCCCCACCACCGCCTCAACCTAACGCTGGCGCTCCTGGGTTCGACAACAATCAGAACGGCCAAGCCAACCCAGCGCACATGCCCCCTCCACCGCTGCATATTCCGCCCAACACGAATCCTATCCCCACGGCAATCACGTCCCCTATGTCCGCCGTTGATAAGAACTCGGTTCTATCCCCTACTAGCGGAGGTCCCTTTCCACGTCGAGTTGCGCCCGAGCCTAACAAGCGTGCACTCTATGTTGGTGGCCTTGACCCCCGCGTTACCGAAGATGTACTGCGCCAGATCTTCGAGACAACGGGGCATGTTCAGAACGTTAAGATCATCCCCGACAAGAATGTGAGTCACGTCTGGCACTATACATATATGACTGTGGTTATGGATATTCAAGCTGCGCCCATCTGCCACCTTCCTCCATTTCGATGCTTGACTCGACTTCTAACTGACCACACCTAGGCTAAGGGTTACAACTACGGGTTTGTAGAGTACGATGATCCCGGTGCGGCTGAGCGTGCCATGCAGACTTTGAATGGCCGTCGAGTACATCAAGCTGTAAGTTTTGTTTCATATGGCTTCTTTGGGTGGAGACTTACGATCTCAAAGGAAATTCGGGTCAACTGGGCCTATCAGTCCAATACCTCGAACAAAGAGGATACTTCGTCCCACTTCCACATCTTTGTTGGTGACCTGTCCAACGAAGTCAACGACGAGGTTCTTCTCCAGGCGTTCTCTGCTTTCGGCACCATTTCTGAGGCTCGTGTTATGTGGGATATGAAGACGGGCCGGTCGCGGGGATATGGTTTCGTAGCTTTCAGGGAGCGCGGTGATGCCGAGAAGGCTTTGAGCTCTATGGATGGGGAGTGGCTGGGCTCTCGTGCCATCCGATGCAACTGGGCTAATCAGAAGGGCCAACCTTCCATTGCCCAACAACAAGCCTTACAGGCAATGGGTATGACGCCCACTACACCTTACGGCCACCACCATTTTCCAACCCATGGCATTCAAAGCTATGACATGATCGTTAACCAGACGCCTGGCTGGCAAACGACCTGCTATGTGGGAAACCTTACTCCGTATACAACCCAAAATGATCTCGTTCCGCTATTTCAAAATTTCGGCTATGTAACGGAGTCTCGATTTCAAGCGGATCGTGGTTTTGCGTTCATTAAGATGGATACACACGAAAACGCGGCTATGGCGATCTGTCAGTTGAATGGCTACAATGTTAATGGCAGGCCTTTGAAGTGCAGTGTAAGTTTGCTTAGTTCTGCGATACACCGGTCGATGCTGACATATGGCAGTGGGGCAAGGACAAGACTCCTAGTAACCCTCAAGGGAACTTCGACCCATCGCAACAACAAGCGTTCAGTCCTCAGAGCGCCCAGCCCTCCGCCTACCCAGGTACACCGTCGACCTTTTTCCCCCAGTATGGAGGTAAGCTCGCATTCAGCTTGATAACAATGTCTTGAAGCCTAACTAAACAATCGCAGGTCAATATGGAGGACAGCAACAAGGATACGGTGGTCCTCCAGCTCAATCACCTGCTGGTTACGGAGCTCAGCCAATGGGCTATGCTGGACCACCGAGTGCGGGAGGCTATGGCCGTGGCCAGCAGCCCCCGAATCAACAGTGGAGCCAGCCTCCCCCGAACCAGACCTTCAACAGCGCCTACCCCGGCTATCAGGGCTAGCACCTCAAAGCCAAGGCGGGTTCTGTGGTCACAAAATAGGGTGCAAATGTTTTGCTTCTTGACGAAGGGCTTACTTAGGAAGGAACGTTGCGAAAGTCATCGGCGCAATACCGGTTACATATGTAGGTTCGCCCTGATGCTAGCGTCGGTGCGGTTATTCTACTGGGCTACAATGATGGAAAAACTGGACCTTTCTTTGTTTTCTTTTCCAGGTTTTATGTAACCCATTTTCTTCTCTCGTGACTTTTCATTTATTTTCAGTCTCAATTCCCCTTCTCTGTGGCTGTGTGATACTTGCTTTGATTCGAGCACGATGTTAAGCTCCATTGTTGTCATATTGATTCATTCCAAAAGTTTCCGGCATCTTTCTAAGCACTACTTTGATACCTCCAGGGCGATCGTTGATACAACTGCAATACTGCCATATTTGCCATGGGCTCTAATGAAGTTACGGCTACTGCTTGCTGCTCTTTGCCGCCTTTGGGCAATAAGAGCAAATATTGGATTTCCTAGGACTGGGTCCTTTGTGAAAAGCGAGATATTAAAGAAAGAGGCTGAAGATGTTGAAAGATCTTTGTATTAAGTGCATCCAATTGCGGGTCGACGGGCTTCTCGTAGCGCGATATTGCGCCTGGATATAAACGATTTCATGAGTGGCGGGAACGAGGGAGCTGTAGCTGGGGGGGGGGGGGGGAGGGGTGGTGTTGGCTAGGTTGATGACATCAACTACGATTCGCGGATGATGATCAAGATGCCCGAATCAAAATATAAAAATTCAAAACGTTGCTAGTAACTTTTATCTCCGGATGCGACAAGTTCTGCGACCTCGGGGTAAACAAACCCGTCGCATAGGTTAAATATTGAACCTGGTTTTCAGGCATGACTGGGTGGCTGGACTTCGATGATCAGGCCATGTAATAGACCTGTGCCCGAAAAAAACAAGCACTACTGCCCCAGCGCGATATATTTTGAGGCTCTTTCTACTAAAGTCTCTCGGCAAGACTGGCAAAATAAATTTGTGGTTCGACATTACCTTAACCCTTTAGTTCTAGTGGGCATTCGTTGATGTAACCCCTGACCTAGCCTGTTGATGTGTGGTACCATTGGGCACGGCAGACTCTATCAGATCAATGCCTAATGGCTCGGCTGCGCGCACCTCTCTCATCCCTCCTCCACTGGACGATGAAGTCCTTTTCAGCCTCGAACCTTCGTTACGACGTTCCAAGACACAAGGCTTCATCGTGCTTACCTGTCTTGGATGGCTTGGTGAATCCAGTACTACGAATTAGTGCTACGGACGCGTGGCTTGTGGTAGATGGCTTGAGCTGATCAGACATACACGTTGGGAATGGATGAACGTGATTTCCGTTCTAATTGATCAGTCTGTAATGCACTCGTAGGTTCCGACAAGACGTAGAGCGGTTGAAGGAAAGTTCTTAGCTGCGTATCTGATGCATCAATTCTTCGATACAATGTGTATGCATGCCTAGTCTCAACAACAAGCAAACTTAAACAGAGGTCTTTTGTCTAATTAATGATAGGAGCGGCTAGAACGCGATAAAGAGATCCGGAGTTGAGAGTCTGACGGAAAGGGAATAGAGCCTATTGTAAAGAGAAAATGCAGAAATTGAGGCAAAGAAGGAGGCAGTTCAGGAGAGGGAAAGCGCCGACCAGATAGCAACTGAATTCGGTCATGTTCTATCTATGCCTCATCTCGCAAGACCACCAAAAGACATCGAAACAGAGGTGTCACAAGGATTTGCAACATCGCTTAAGACTCGGGAAGAGTCAGCGAACAATACTATGGTGTCTCATCTCTAGCGTGGTAAGCAACGATCACGACCCTGATATTGAAGATCATGAAATGCTTAACCTTAGGTAGAATAACCCCCTCGGAACGCCTACAAATAAACTCCAGCCTGTCGTCTACATATCTTCCCCGGCCACAAAGATATACCCTACAAGTAGGTAGATACCTAAGGTAATAACATCGAGCTAAAGCTAACATTGGGCCTTGCGATCGCCATTGGGGCTGTCCTAACTAAGTTTCACGATGAACGTAACCCAAAACGATGGCAAGAACCGTTAGACGATCCAGCAGGATATGCTGATCTCGGACTTGGCGCCTGTGGGAGCTTGTGCATACGTATATCCATATATATCCTTATCAGTATTTATATGCTCGGAACTTTGAAGATATATATACCTAGGTTAGTAGGAAGTTGAGGTATTCCAATGTTATTACCTCTTTGTCTCGTGCATGTTGGTGGCTTGAGGTGTACCTGGACCAACACGCCCCTTACCTTTTAAAGTAGTAGTAGGCAACTTGTAACCTGTAGATGCCCAAACCAACGCTATGCAATGCCAGAGCGGGCAGTCGGCGGGTGTAGAGAGTACGCTAGCGAAAGTTAATGTAGTAGGTACCTACCGGTATAATCCCAGCGCGAGCGGATGCCTAACGCCCACGCAACCTGCAGCGTAGACGCTATCGTGCCTCCATGCACCCTACCCAACCTCCTGGCCGGCCGGTGCTATTGTGCCGGATGCTGTGTAGGTGTTGCTTACAGCAGTTAATTCTGCCTACCTACTGGTATCTACTTAAGTTAGTTACTGAGTTAGCATGTGTCGGTCGGTGACCCGCCAAAGTAATGGGCCCTCTTGTGCTCCTCTGTCCTCCCGCCTCCTCTCTGTCCGCCTCTGCCTCGATACTCGACGTACTCGCTCACCCAAGGTAGCTCTTTATCAGCTGCCCGCCTACCCTACCTACATAGGTATCGAGTGGCCTCCCCGAGTAACATGACGATAACTTCATACTACAACGCACATATCTTGACCCACCCCTCAATCACCCTTCCTGCGACGGGCTGACTCGGTCACTTAATCACTCGGCAGCGATTGTCGCCGCTGTCGCTATCATCATTCTCATTCCCATTCTCATCCTCATCTTCATTCGCCGTGTCATCATTCATCCCACCCCCGGGGGGAAATCCATACCGGTCGAGGTGGACAAGCATATTCCCCTACCTACCTACCCATTGGTACTAACCATTCATTCATATCAAGCCTATTATAGCCCAAGCAAACCTATCAATCACAGCCATACGTAGTAGATACCTGAACCTGCTGCATTTCCCCCTTCGACTTCTCTATACCACTGCAGCCAGCCAATCAGTCTGGACGAGTCTGGACGAGTCTTCCCCCCTCTTGTTCGTCCTCGACTTGTGCCATGAATGAATACGTGAAAGACGAACTACTCGCATTAGCCTAGATACTCGGATTGCCTTGCATCTAGGGTTCGAGGTATGTGCTCAAGGTCTATGTACCTTTTCTTATGTTGCTTGTCAACCACCACTCCTTCGTTTTTTTTCCCCCTCCGAACATACCAGCACGCCAACTGCTGCTCATAACAATCCCACGGTACCAAGGAAGCTCGGCTTGTCCACGTAGCCTGCCGGCCGCCCACGTCCCCAGTTCTCGTCTTTAAAGTTTCCAAAGTCACAAAGTCACAAAGTCCCAAGCCTGCACTGCCCACCCACTTCGAACACTACTACCGTGCTGCCCATTCCCCAGCCATCGCCCTCTGCTCTGTCTGGTCTTACTTTTAATTTGTCTGCCCGCCCGCACGTTCGCTTACTTGCTTGCTTACTTACCTATCTGGTCCCGACAGAGCGTCCCGTATCTGACTTGCTGCTGCTGCCGCCGCTCACTCCGCCGGTCTGTCTCTCTGGCTCCCGACAGCTTTCCCACCCCTCCACATCAGCAGCCCACGACCTCCACTCTCTCTGACTACAGCACACTCTGCTTTGCGGGCCACGTCTGGATACCGCCTGGACGCCGCGTCAACTGCAAGGGCTCTTTCTTCTTCCCGCCCGACCGCCATGGATCAATGGCAGGGCTATCAGGACGCCACCGGCGCGCCGAGAAGATATAACGGCAGCAGTCAAACCACGCCTACCCGGGAATACCCTCAACAGCAGCCTGCGCTGGCTCACCCACCTGCTGGCTTCAAGTACGATCAATATCAGGGCTCAATAAACCCCCATTCGGCGCAATCTAGCGTCGCGTCGCCTATCAGCGTCCCGCGCGACGGTAATGGCGACGTCCCCATGCAAGACGTCCATGACCCCTACGGTGCTATGAAGTATCCTATGCGGCCACACCACCAGTCTCATCTTTCGGGCAGCGGCCGATCAGCTAACCTGCATTCTCCCTCTGAGCCTTCGGCTGCTGCTCAACGTTACTCGCCCATGGAGGTTCTTTCGCCCACGTCACCATATGGCTCTAAGGTGCCATCGAACCAAGGACAGTTCTCGACACCGCATAGTCAGCGCCAGTCCCCGAGTCGATCTGACTATCCCCCTACAAGCCCTTATTATGGTCGCCAGGGCTCGCAGCTCCCCCCGATAGCGCCATACGTCAACAACCAGGACAACTATCAGTCGCCCACAGCGCCTTCCCTTGATGGCGCTTATGCTAATGATCCCAAGTCACCCAGGCGGCAGCCGCATGCGCAGGCCTCCAAGGTGCCGGTGGAGAAGAGGCCCGTTCCTCAGCTGAGGAAAATTGAAGCTCCTTCTGAACTACAGCCTAGGATCAACTCACAACCACCGTTTCGAAGAGCGAACCCTGAAGGTGGTTTCATAAGTGTATGACCCTTAATCTGGAATTCCTCAACAATACCACATGCTAAACTGTTCTCGTAGCCCCTGCAAGCTCTCACGGTACATCTACCTGCGACGTACCGGATATGCAATCCTAATTTTAAATACGAGTCCTCGAGGAATCCTCGCCGGGTGTTAACCAAACCAAGTAAAGGGACAAAGAATGACGGATTTGACAACGAAGACAGCGACTATATCCTCTATGTCAATGACATACTAGGATCAGAGGAAGCTGGCCACAAGTGCGTCTCCCGTTGGCATGGTCAATACTTACCTGGAAAACTAACCTACCTAGGAACCGGTACCTCATCCTTGACGTCCTCGGGCAAGGAACATTTGGACAAGTTGTCAAGTGCCAAAACCTGAAGACACAAGAGGTCGTCGCTGTTAAAGTCATTAAAAATCGAACAGCTTACTTTAATCAGAGCATGATGGAAGTATCGGTATTGGATTTGGTATGTTGGTTGTGCCGCGACATCGCTTGTCACTCTGATGCCTAACCAGTGGACAGGTGAACACAAAGCTCGACAAGAACGATGACCATCATCTGCTACGGCTTAAAGACACTTTCATACATCGGCAGCATCTTTGCTTGGTATTCGAATTACTAAGCGTCAATCTGTACGAATTGATAAAACAGAATCAGTTCCGTGGCCTTAGCACGACACTCGTGCGAGTTTTCGCACAACAGCTGCTGAACGGACTAGCCCTCTTGAACAAAGCTCGATTAATACATTGCGATTTGAAACCGGAGAATATTTTACTCAAGAATCTGGAGAGCCCGATCATCAAGATTATCGATTTTGGTTCGGCTTGTGACGAGCGGCAAACAGTATATACCTACATACAATCACGATTCTATCGATCGCCAGAGGTACTATTGGGCCTCCCATACTCGTCTGCGATCGACATGTGGTCTCTCGGCTGTATTGTAGTCGAACTTTTCCTGGGGTTGCCACTGTTCCCTGGTTCTTCGGAGTACAACCAGGTATCAAGAATCGTCGAAATGCTAGGCAACCCGCCCAATTGGATGATTGAGGTTGGCAAACAAGCCGGTGACTTTTTCGAAAAGAGGCAGGATGAATATGGCCGGAAGAGCTATCATTTGAAGAGTATGGAACAATACTCGAGAGAGCGCAACGTGAAAGAACAACCTAGTAAAAAGTACTTTCAAGCGAGCAATCTGCCCGAGATCATCAAAACATATCCTTTGCCGCGAAAGAACATGAAACAGAGCGAGATCGATCGAGGTGAGTATCCAGAGAGTCTTCGCGTTGGATGGACGAAGGCTAATCGTTCTCCTTAGAAATGAGCAACCGAACGGCTTTTATCGATTTTGTCCGAGGGTTGTTAACAATTAGTCCTCTTGAACGGTGGTCGCCCCAACAGGCCAAACTACACCCGTTTATTACGCAGCAGAAATTTACAGGCCCTTTCGTTCCGCCAATGAACCTGAAGTCAAGCTCGCTTAACAGGTCACCAGCGCCAGGCACTCAACAGCAACAGCAAGCCGCTGAACTCAGCAAGCAAAGAGAAAGACAACAGGCAGCGGCCCAAGCTCAGGCAGCGGCCCAAGCTCAAGCCCAGGCTGCTGCTCAAAGCAACTACGCGATGCAAACTAATCAGTATCCCCAGTCTCCCCATGGGCAGCCTCCCATATATGGGAATAATGGCATGTATACTCCAGGCGGCGGTCATGGTCCACCTCCCCCTTATGCTGCCCAACAATCGCCATATGGTCAAATGGTCATGAATCAACCACCGGCACAGATGCCAGCCGCCAACTATGGCGGTGTACAGCAACCGAACTTATACCAGCAAGCTACAGTGCGTGCGGGACGCCAGCGAGCGTCTACCATGGATCAACAGCAGAGCGGAATCCCCGCAGCAATTCAGAGGGTCGCGAGCCACCTGGATCCAAGCCAACCGATTCGACTGCAGCCAAGCCCAGCTTACTACCCACCACCAGCTGACGGTATGGGTCTCACGGATCCCGGCTCTGGTAGAGTTGCCGGGCGACGAGATAGTCGGGCACAAAGGGGCGGTAATAGAGGCGGCAATCAGGATTTTATCCGGAATTTGGAAGCACGAACACTCGAAGAGGGCTTCAGTAACCAAAGCCCGTGGCATTGAGGAAGCTACCCAATATTTAATGAGCCGGCAATATGTCCACGTCTAGTCGCTTGCCTACGCATCCATCAGGCCCCCGCACAGCCGTACTCGAGTACATATTGGAGCCTTGAGTCTCAGCTGATCTAATTGAGTGCAGACCTGAGATGGTGCAATGAACATTGGTCTCAACCGTATGATCAAGACGAGAGATCAACGGGGCAGGTATAGAAAACCCTGAGAGGCGCACCACCAAACGCAACTGTCGAACCGATGCTGAAGTCAGGTCTTGATCACTCCGCGCAAACGGCTAAGAGCTTTGACGGGCATGGAATTGCGAGCCCAGCTACTCAACGAAAGGGCTAAGACAGCATAGAGTCCGATCGCGAGATGCGAAGAACCCATCTAGCTAGAGGTGGCTCCACCCCACCTGGTTGCATGCCTCACAGGTGCAGGTGCATTCTTTGGGGTGCTTCTTTTGTATTTTTCTTTTCTTTTCGACTACCTTCTATATTCTGAATCGCAATGGATGAGTTCTGTAGTGACAACGCTGCTATAGCAGCTGTTTTCTGGGTCTCTCCACCTTTCAGTTGGAGCGAGGGCTCGATGCGCACCGCGACTGTAAAATGTAGGCAAGTGCGCAACTGAAACTATAAATTGTTGATGAAGTACTGGGAGAAGGAAAACGACAAAGAAAGCGAAGCCAGAGAGCTCCTCGCCACGAGGGGCACACGTTGGTTACTCATGGAGTGACTATCGAAATCCACGTAGTATGTAATATTGTTCGCGAAGCGGCACAGGAGGAGAAGCATATGTCGAGTCCGCACGGAGCCAGCACAAACTCGCGTCTCTACGAATAAACCTTGGAATCCCTTCCTAGATTGTGAGCAACACTCCTGCTATTGGTTTTATGAGGTCAATTTTGTATCGTGCCTTGATGGGGTCGTCAAAGTTTGACCTCATCGGGCTATTTAGAGCAAGCAAACAAAGGATTGTACTATATATAGCACGTTCCAAACTAGATGCCGCAGCTACCTTGGTATATTCATGCATTAGTCATAGAACAGATATATTTGAGACTGCGTAATAACGCCATTCGGAATTCAAGGGCTATGGAGATATACATGTTGAAAACTGGCCATGAGCTGCTCCGTATATGTGTCATTTATGCGCAACTACACAAAGAAACCAATGGGGTCCTCTGGAATTCTATGCTTTATTTTATTACCCACTTCATTAGATATGGTAGGCGTCAGTCATGGCCACTGTTGTCGTGGCATACATTGTTGGCCCCTTTCGCACTTCTCCCCTATATAATGCGCACCCTTTTACCGACAAGCCAATCTACATGGAAGTAACCCATCCAGTCCATCCAATCCACGCCATAATAATAATAATACATGAGGACTTGGTTATATGACGCCAGAGGTATTGTTCGTCCCTGATGCCAGGGTTACGCCGAGTAAAAAGGTGGCGGAAATATCCTTTCGCGCGTCGTAGGACTGAAATGCTGTCTGGCAAAAGTATCCCGATGGAGGCTGTATAGTCGGAACAGCACGATACGATAGCCCGAAGCGGCCATCGGAGAATGCTTGAATGGCGAATCAGTACTATCTCAAATGGCGGTACTCGGTAGAAGTGTCCTATCGCCCTTGCCGGTAACCACGATCTCTGCGATAGCCGCCTGTATGACTGTTGCCCTTTGTCTGGTTCCTGGGCACCATGTTATCGCTATATAGACCTCGATCGCCATCTTCCGCGTCCATGGGATCGCTGAAACCCATAGACCCATCAACTAGGACGCTGTTGCCGGCGAGTCTCGTCTCATTGGTGCGCTGGGCACGGGGAGCGGTGGGTGGTGGTGCCGTGTAACCACCAGGCTTCATGTAGACGCTCAACGTTCGACCATCGGCCTGGAAAAGGAGGGGTGTATTCGTCAGTTTCCTGTCCCAATTGGAGCATTTAGGGGTAGCAGACAAAGTGCTACTCACGGTCTGCTTGTCAAATCTCTCTATCACCCGGTCGGCGCCCTCTTTACTCTCGAAAACTATCTCAGCAATGACGATCGGGAAGGTCTTAACCACCCGGCAACTACTGATGATGCCCCCCACGGGAGTCAAGGCGCTCTCGATATCGGCGGCGGTCGTGCCGGGCGCGAAGTTCTGCGCCAGTACTGCGAATGGGCCGGCCAGTCCTTTTATCGTGATACCGCGCCCTGGATTCGAATCGACGACATTCATCTGTTGGCCATTGTTCGAGGACGCTGCAGTCCGCGTGAAGGCGTTGGCTAGCTTATTCGTGCGATTCGAGCGTGCATGCTGAGTGCCGGGTCTGGGTTTAGGGAGAGTGGTGCCGGGCGCATGAACGCGGGCGGCGAGCGAATTGGGCGCTGGTTGTTGTTGTTGCGCCCTTGGCCGGTCTGGTATGGTGGTGGTGGTGTTGTGAAGATCGTGTGTCCAGTCGCCATTGATATTGCCAGCCGGAACGCGGGCGGCCCCCGTGGATACGCGCTGTATAGGAAAAACGCGTGAGCGCTTTTCGACTTTTTCCCGAGACGACGAGCCATACATAGGACACGGGGAGCAAATTGGATTATTTTTTTTTACCTTCTTGACGCCGACGCGACTGGCGAGCGAACCACCGGCGCCGGCGGGTTTCAGGGGTGCGCTGGCCCGGCCCTGGTTGTCCCTCGTGAAGATGCGCGCGGCGAGCTCTTCGTTGCGCTTGCGCTCTCTACCGTCGTTGATGATCTTCTCAAAGTCGGCCGCGCGTTTCTGTTTCGACATGACGCCCGATCCCTTGGCCGGACTCCCGGCTTGAAGTAGTAATAAAGCCTGTCAAACGGTGACCAGGGGGGCGAGAATCTGCGTAGACCAGCGAATTAAAAAAAATGAGACTACGTACGTGTCGGCTAGTCTGAAGGTAGAGGATGTGATTGACAATGAATAAAGAAGAATGAATATTAGTGATTGTCGCGATATAGTTAGAGTGATGGTGGTTGATGAAGTTGCAGAATGGGTGCTAGCTAGGATGATGCAGATGGTGAGGCTCCTACACGGGGCGCGCGTGAAGCGAACTTAATTTCGTACAGGGGTCTTCTGGCTTATCGCGTTTCGTTCCAGGTGCTTTAAGCTCGAGGCTCCACTTTGCCCGGGCGAGCTATTTGTGGCTAGTGGAAGAGGCACTTGTGGCTGAATTATGTGCTGAGTACCTAGGTACCTACCTAGGTAGGTACCTAAGTACTTCTTTATTAGTGGAGAATTGCACAGACCACTCTGCGCCAGCCAGCAAAGACTAGGCCTGGCAGCAGATTAGGGTCAAGCGAGGACCGGGACCAGCTGGCTCCCACACAAACTAGCGGATCAAGGAAAATTGTCGGCTCTTGAATTTCGGGTGTCTGTCTCTACACCAAAAAACTTCGAGTTCAACCACCATCCCACACACCCATCATCTCCTTCTCTCACCACGTCGGATTGCGCACAGTAGACCGCCACAATGGGTCGCGTTGTAAGTACATGTTCGGACAGCATTGAGTAATTGAGATGAATTGAATAGTTCAAATACTAACCGCAAATTCGTCCAGATCCGAAATCAGAGAAAGGGTAACGGCGGTATCTTCAGTAGGTTCCCCTCGCATCACGATCACGAATCGCCTCATCTAGGCTATCAGAGCTATAAAGGCCATCAAGGCCGCTCTCCGCAGCACCAGCAACAGCAACCTGCTCACAATTCTCCGTAGCCGCCAACACCCGCCTCCGAAAGGCCCCTGCCAAGTTCCGAAGCCTCGACTACGCCGAACGCCATGGCTACATGCGAGGTGTCATCAAGGAGATAATCCACGACCCCGGCCGTGGTGCTCCCCTCGCCCGCGTCGTCTTCCGCCACCCCTACAAGTTCAAGCAGGTCAAGGAGACCTTCATCGCCAACGAGGGCATGTACACCGGCCAGTTCGTCTACGCCGGCAAGAACGCCTCGCTCACCGTCGGCAACATCCTCCCCCTGTCCTCCATGCCTGAGGGTACCGTCGTCTCCAACGTCGAGGAGAAGGTTGGCGACCGTGGCACCCTGGGCCGCACCTCCGGCAACTACGTCACCATCGTCGGCCACAACCCCGACGAGGGCAAGACCCGCATCAAGCTCCCCTCGGGTGCCAAGAAGATCGTCAGCAGCAGCTCTCGTGGCATGATCGGTATCGTTGCCGGTGGCGGTCGTACCGACAAGCCCCTCCTCAAGGCCTCGCGCGCTAAGCATAAGTTCGCCGTCAAGCGCAACTCATGGCCCAAGACTCGTGGTGTTGCCATGAACCCTGTTGATCACCCTCACGGTGGTGTAAGTTCTCTCAGATGGGATTGGAGGGGAGAAACGGGAGATATGCTAACGCTCGCTGCCAGGGTAACCATCAACACATTGGTAAGGCTTCGACCATCTCGAGATACGCTGCACAGGGTCAAAAGGCGGGTCTTATTGCCGCCAGACGGACGGGTCTGCTCCGTGGTACGCAAAAGACAAAGGAATAAACGGCTGCTCTTATGGTCACTGGTTTATAGGCGGTTGGAGTTTCGTTGTTGCTCTTTGCATCTTCAGGTACAGGCGAGTCGACATGAAATAGGCTCAATGGGAAAGTACCCGGCATCAGATTCTGCATTACAGCTCCTCGGAAATCTCGTACGAAGTGACGCGAATTGTGAACGGATGCCATGTTACTTCCTACATGTGAAGATGCTATGGTCGTAAAGACTATACACAGGCCGAAATAAGATAGGCAGGTACCAGACTATAGGCTGGATTGTGTAATGAAAAAAATGACGTTATACCAATCAAAGGAGAAGCGAAGTTGAGTTCAATCAGGAACAACGTCAACCAGGTCTGAAACCACGTGCCATCGCCCTAAGGGATGAACTAGTATGACCTCAGGCCAGCACAGTTAGAAGAGCCAATGATTTAACTGCGCTCTTTGCGAGTTGACTACATAGCCTCTAAATCTCAAGCCAGATTAACTGTTTTGATATCTTCACCAGGCGTTGTACAATCGTCCTGGGGTCCCAGTTGTAGCCTTGCCAAGTTACTCGCGATCCGTGGCAGATCCAGGGTCTTTATGGTCAACTGCGTATTGACGTACAAGCTATTATACTTGGTTGCAATCCGTGAGCAACCATTTTGGATTGTACAACTGGTCAGCAATCGGTCACAAGACTCAGCATGCCGGCATCTGCTACTCAGCCAGGCTGAAGACAAGCATTTATACGCTCTCTACTTACCATGTGTTAATTGAAGGCCAAATACCACTAGGTTCAGGCTGGTCTATCATGATCGTTTTTACAATACGTTACATAGCCCTGAGTGTTCAGAATCACGTGCTGTCTACCAGCATGAAGAACTTCCTAGGAAGTCGTCCCATAAGCAGCACTGTTAATCCTGTTCGAAATGCTTAGCATCCCTTCCATGCTAACTTCCATGATCATCAGACAGCTTCAAAGCTCCCATAGTTTGATTAGCATCCGGCTTCTTCTAACATCTCCAAGCGCCATTAGTTAATATTGCCGTCACTGTCATTGTAGTAAGCCACCCCGTTAGGATCCTCCGGCGGAATCGCATTCTCGGCAAGATTTACATTATCCCCACCCCGAGCCGGCTGTGGGCGCTAATATCGTCGCGGTAATTGCCGGGGGCTGCTATAAGGTGATCGATGTTGGTTTTACCATACTAGAGGAAAAATGAAACAACAGTCGTTGGATTATGTGGTAGAGTACTGATATTCGGGAAGCGATGACAGAGGAAAGTGAAAATCCCGATTTATATTTAACAGACTGATGTGCCATGTCCTATTTTCGGTGTTAAAGATGTGTCTAAATGCAGTCCGGATTTCGGCGAATTCGATAACTCGGCCTAACTCCATGTGTGCCGGAGCACGTGAAGGAGATATAGCAAAGGCAATCCGATCTATATGATCCGAAATCCCGGGAATTGTGGGAACCCATTCCGGGATGCCGTTAAAATGCTCTTTGACGGAGGGAGTTCCGGATCCCGTTACTCAGTATCGTGCCTTACGAGCACGGCGGCCTTTTGGTAGTGCTAGAATTTGATTTAGCAGGACTACATAACTCATGGCAAAAAGCGGCAAGTGGGCTAAACCGAATCGGTCGCTCTCCGGTCAACCCCACCATCCGTCATCCTTCGCAGTAATAAATTGTTACCCCTCCATAGCATGCATTAGTACTTATGGCAGATAAGTTCCCGACATTTCGCACATACTAAACCTGGGTGTCTCATCTTATCCCACTTCACAACCCGCTAGATTCTCCCATTCCGCTCAACATGGCTGCCACTAAAGAATTCTCTCTCCTCTGCCTAGAGAATCCCTTGCTCGGTAGGTGTCTCCTCTCTCCCGTAGTTGAATTTGTTAGTGCTACTACAGAATACCTAGTAGGAACTGTATCACCTCTACTGTATCGCTCTCATGGCAGCATTGCATTCTAGAAGCAATTGGCTTCTACCTCGCTTGAGGATTGGCTCATTCGTGGCTGTCTGCTCCATATGCCGAAAATGCCCACAATGCCGAGGGCTTTTATTCCAAATTCTCCAGATATTTCTATTCGCAAGGCGCATCTGGCTGACCTATGAAATGCGAACCACGAACAACAGACATCCAAGCCTTCGGCAACGAGGAGCTCCTCAACAAGTATGGCCTGAAGGCGAATGACGCGATCCTGGCCGAGGAGAAGCACCTCCCGCTGTACGAGGAGCTGCTGAACAACTACGACGCCAAGCTGATCGCGGGCGGCGCGGCGCAGAACACGGCCCGCGGCGCCCAGTACGTCCTGCCGCCCAACAGCGTCGTCTACCTCGGCGGCGTCGGCGACGACAAGTACGCCGCCATCCTGCGCGACGCCGTCAAGCAGGTCGGCCTGCGCGTCGAGTACCGCGTCGACCCCAACGCCCCGACCGGCCGCTGCGGCGCCATCATCACCGGCGCCAACCGCTCGCTCTGCACCGACCTCGGCGCCGCCAACCTCTACGACCTCGACCACCTCAAGCAGCCCGAGATCTGGAAGCTCGCCGAGAACGCCGACTTCTACTACGTCGGCGGCTTCCACTTCACTGGTATGTTATAAATATAGATATTGCTGTTGTGACCAAGACAAGACGAAACGAGACGGGTGGGAAAGGGGAAAGGGGAAGTGGAAGAAGGGAAAAGGGGGGAAGAGAAAAAGGGGAAAGGGAAAGAACGAAAGCTGATAAGTCGTAAAGTCTGCCCACCCGCCATCATGGCCCTAGGCGAAGAGGCCGCCGCCAAGAACAAGACCTTCATCGTCAACCTCTCGGCGCCCTTCATCCCGCAGTTCTTCAAGGAGCCGCTCGACGCCTCGTCCCCGTACTGGGACTACATAATCTGCAACGAGACCGAGGCCGCCGCCTACGCCAACTCGCACGACCTCGCCAGCATCGCCGAGGACATCCCGGCCATCGCCAAGGCCCTCGCCAACCTGCCCAAGAAGAACACCCAGCGGCCCCGCGTCGCCATCATCACGCAGGGCACGAACCCCACCGTCGTCGCTTTCCAGGGCCAGGACGAGGTCAAGCAATACCCCGTCCACGTCATTAGTGCTGATAAGATCAACGACACCAATGGCGCCGGTGACGCCTTCGCTGGTGGTTTCGTTGCCGGCCTCGTCCAAGGCAAGGATATCGACACCGCTGTCGACATGGGGCAGTGGCTTGCGGCGCTGAGCATTCAGGAGCTCGGTCCTTCGTAAGTTCACCATTCCCCTCCTATATATTTCCCCCCGATTTGTGTGTCGTACAGTCAACAAGAAAACATGTCACAAGAGGGCACAAAGATGGAGGCAGAGCAGCATCAACAATTCTCTCTTCGTTCATATGAAGCTGTCTGTCTTCAAGAAGTGACCTGGGAGGACCAGCCACTTTCTTGCGAACTATGATGAACAACGACAACGACAACCACGACAATGATAACTCCATCCTCAACCACGTTTTCCCCCATTTTTACTTCTCCCTACTCAACAACAACAACAACTCGCCACATGGACACCTTGAAATATCCGAGTTTGATCTGACATTTTCCCCTTCACAGGTACCCCTTCCCCAAGCAGACCTATCAACCTTCTTCCTAATCAACCACATGAATCTGCCTGATCTCGGGAGGAAGGACAGATGAGAGGAGAGGAGAGAGAGAAAGAAGATGAAGCAGCGAAACGATAGCATTAGGTACCGTCCACCTGGTACACTTTGGCGTTACTCAACTTTACGCAAAAGGGGCCGGCGTTCTAGATTGGGCAGGTTTTTGATTGGGTTGGCTGGCTGGCTGGCTTAGCATGGCATTTGCGACGGCGAAACAAAAAAGACAAGACATTGCTTTCTTTGTATGTGATATCTTTGTTGGGTTTCAACAACTGGGAAACTTCCAATCAAGTTCAATTCCAATTTCAATTTACGCGAAATGTGAAACGGAAATCGACTTCCAGAGTGCGTACGGTCATGAGGCAGCCCACCGCGACTTCAGAGAGCTTTTGCGGTGGGTGCTTCTGCAGGATAAACCAACGGAAATTTCATCGGTCGAGCCAGAAGCATCTGCCTGCCATCTTACATCCTCGAGCTGGACAACACGGGTGCTGCTCTGGAATGTTTCTCATGACAATCCCACAAGGGGGCTGTATCCTCGTCGGCCCTGTTAGCACTTGCAGTTGTGATCGACCGTGGCTTGACTCCTTCTTCGAGAAGTAGGATACCGGTGAGCGCGTAGAGCAAGGTCAACAGAGGCTATCATCACTTATACTGCGGTCTTCGGTCGTTATCCATCATCGCTGCCTGTAGGATCTGCTGATCGTACGAAAGTTCAGAAGTGCCTATTGCAGCCTTTAGTTGGTTGCGGAAATGAGTAGGATCAACCCTGTTGTTAATACTGTCCCCTGAACGGCCAAAAGGGGTTGTAGCATTGTAGTAGTGACCATTGCAAGCAACCGAGTTTGCGGGCGCTGCAGCTACGGGACCCGGAGTACCGTTAATCAGACTACTAGGATGTGAGAATGCCAGAGAGGAAGTCGCGCTTAGAGGCTCATACTGCCAAGGTGAACGGTGTTGGCGATAGTATCCCTGACCCCATATGTCCTGGGTACCAAGCTCGTTATTAGTGGACTCCAGTGTTGCCGGGAAACGACCAGACTTCGTGACTAACATCGGCTGTCCTTGTTCTGGCGTGCTTTGACCTAGTGGAGCAAGTGGGTTTCGCAGCGTTGCGGCATTAGCCTTGTTGTTGGCTGAGGGGTCTAGATAGCTGCTGGTGTTGTGCTGCCCGAATCCCGGTGATGGAAAAGAAGCCCCTGTCTGAGCAAACGAACGCTCACTCATTCCACTCTCCTGGCCCCATACTGGAGTCACGCCTGTACGAGCCTCGGGATTAATGCCTGGTGATGGGCTGCCACTGGTAAGCCCATGCTGGGCAAGTAGCGCGGACCTTAAGCTGTCAAGGACGGCACTACGTGAATTTTCCAACGTATCGAGCCCATAATCTTTTTGCTGGAGGCTGGGTGTTGACCTGTTTAGACTTGGCGAATCTCGCGCATACCCAACATTCAGTTGGGGGGACAAACCCGGATTGAGAGGCCGGTAAGGGGCACTGAGGCCATCAAGGTATGACGAAGAAGTAAGCCCGTCAAACTGGCCAGTCGCGCTTCTTGGTACGTTGTGACCATTAGGACTCAGTTGATTCTGCTCCTGACTGCTTGATCGATGTGGAGTAGGCTTATAAAAGTAGTCCCATGGAAGGCTCGGAAGGGCCTTCGACATAGGAGATGGTTGAACTGGGCTAGCTTCAAGATTACCGAAAATCTCGTTAGCAGTGGATGAATGCATGCCATAGCTTGGGTCTGCCTGAGCTTGGGCCAAACTAGAGTGCGGTCGAGCATCATCTACAGGATCCAGGAGCTTGTTGACCATGTTGATCATCTCGCTGTCCTCACTCAAATCTGCGTCCAAGTAGTTCATAGATGGCCTATCCAAATCTTTGCCTTTGCCTTTGCCTTTATTCGACGTATTTTCCGATTGGGAGACGATTGTTTTAGGGGCCTTCTCCAGGTTTGGGGTTAGGTCATCCTTTGAAGTCTGTGATTGCGGTTTATTGGTCTGTTGTTCAACCGCGTTCTCCAGGCCGCCTTTAATATCACCAAATTTGAGTTTACTCAAGAGACGAGACAGATTAGCCTCGTTTGAAGAAAGTGATGTCGTTGTTCCTTCCACAAACTCCCAGGTTTCGATGTTGCGGCCTTGATCAGTCTTAGCCGTCAAGGTTATGGGAAATTTCGCGCTTCCTGCCAGAAGTACTCCACAGCAAATGATATCCCGGATGCGCCAGACCGCCTCCGTCTCCGCCGTGAATTGACGGCCAAACAAATTTTGTTGAGGCTTCCGTACTTTGACACGTTTTGGCGGACTTGAGCTTTTTTGCTGTTCCACGTGTAGAAACAGTGGTAATTTTTTATCATTCAGCGGTCGAAGGCCTTGAGCCTCGATATCCTCAGGCAGAAGATACTTTGACGAGACCGTTTCTATAGTGGGGTCGATATACATATTGAGAGATGTGAGTATGTCCGCGAGCAGCCTATAGAGGTCCTTGATATGTGGTTCCAGGTACTCTTGGTACTGGACAAGATCAGCCCTAGTAACATACGACCAGGCAATATAGAGGCGGAAGAGGGGGAGCAGCTTGGCGAGACGTGACGCAAAAGTGATGCAGCTCTCGCCATCATCCGGCTTACTGCCCGATGCAGTAGTGAGCGTGTCATCACTCAATGCCTTATGAAGGGCTCGAAGCAGAATCAACATCGTACGAATATTGAATCGCAACAAGAATTGACAAGACTGTGAACCTTCCATGGTCCATGAGGCTGATGGTCAAGTTTAGTGAGCCGAGCATAATACATTAAGAGACAGCCGTAACTTACACTTGACTTTCTCAGTCGAGATATCATAGGCTGCCATGTTGATAAGGATCATCTTGAGCAACAAGGTATTATCGGAACCTTCATTTTTGAACGCGAGTTCAATACGATGCAACACTTCCTCCTCCAGCTCACCTTGCTGCGAAAAATGTTTTCCATGAAAATAAAAAGCATGAAGTCGCACAAACCAGGATACCATAGCCTGGGATGGATCCTTTGCCGGACCCTTTTTGGCTTGATAGGAGCTTTCTGGGCTTTTGAATTCTCGTTCAAGGTTTTTAAGTGCCAACTCGTGCGGCTTAGAAACGACTATTGCACGGTGGAAATGGTAAACGATGTCAAAATGCTGGCCTGGGATTTGGTTTAGGACGGCCAACTGATGGTGAGCGGCGCCATCCTCGGGGTCAAGACTGTTTGCCAAGCCGTAGTAATCAGAGGCCGTGTCGAATGTGGCTTTGGAGAACTTATCGGCAGACAATTGGCATCGGTATCGAACGAGGTCGCCCAAACGGACCAGTGTCATTTGACAAGACTTCAGAACTAGCGCGCGCAAGGGTGCAGGGGGAGAAGGGTTCTCCGCTTCCTGTTCAGCAGCCTGCGTTTTAGCTTTGCGAGCAATCTGCCGTAGCTCGGGGATGGAGAAACGATTGTATAATTGCTGTATATAGACAAAGTAAAATTGTTCCGAGGTTTTGAGGAAACCCCGATATAGCTTGTCCAGTTTACGCCTCTGTACAACTTGGCTCTGTGTATTAAGGCGGCTCAGGGCCTTTCGATACTCGCCGTTCAGAAATGTGTGACAGCTCCACAGGGACTGCTCTACCTTCTTCGCGACAGCATATTCAAAGTCGTGGAAGATGACAGTCATGCAGGCCAAGCGGAACCTATGTTACCATGAGCATGAGCATCACAACCCGAAGATCATTACAAGAATTTATACGCACTCGGCCATGGTCTGCTCGGCCTCCTCGAATCGAGATGTGTAGTTGGCGGTACCACGCTCTTTTGTGAGGCCCGAGAGCTTTCCGAGGATATCGGAACGGATCTTCTGGGCATTCCTGCCATGCAGGTGTTAGTAAGCCAGGCGCATGCCAACAGGCTGTCGTGCTCTCGATGATGAGTTTACGACTCGCCACGGCTCGAATGCTTACCCCCAGTTCGCCCGCGCTATATCTCTCTGGTTCGCCATGATGCAGAAGTCGCAGAGGATCGGCGAAGCGGATAATCAGGTTCGGGTTGCCACGGGTACAGTAGTAGTGACGAAGAGGCACCCTATCCGGGGTGCGCGCGGAAGCTGAATCTGCCAGGAATAGGCAGCGGCGGCAGAGGCCTCACAGCCAAGGTATCGGATCACATAAACTGAACTCGGGGGCGATGCTGCATGGGAGGTCCATAGTTGTGCTGGTGAGGCGATCGGGGGTTGGGGCGCGCCGCAGTCAAGGGGTTAGCAATGATGGCAATGTTCTTGGAGGCGGATATCGGGAACATTTGCGCGGGCCAAGAAACAGAGGCGGCGGAGGGTGGTGGTGGGATATCAAGGAAAAGAAATAGCAGTTGCAGGTAGCCGACAGCGGCAAAGAATGCGATTGCGAGGGGGCAGTGTCGCAAACGTTGTTGTTGGTGGTGGTGGTGGTGTTGTTGGTCGTCGGGTTCGTCGCGTTCCTGGGCGTCTGCGGCAGTGCGTGCGGGAGAATGGACGGTTGTTGGTTGGTACGATGAATGGTGAAGAATGGTGGTGAGTGGTGATGACTGACTGGTGGATGTGGTCAATCGGATCAGTCGAATGGGGTCAGCCAAGCAAGCGAGCAAGCAAGCAAGCACCTACACACACTAGGCTGATAAGTCCGGAAGAAGGGGGCTCGGACTTCCTGGCTGTTATCCAAAAGTTTGGGGGAGGGGACGAGCAATGGCACAGGTTCCAATGAATAGAGATATAGATATAGAAATACCTCTAATAAGATTTCCGCAGGGAAACGCAATAATGGAATTCAACACACGAGAATGGAACCTAATCTGGTAGCTAGGTCCGTCCGGGTATGTACATACTGCGCAAACAGGCACGCAGGCTTAGGCGCTACCTAGGTAAACTAAACCTTCACCACCTAGGGGCACTGTCCATGCCTAAAGGTCCCTAAAGGTTGCCGTACGCGGTTTGCCCCGCCGTCGGCGCCGGGTTTGGCTTAGGTGGAGGGCGCTGCTATTTGGACTTTTGCGACCTGGCGGTCTGTCTCCAGTCCATCATCGAAACGATCTCTCTCACAAAGGCGATGCCATCGAGAAATAAGCTTTGAAATAAAGTATTTTGATGGATAAGCAGAAGGAGTCCTACTTCTTATTGTTTATCCACTGTCCGCCTGTCGTCCATTATCAATATTGCCTTGAGCATCGAAATGATGGTATAAAATGTGTGCAATGGTGTTGTTTTCTGCACTTGGTTCCGGAACTGGTCAAAGTTGAACAGCACAGAGCGTGCGGTTTAGTGGCCCCATACATGAGCATGATATGTGTGTACCGGTAGCTACCTAAGTACCTAAGGTAGGCCGGCAATGCCTAGGTACAGCTTGCTCCTCTCCTGACCGCTCCATACATGCCTAACATATTCGTGTACGAATCCCGACAAAACTCACAAAACAGCTATGAGCTTGGATGTCGTCGCTTTCCGTTTGACACAGTTTCAAAGCATCTGAAGCCTCTTAGTGGCATTTTCAGTTTGGTAGTATTACTAGTTGTGTTGACAGTCGGCAAGCTTAGCTCGTTCTCTCATCACTGTTACATATCACCGCGGTTTCTGTATCAGACTTTGCTCCAAACAACGTTTCTTAATTGCATCCTCTGAATACTTCTCCGCAAGAGAAGGACGATCCGTGCTCACACCGACCCTGCGGCCATAAATCCATCGACGGTACACAGAAAGAGGAAAAGACAATAGCAGTTGCTAATGTAATACACCCCATCCCGAGATCTGTTACCTTGCACAAGATGAAGCGCTCACGCGAGCCTGAAGAAGAGTATCCCACAGACATCGTCGGCCTTTCCGATGATCTGCGACTGGAAGAAGAAGAAGCAGCGCGCCCGTCAACCAAGATAATAGAACTTGACGAGTCAGCAGTCGATACCAGCTCAGATATTGCAATGCGCTGTTCGCTACCCCCACACCGAGAGGTCCTGTCGTTCACGACATACGGGGACTACGAGGCTCACTATAACAAGCTGCATACGAATCGGTGTGCCGACTGCCACAAGAACTTCCCCTCAGAGCACTTGCTGAATGTTCATTTCGAGGACTGCCATGATGTCTTCGCCGCCGTAAAGAGGGAAAAGGGCGAGCATACGGTACGCCACAACCCCATGTTATTTTTTCACTGGTGCCGCTTGTTGATATGTGTGTAGTATTCCTGCTTTGTGGAAGGTTGTGAAAGGAAATGTAGAACCCCCTACAAGAGACGCAACCATCTCATCGATAAACACATGTACCCGAAGAATTACTTCTTCGCGCTCACCAAGGACGGCATAGACGGCAGACAGTCCCTTCTACTAGATGGTGGGCATCATAATCGGAGGAGGTCATCTACCGCAACTACGGCCAGTGTGTCAAAATCATCACAGCGTAGACAAAGCCTTCGACAAGCCGAGACTTCGAAACCGCATGGAGAAGAGCAGAAGGAATCCTCGCCTACAGACTCAAGGGAGCCATTAGGGAAAGCTGCCCCAGTAGAAACACCTGATGCTGAGATGGATTATTTAGCTGGCGCAATGTCATCGTTACAATTTGTCCCTACGTCTGTGAAGTTTGGCCGAGGAAGGGGGAAAGCGGGTTTTGCGAAGAGTTGAATTTGACGATGAAAAGTAGACAATATTATAATAGAATTGCATGATAGGCACAATAAGAACGACGCAACGACAATATGAATTTTGTTAACTGGCCTCACGCTAGAGGCCTGAAGATGGAATTTATGTACCTCTTAATTGATGAGAAAATCGGTCATGCTCGAGAAGTTGAACGCATAGACCTAACTCTTCTTATTTGCTGAACCCTTCCTTTTATGAAACTCCTTAACGCCGATATGCTGGGTATTTACTTTCATGGTAACAGTCCCGATGTCCTTTAATCACTCGATGCACATCCCCTACAGCCACAATTTACACATTGTACATTTTGTTCATCCTTCAACTGTGCCTTCGGCACACGGCATATGCAGGTCGACTGGAAGTTCGTCTCTTTGGTTTGTATGCACCTTAAACAGCAAAGCTAGAGCAAAGCAAAGAAGAAGCAAAAGTCAGCGTTGTTTCTAAGGAGGCTCTTCCTCGGAAACAAAGGAGAAACACTTGAAACGAAGGAAAGGCTAGAACTCACCTTCTCGTATCCCTGCTTCTTCCACTTGGCGATGAGTATGGGGTCCGCGTAGCCGTTCTTGAGCAGCCAGTCGTACAGCTGCTTGCTGATGGCCTCCTTCTCGTAGTAGAGCTCGTAGACGTAGCGGCTGCGCTGGTGCGCGATCTGGAAGATGGGCCACTGCGCCTGGTGCTTCGGCGCGTTGTTGGCCGGTGTGTTCTGCGCGTCCTTCATCTTGATCCCGAACACCTCGAGGTCGTCTCTGATGTCTTCGAAACCCGCGGGCGGCTTCTTGGCCCGCGCGGCGTGTGAGCGGATCGCGGGCATGGCTGCTTCTGTGATTCTTCCGGTCGCTTGGGTTCGTTGAGGCGAATATGGTGCGCGCCAGAGAGCGAGCGGACGAGTTGGAACTGTTTAGACTAAATCGCGATATCGGTATCGTAATTGTAGTCGCGTCGACGCTGGATTGAAGATCTTGGTGGGGCAAGGCTGTATGTAAGGTTTAAATGCCAAGCTGGTCGAGCCACGCTGCTTTTAGCCTAAGGATAGTCCCGAGTCTGAGCATGAACTGGCCCCGCTTTTGCATAAATCGACCGTAGAGTTTCGTTGAGGCTAACTTCCTAGGAAGTCGGCCTCACCGTGACCAGTTGTATGTTAGTAAGGCCAGCCAATACTATTTGTCTTTTGAATTCATTTGTATCATTATATTCTTCAGTTCCCCGTTATCGGACACTCATGTTTAAGGTATATACGTATACAGTCAAGCACCAGCATAATAAGGAGAGACCCCGGTTCTTCGTGTGACCATTAGAATACATACCTAGGTATACACTCCTATGCTTGATTCGCGAGAGCCCGACAAATATCTTTAATGTAATGTTGAAGATATAAGCCGCACTTTAATTCTACATAGGTCGCAATTCGAGATTGCCGCAGTTATCTCGGAAGAAACAAGAAGCGGAAGTCGCTTGTTGAGTGACCGACTCTTCGTCGCCAATTTAGCAAGTTGGTCAACGTTCTCAGCCCAATACAAGAACCCATTTGGGACCAACACCCAAATTGGCAATCCTTCTCTTTATTTTTGCAGCCTTTCTATATAATAATTTGCTACAATGCGTTATATATATGCTGCAGCCTATCAATAGCAATGCTCGACTCTGACACTTTGACCCAAGGCTGTCAACTATCCGATTATCAGTCTGTTGGAGGAAGTGTACGACGAGCTGCCTCTGAGATTTAGCCTCGCACTATAAGGAAAGATCACATCGAATGTCATCTGGACTATCAATAGTGGTATATCTGAGCCCATACCATGTTAGTCCGTCAATAGCCACAGTATGGCATCACTAGTTGGAACCCTTTTCTGTTACAATCCTGCTCCAGTTCACTATCTTCCTCTAGCGATGATACTATCCATACTAACTAGACTTTCTGATAAACATAACTGAATCACCGAATGAATTATGAAACGGAAAGTCCAATTCGTTGCAGTCTTTCTCTGTCAGTCTAACCACACTTAGAGATCTGGGTCCGTGCTGTTGAAAATTAGATATCAGTAATGAGAAGATAAAATAATTGTTAGTGGCTAACATGTAGATCGAATGGCGCTTTTTGCACCACATAATAATACCTGGCCGGCAAATATCTACCACAATCTCTTTCACCAGGATATCCGGACTAAATGACACAAGAACGCTCGAGCCGTCCATCGGCAAGAAAGCTTCAGGATCATTAAGAACTGTAAGCCCCTCAGTGCATAAAAAAATTCTTATATTGCTCCATATATAGCGGACCTTGTACATAACGTTTAGATGAAGTTGGTAAGACTTCACGTTGGAGTAGAGCTAAATGAATAACGGAGATCAACGCATGTTGAATGATAGAGTCGCGATTCACCAGAGTCTCTAGGACAGGGGGTCCCAATGCCACGCCAATAACATTGTTCAAAACAAGATGTATCTGCACTGCGGTGGGTGTTGCTTGAAGCTGTTCATAGTACTCGCTCATCTTCCAATCTCGTTCTAGCTCTTTAAGAGCGTCATGTAATTCCTCGGCAGAAGATGCACATAATGTATCATCATCAGGGCCACGGTCTATCTCCCTAGTACAAGCCGTGATATACAGTGAAAGAGATGCAATCTCGGGTTAGAAAAGCAAAACGTCTCTCTCAGTTGTGACTCGCTTAATTGAGCTATGGACGATGATCCTAGATGTTCATTATTACACTAAATGGTAAATATATGAAACAATATATCTGCTACATAAAACCCGCGAAATATTGGTTTTCGTTACGCGGATCTTGCACCTGAAGAGGAGAGACAAAAGTTTCATAATCAACTTCATTAGTGCCCTTCGAGGTGATACTCCGACCAATTAAGGCTTCTTTCCGGCAAATCTCAATTTCCTCGCCGACCTTCCAACAGGGTGTTGGCATTATATAAGGGTCCTGATGTTTTGAATCGTCGACTTCATTTGGGTGGCCTGTTCATCATGGTGCTTTTGCCGGGCTGTCTGTGTATCTACCGATGGTGTGTTGAGTGACATAGTGGAAATACTGAATGGTTGGCCTTATGAGAATGTGGAGAAGTGTGTTGTAAAGTGATTAAGGAGCAGAGAGGAAGGATGAGAAGCTGATGTAGTTAGTCAATAGGGGCTGGTGATACGTCGACGCTTGTGCCTGCGATGAAGGTTGTGTAACAGATATTTTATTCGTCATGGTGAGTAGGTAGATACATACACAGACAGGTCGGATCTTCTGGTTTATAGGAAATTGTGAATCGCTTCTGTATACTTTTCTGCCTTGCTGGGCTCCCTTTCACAGGTCTTCACGCCTTCTACAGCTAAATAGGTCTTTTCAACTAACACCCTCACGTAGCTGATATTTCGTCTATGGGAGGCTTTCCTAGACGCAATTACATTTAACAACTAAAGAGCAAGATACCTTGAGCCCAGGCTATTAGGAAGAGAAAAGGTATCACTATCACAATTCAGTAAATATTACTAGGTAGGATAATCGAGAGACTTGCGCCTTTGCATCACGGGCCACGGCTCCGTTCAGGGGAAACTTCAATGTTGAAGGACGCCATTTCAGATATTCTACGCATAAAGTTTGCACAAATGCCAGTGCCTGTGCAAAAGCGGCGCTAGGGGAGCTAACGCCACACTTCGAGGTAAGTATGACTAAGCAAAATAGTGGCGCACACCTTCCGACCCTCAGATGCACCGGAGCTTGGCGTCGGTTCAACGAACCTCATGCTACATCACCAACTCAGCAGAGACCACACGAGATGGCGGTCACTCCAACGCAGTTCGCGCGAGTAACGCGCCAGTGTCAGTGTATTTCTGCAACTAATGAATCATGAGCTAATTGACTCCGCAGCGGCCAACTGGAACGATGCGAAGCGACGAGTGCTTGCCGCCTACCGAGAATGGATTCGAGCTGTACGTTTCCGCGATTCCCTGGATCGACGGTCCAGATGTCTTCAACCTATCTTCGATTGTTACTCTTCTCTGCGGAATATGGGTGCATTGGCTTACCTCAAGGAACTCCCGGCAGGCCCCTGAAATCCAAACCATGTACTCGGTCCCGTTCCCCGTATCGAGCATACGCACACGAATGCGACAGGAATTCGAGCGACACCGATACGTGAATAAGCTAGGGGTCGTCGACGTGCTCCTGATGCAGAATAATGCCGAATACCAGGTCTGTCTATCATTGTTTCCTAAGAAACTCCACACTGGTCGCCAAAGCCACCAGCGGCATCTGGAACGAAAACGAAGTACATCTTTCTGATATCTTATTACGCAGGAAATGATGAACTTCTGGAAGCAGGCCACACATGTCATGTCGTACTTCGAATCTGAAAACTTCCGGGGGTCAGACAGGCTACCGCGGAACTTTATGCAAGGTTTCATAGAGGTGAGCCTGCATAATCACTCAAGCGCCCATACGCGTGGATTTCCTAACATATTCCAGGGTCGCAACTAGAAATGGGGTATCAGGTCCCATGTATTGTACATAACAGAACAGGAAGCTAAATTTGCTCCTCTAGACGGGGGTTCTACGCCAAACGCCGCACTATGCTATACCTCGATGAACTTTTATGTCTCGTATTAAATCCAACCCCAAGCGCAATGCAATCGTCATCAACTAGATTTATCCTTGTTTGGCTGCCATGAAGTTCTCTCTCTGCGCCCAGAATTCTTCAGAAACCACATCACATAGATCCTCTAGATCTTGAAGGCCTTTTTCTAAAGCTGCAGTGGCTGTTGTTGTATCTAAAGCGCCCGACGTTAGTCAGGCTTTCTCAGGGAGGCAAACGAGCATGCTGATCCACAAGAGACCTACCATAAGTCTGAATTCTCAGGTTCATTTTTTCTTCAGACGGATGAGGGATAGCATAAGCGCAGAATTCCACGTCAGGACTAATTGACTCGGGTCAGCTCGAACCCAAGCTAAGAGTACCATATAGGATTTCTCATTGACCTACTTCTTCATGATAATGAACCGCAGGGCATTGCCTAGAGTATGACCCTCCTTAAGGAACTCAAACGATGCCGCTGTACTTGTAGATCCTGGCAGCTGGAATAAAGCTCTGGTTAATACACTTGATGTGAACATAAGAAGTTAGTATGTATAGCCACACTCACAATGCGAACTCTCTGGGGTTCTTCGGCTTCCTCTTCCTCCTCGTCGCCGAGTTCGTTGTTTTCGTCTTCTTCCATCGGGTCATCACCATCTTGGCTGCCAGCGACCTGCTGCGCAGAAGTGGGAGAATCCTCCATATCGGCGTCCTCTGAACTTGAGGCGCGGGCTTTCGTTGTCGCTGGCATTTCTACTTATTCCGGTTTTCTTTGGTGCGCTGTTTTTCACACGACTCAAAATGAAGAAAACAGGTCGGCGGTCGACTTGACTAATCGTCTTACCTATGGCGACTCACTGAAATCCTGCAATCTTGGCGGGGCTGATGAACAAGGCTTCAAGCATGAACTATAAAATTTAGGACGATTTTTTTCTGGGTCTGCAGGCGATAAGACAAAAAGTAGCTGAGTGGAAGGAGCAATCCATAATCTCGAACAGTCCGCCGGCGGCTGTCCGCAGCTGCTAAGAACAGCATGCTGCCGTCCATCCTTGATGTCCTCGAAGCTAAATCGCCTGAACCTTGAAGGCGCAGGCCGCTTTGTATTTAGCTTATGATTAACGCTCAAATGTTGTACGACTCGAGTCTCATCTCCGAATAGTCAATTAATATAGAATTGTGAGCAAGCTGCCATTTTGATATATTGTTTACTAATCTATCAGTCACTATCCAAAAAGAAATTAATTGTCCGGTATACTCAATGTGTAAGTTGGTATTGGCGCGCGGTAAGAGAGCCTTGCGTGCTCTCTTGTGTTCGATCATGTACAGTATATATATCTAATACTAGTATAGGAGTTGGGGTCGCCTCCCAGTGTAGTACGCGATGTTCTATATTGCAGTAGTATATTCCTCGATAAATGACCTGATGGCGAGCCCTGATTGATTGTCTATCTCGCTGAAAGATGCCCGTGGATCATTGGGTGCAGATAGTCATACTTAGCACGCAGGAGTATTCACTATAGAGTAGAGGTACAGTAGGGAGTGTCATAGCCCGTTTGCCCGCTTGGGCCATTGTCACAATGAGGGTTACAGTGCCGCATGCAACGTCCAGGTGGCCCCAGTCCGATGTGGCGCCGTACAAATCGAATACCTGGGTCTAGACTTCGTCAGGCCGCATTCGCGCGTGAGTCTATGATGGTATAAGAGCAATCGCCCACATAGCTTCCCATCTTAGAAGTGTAGTAGTACTGTAAATAGGTAGATCTCGCGAGCGCGATGGGAAGAAAATTTCGCCTGCACTCATGGCCGTTGTGCCAATGAACTGCAGTGTGCCGCACCCCTCACGTCAGCAACATGAGACCAATCGACTCAAATCACAACTGACGGGGGATGGTCGAAATCTGCAGGCACCAGGCACGACACTACGTAATTGAGGTCGATCGTCGTTTTATATATGGCAATTAATGATGCTGTGTAATAAGGAATGGGCTCTACCATAGGGATCGTCCTTGCGATCATCCAAACGCTAACAGCTACAGCTTGACGACGGGTGAGATTGCATGTCTCCTGTGTGGATTTGCTTACAGTAATAGACAATATAAGTGTTGTAGTATACTATATGATATAGTATAGTTATCGTGTTCGTTGGAGGCGGGCTTCAAAGGGGCCAGCCATCGACGACATTCACTCATTGGTCGCGCCATCTCCTCAAATGTCTGCTATGCCTATTAAGCGTCCGCTGTGGCTGCAGCCGTTTCGCAAATACCGAGAAGCCTTGGCCTCTCTTTCGAGGTGGAGGAGGTACATGAGTCTAGCGGCGGCGGACCCAAGCGACCTACGCTAAAAACATGGTGCCTCAACTCCGGGACACCATTTAGTCGTCGTCGTCGAATATACCTGGGACAGAAGGAGCCTGCTGAACAGCTACTATGTAAGCTATATTTACATTATCCGGTCCTTCAGGACAGGCGCCCATGATAATAATTATCTAGTATAGTGTAACAAGGATGGCGTTGTGACTGTTTATCATCCTCACATGACAGAAGCTGAAACAAGGAGCGAAGATATTAAGGGCCGACATTGTTAAGCCTCGGCTTTTTCAGTAGGTTGTAGTCTCGACGCCACTATCCCCAGTCATGGCGACAAGACTCGACTGGTATCGTATTGTAGAGATTTATCAGCAAGCATCCTCAACGCGGAGCAGGTTCTCAAAATGGTAGAATTGTTCCAAGAGCCTTGTTACTAGTGTACTGTGCACTACACGACCCTACTGAGTATCCATATACTACTACATATACTAGTAGTAGTATATTACCAGGCAGTAGTGTAGCGGCATCGTAGTGTAGCTGTGTTGACTAGGGTTGAATCCCCTCGGAGCAGGGATCGTCAGGGACATCAAACACTGGGAACCCCGCCGCCGAGGATTTTTAGCCTTCGATAGAGATCCTGCATGAAACGATGGTGTCGATTTCTCCGTCTGATGGTGGTTGGTTTACGAAAAGCTAACTCAGTTTGCGGCACCTTAGACCGCAATTCCGTAACTCGCGTCGGGATGCTTCTCTTGCCGTTTGCTTTTTTCTTTTCTTCTCGCCTTATCCTTCTCCATTCGTAGATACGCTGATATATCCAGTAAAGAAAGACAAGTTGACATACACCGGTGTATCCTATTACATCAGGGCTGAGGGGGTGAAAAATCGAACGGCAATGGGTACGATGGGCGCAATTCTCTGACAAGTGGCAAGGTGTAGCATTATATAGTGGTATATATCGTATCCACCCGAGATGCCAGACAGGAACTTTCAGTTTCGACCTTTGCGACGGTGACAAGTTCAAACTAGTAGCACCTGAATCCACCGTTTTCTGTTAGCTGTCTATCAACTACCACGACATGAAGGAAAGATTCCAACAGAATAACAGCTTCTTTACTATATACGACAACCCTTACACGGCTCATCGACATAGTAAGGCTACTAACAACTTTTTTCCAATCATCGCGAGACCAAAAAATTCTTGTTAGTAGCGCAGGTTGGTAAAAGTATCCATGTAGAGTACAAAAGTTCGCGCTCCCTCCCGCTCGACAGGGATCTCGACTTACACATTTTAGCCTCGCCTGATCTCACCTGAAGTACGGAGTACAAGGATGCGGTGGTAGGTAGCGTGCGGGTGGGGGCCCCCAGTAGCCCCCCCGAGCCCCCCGGGCAGACCCAGGCGAGCCATGTTAGTGCTGGTAGTTTCGAGAGCTGCTCATGTCAAAATCCGGTAATATTAAGTGCGAAGGAGTGACTCGGCGACGACCCGTGTCGCCACGGCTGGACGAATTACAGAACTCGATGAGTTTTCCAAACCGCCGATTGGCACGTTTTTCGCCATTCGCAATTCAATAGTCTGCGGACAGGTGTACACACTGACGGCCGAAAGAAGCGCTGTGAACGTATCATAACACCTTATCATCTCGACACTGCACTGCACCAAACGGGCCTGGGTTGCATCTGGTGTACTCCCACTGTATCAATCTAGTATACTGTTGCACGGCGAGATAGGGCAAAGACAGAATAGGAAAGAGGACAGAAAAGAGATCGAAGCAAGAAAGCCGTTTTCTGTGCCCGTCCTTACCGCGTACATGACGAGATGGGGTACGCAGTATAGAGCTTAGCGTAGAGTACACATAAGGTAATTGTTTCCTATCCTATTTCCCGCAATTATATAAAATCGTAGTGATAGGTTGATGAAACATATCCAGTTTGCCTGAGAAACTATTACCTAGCGTACGAATACAGCTGTAGAAGTAATATGTCTTATGTCCCAAGCCATCTAGAATTTTCACGCCCAGCAAATGGCCATGGCAATGTGAATTTCGGTTTGAGCTGTTGCTGATCCCATATCGATTACCCCGATAAAAGATCGTTTCGACAGGGACAAGGGGGGAAGCCCGAACCTGGTATGCGCTTCAAGCGTGAACAGATGGAAAATAGATACCAGGTAAGCGTCCCGGTCTCGCTCTGTTCAGACATGATCCACCGTTTTTTCCGTCGTATGTGTCCAGCCTTTTTTCTCATAGTTGGCAGGAATTCGTATTCTGAGCGAATATGCGCAGAGATGTCTAGCTGAATATTGATATATTGCAAGTAAGTGAAGTGGAGGAGGGCAATATAGCAAATATATAATAATCTCCTTCCTTTGCCCCTTATTATGATTGAGTTTGTTTTGTATAGTTTTGAAGTGTTAGAGATGAATTCAAGGTTGCTTCATCAATACCAACACTTCCAAAAAAGATGAACCTAAGACCAAAATAAAAAGAAGATCACAAGTCTGTAACACTAGTGCGGTTCGGGCAGTTAGTTGAGATATTCTCCAGGATCTCCCGCCTGATCCTCTCTACTTAGTACACCATATACCATACTGTGCCCAAGGCGGCTCCTGAAGCCCCTACATTTAAACATTTACACGTGTAGTATACCTATACCTGCCTAGTCTAGGGCAACTACTCGATATTGGGAGCTGCACACTGCATGTGCCTAGGCAGGTACACTAAGATGCCTCTCTACGTAATGTACTGAGTAGTAGTGTCGATTAGAGGGGTGGTTCAGCCTGTAACTCTATCTTGACTCTTTTTGGCGCCTCGTCTAGTGACTAACCCACCCCCGACGCCCCCTGAACCAAAAAACCAATAGACCTCCTGCCAAGTCGAAGTCCCTCCTTCGAGAGCCCCGAGAGCCCTAGCGCAGCGGCGGCGCTCGCACAGTGCCCGGAACGGTGTACCCGGCACGCAGCAATCAACGTGGTGCACTTCCCACGTCTCATGCCGTACCGGTATTACTATCTACGACACACATAGGCACATAGACGAGGCGGCTTGCGGCCAATCAAGCCTGCCCCTCCTCCTCTCTCGAAACATCTTTTCTATCAGGCCCTGCCGACGCACCCTGTCCCCGTCCGCTTTTGCCCATCTGCAACCTTTAACCTTTTCCGCACTCGTTTCTCTCGAGTCTAGTTTCTGGTTCTGGTTCGGGTCTGCGTCTATCTGCATTGCGCCCTCTCCTTCACACCCACCCATCTGGCCGATGGCCTCTGGCGCTTTGCTAGGTTAGCTCCTGGACTACTACTACTGCATGCCTACTAGTAGGTATCCTTCTTGTTTCTGAACTAGAGTCACTTATCCTTCTTCTTGTTCTTACCTCTCTTACCTCTTCTCTTCTTTTGTTTCGTTTGCTGTCTCGTTCCTGTTTTCCCGTTGGAGAGAGAGGGCTGCTGAGAAAAGGAAGCCGAATTTGTCAGCCACATCGCAGTTGCGCGTGTGTATGCTATATACGGGTACAGGTCCCTACTTACTCTCTTCTCCTGTCCTTTCATTCTCTCCAGTCGCGCGCGCGTGTGTCGTACCGCGAATCGTATTTGCTGGCCCTGCCCCTGTTGTATGTCGACCGACCGAAAGACATCCCATCCGGCGGCTTGCCCAGTTGTGTAACGGCCCAGACCAGCACCCTGCAGTTGCGATCATAGTGCAACCCAACACAACGAGTTCAGGAGCAAGGGAATACGGAATCCCACTTCCTTTGTTTTACTAGCCGGAAAGCGACTCGAGCAGACAGAAGAAAGACGACCCGGCTACCGAGCAATTCCTGACAGGGTGTGCAAGTGAGAACGTCTGCCGCAAGAAGCTGGTCGGGATAGTATCCGAGATTCAGGGGAACCCCTTCATTGCACCGACACTGCGTCCCGCTGTTGAGGGGCCGCCCGAGCGTGCAACGCATTCTTCAATTGGAAACTCAGTGTACTGAGACCAGCTACGGTACGTCACCGCCCATATAGATTGAGAGCCTGCAGCCAGGAAAAGGGGCCAAGTCACTTGTGCGACAAGAAAGGAATCGCTGCTTGCGACCCACGTTTTTTTCTGTTTCCATCTGCCGACTTCGTATCGACCCAAGGGCGCAGAGACGTAAATTGTTATTGGTCCAATCAGCGACCAAGGTATTTGAGGACCGATTGCATGATAGGGGAGGATAAACAGCGGGCTGCTATTCGCACATCTGAATCCTAAAGGCTAAGCGTTGGTAACCACCATCGTCTGCTGGGTATCATCCACATTGTCTCAGGTTGAATTGGCTCTATTGCCAGGCAAGATATCTTTCGACGGTGTCAAATTGCTGGCAAATTAATTTTCGGCCCAAACAACGATCGGACAGAATTTGCCGTCTACAACTCAACAATAGGAATCCCAGGCTAAAACCCAGGTTCACTGTACTGCACGGTCCCTGTCTACCGCGCGTGTTTGGAGGTGCCCCGACCATTCAGCCGGTAACTCAGCTGACACTCAACAACAAACAATCTAGTAAGCAACAAGCGTGAGAAGGAGCGCGAAGGACATCAAAGTCAGCAACATTTTAGAGCGCCGAAGACAAGTTCCAAGTAAACCCGTTATTCATCATGAGCGCAGCAATTGCAATGGCCCCCTCTCCGGCTCCTTACGACAGGTCGGCGTATGCTGAATTGGCGCCTGCAACGGGTTCCACTACCAGCGCTTCCATAGCCGCGGCCACGACGGCATCGTCTCCTTCGGTTCCGCGTACAGCACATCTACACACCATTACTACTAATACTTCTCCACCCCACCGTTCATCGAGCCAGAGTCCAACTCAACAGCAGAAGTCCTCACCACCAAGCGGGTAAGCCCATCCTGCCTTTCCAGTCCTTACTGTACCCCGTCTCCTGATTTTGACCCATTATCGTTGCTATGCTGCGCGCAAGATGGCCATCGACTCAACTGATCATGTCTAATGTTCTAGTCTTCGCAATGTGTCAAATAATGCTGGGCCAAAGATTATTGTAAAAAAGGAACCAGGGTCTCCAGAGATTCCCACAACTCGACATCGTCCACGGAAGCTGGATCTCTCTAAGAACACTCTCGCCGGCTCCGGCGCAGCTACGGCACGACCAGCGCTTGGAGGTAGGGATGGGCTCGGTATTCAGGAAGTGGGATTAGCCTGTCTTTCGCCTGGTTTCGTCACGCAAGATCCGGTCATGAAAGAACACTTGCAGCAAAGTATGAATGTCCGGGAGCAACAGCGTCGCATCATTGAGGCTAGGCTTCAACAACAATCCGCCAAGGGAGACGGACCTGGGACTATGTCGGGGCCTGATAATAACAAAGATAGGGACCCTGTCAGCCAATTTGCAGCTAAGACGCCTGGCATGTCGAGGCGAAATAAAGCCCCCCCGGGCCTGAGTATTGTTGCACCTTCACACGAGCAATTTGCTCATGAAAGGGTTATTCAGTCAGCGCCACTTGGTCAAACATTTACCGGTCGTCATAACCCGCATCCTTTGACTCGACAAGTTGCAAACCAGCCTTCGAACTTGTCTAGTACTTCCCACATTCATCACGTCCCTGCAAATCAGACAAATAACCGGTTGCCTCCCATCTCGGATGTGTTCGCCAATCAAGGCCTCCCTTCACATAGTGAGCACAATCGGCCATTGTACCCTGGATCAAGTCATGCTCCTCTTGCTTCTCCCGCTCACCCGCCTCCAACTCATTCACAAGCTCCTGCCTCTGGCCGCCCAAGAGAGTACAAATCCGCAGAAGAAGCACAGCATGAATTAGCTGGCGGGCGGCCCGAGTTGTTACCGAAGCTCGTGCATTATACTGGTCATCAACCACCGACCCCCCCATCTCCCCGGAACGGGGCGCCTCTCCAAGACGGTAGCCGAAGTGCCAGTAAGCGACGCACCCGGGCCGAATACGAAGAGGGCGGTAGCCCTCCCCTAGGTCATGGGCCCGCTGCCACCCGACGGGGACCCTTTGGTGCCGGGCGTGATAGCCCAGAGACACAACGACAGAAGCGGGAGGAGTTTCTCCGTCTGTGCGAGAGAGCATGGGATCTCTTCCATTCGTGAGCGTTACTTCAATTCCAAGCGAAAACGATTGCTTTACATGTGCGATTCATTATGACCTGACGCACGAGACGAAACTACAACTACGGCCCCTTGATCAACACCTGGAGAATTCCGGCACAAAGTAGTCACATGACTTGGTCGCCCCCATCGGACTCTTAATCATTCAATCGAAGCACTCCGTTAACCGGAGGGGTTATTATATCTCCTGTGCGCTGAATATACTGCGGGAAGCTGGCAATATGGAATCCATGTAATGTCTTGTATTATCTATGGCCTCACGGTTTTAGAGCTACGGAATGCTCGCAACTCGAACCGACCAACGTGCGATAAGGAAGATGGGGCGCTCTCTATGGTGTCTGGTCTTGGTTTTCGAGGAAGTATAAGGAGGGAGGAATGGAAGGCAAGGCGCTTTTTGGTTCTCCTTTGTCGTAAGGAAGGCGACGAGAAAGGGTGTCTATGGGACTTTTTATGTGTTTTGGAGTCAATGTCTGTGCTATTATATGAGCACTCAAATGACGCAGATGGAGATGATGAGGACACGGCCGTAAAGGATCTTGAGATGGCCGGTGGCCAAATACTATGTATGGAGCAGGATGAGCAAATCCATAGCGTGTGTGCGCGGGAAACCCCCATTAACAATATTTTCTCTGGAAGGGAACAGACAAGAGGACTGCGGGTCTTGAGAACCTGTAGACTGATGAGCATCGGGAAAAGGCTGCCCTTCCACAGGCTTGGCAGGCCCAGCAAGAGACAAGCAGGTTTCTCGGTGTCTACATAATATGAATACTTGATGCATATATATACCACCTCTCGATAACTTTTCAGGTCTTTGCAGCCACTAAGTTCTTCTACAATGAGAGTTCTGAAAGACGTTGACCTTTACTGTTCACCGTTAAGAAATAGGGGTGAGTCGTGGGTATAGATATTAAACCATGATAAAGAGTATATACGTTAACTAAATTGTTCACTTATTAGAACCCAGGTATTAGATCAACTGAATACCGAGGGAACTAGGCAACCTATGTTTAAGAAGTCTTGTTATTTCTATCTGTGAGGCCTTCCTTCATAACCACAAAGGGCATTTGAACGTTTCATTCATACTTGGATCAACACTCATGGGAAACATGAGGTAGCTAGGTTGATTATTAGTAAAAGCTTTACCGTGTTTGAAGATAAACACGTATGCTTGCTTATATGGCCAAAAGTAAGTGTTACTATATACGGTAGACGTTGTTCCTACTTTCTCACTCACCTACTCAGATATACTCCTGAAGCAACGCATACTCAACGCGTGTCTTATTTACTTACTTGCTTGCTTATTTACTATCTATCTATCTATCTATCTTTCTTACACCTTGGTGTATATTACAGGTTCAGACAGTCAGTCCTGCTGATTGATTTTGTCAGCGGCGCTGTAATAGTGAAGAAACATATAATGACTGAAGTGCTGAGAGATAACCTCATGATGCCGAATTTGTCATGTCTTGTAAGTCACACACACACACACAGAGAGAGAGAGAGAGAGAGAGGTGTGTAGACACAGAAACAGACAGCAAGGCCGCAATCTAATTTCTGGAATAATTTTATTTTTCGACTCAGGGTCAACCTTCTATCCCTCCTGTCTTTGTATATTTAGCGAAAGAAGTCTATAAGCATATTCTAGTTATATAATCGATTGTGTCATCACAATTTCTAATATCCCCTGTTAACAACTATGTCAGTAGCAGAAGCAAACACCAGCACAAAGTACCACGAGGGCGCTTATTTTTTTTAGCAAGCAACCCACGTGTATACAGGGATATGATTAATTAGTAGATCTCTATGGTTCGGGAACCATCAAGCCGACTCAAAACCAAACATCAAAAGTAGCCAAACAGGTCTTGGGTATTACGATTTTGAAGGGGGCGTTCAATTTGTCCTGCTATGGGAAGCTAAGAAGCCGACTGTGCCCCCAGCCCTGTCCGTCTCGCCGCAAAGCTTCCTACGTCGGTCGGACCATTATATACCCTTGATTCATACCATATGAACCACACATGGCATGAACCAATTGACCTCTGCTCAAGGCGACCTTGCGCTTCCCTAGCTGCCCGTAATCGTGCCTCGATCAGGTATGCATGTTCCTTAATTACCGAACCCTCCCGATTGCCAATTAGAGCCTGGTATTTTGGAAAGCAGACAAAAGATGCCATTATACCCTTTATAATGTTGTACAATGATGAAGCCGTCCCGATAGTGCATCTAATCCAGTCCTGTTGATGCGGTGCGCCGTGTTATTGTCTTGGTCTCTGATGCGTCATTTGGTCGTAAGTATTCGTGAAACGGTGGGTTTAGGAAGGAGAGTGCCGAAGAAAAAAACAACGCCCAACTCCTTGCAGAAAAGATATATATTCTAGTCATTCAAATGAAAAATATTGGTCCGTTCGTTCGCTTGCAGACTAAGCACTTATAATCGCTTCTTCGAACGAATGCGGGAAGAGAAGACCCCTTGGGTACTCAAGTAGCCTAAGGTAGGGTGAGTGGTCACTTCGAGCAAAAGCTCTCGGAAGTGCACGGCATGCGGCAGCCTTACAGGCCCTCTTCGCCAGCCTTGCACAGCTTGATCTCCCGCCCCCATTCTGACTTGAGAACTTGAGAGGCCGTAATGCGTCTTGAAGGATTGGGATCTAGTATTGAGTATATCACGTTGCGACAGCGGGCCTACACGAATAGCTTCTGTCAGTACCTTGTGGCACACGAGGCGATGGATAGGCTAAAGATCTGTGAGACAAAATGAGAACGTACGCGGTGTAAAGACTCAATGGGGCCATAGCCTTCTTCATCGCGACGGCCCTCCAGATATCGTTCGTAGAACTCGTCTTCTTCTTTCTTGGCGACGCGCCATAGATGCCTACCAGTTCGCATAGCCATATAAATGACACCACATGCCCACACATCCACAGCACGGGCATCAAACTCCTTAGCAACGTATTCTTCGGGTGCGATGTACGGGGCAGAGCCACAGAGGCCGGAGACCATGTGGGCACTGTTCTCCCATGCCATCCTGAAGCACTCACCGTTGCCAAAATCGGTAATCTTTAGGGCGCCGTGACAGGTGAGGAGCAGGTTTTCCGGTTTCAAATCGCGATGAGCGACTCCCATCTCGTGCATGTACTCAACACCACGCATCATTTGTTTGAAGTAGCAATCTGCCTCCAAAACCTCTAGTTTGCCGGCGGTGAGGACCAGGGTATAAAGATCCCCACCTGAGCAATATTCCATGACCTCACAATAGTCTCCCTTCTGGTCCTGAAGGAGATCCAGCGTGTGAATTACGTTGGGGTGCCGGAGCGACGAAGATATGCAAAATTCAGCTGTCAGACGCTTGCTATACTTCTTCTCGCTTTCGTCTGGTCGGCGGCGGAATTCCTTGACAGCAAAAAGCTTCTCGCCATTCTCTACTTTCTTGTGCGAGATCCTCACTATGCCGAATGCACCCCGGCCAACGACTTCTTGACATTTGCCGTACTTCTCAACAAGCGTGATGCTCTGATTAGGGCCCCCTTTCTTATCGTTAGCTAACGACTCTTTCTCCTCACGCAAGGTATCAACCCAGCTAGACACGAGCGACAGATCGGCCTCGGGTGCCTCCTGCTTTCTGCCGAGCAACGACTTAAACATGTCAGACAGCTTCTCCTGCCGCTTGCTCGCCTTGAGATGATGTTCGTGCCCACCGGGGGCATTGGGATTGGAGACATATCTCTGGGCATATTGCGACTTCGGAGTGGGTGCCACATCTGTACTGGGAGTGCGGGATGGGACACTTGATTTCACAGGCGCATTGGCACCAGTGGCTGGAGGAGCAGGGCTGGGCACCGGCCGTTTCGATGGTTGCGAGAGATCGACGAGGGTGCCGGTCTTGGGTATCTCATCTTTGTTGGAGAAGATCCTGGTCAGCCGGTTTTTTATAGACGGCTTCTCGGCTTGTTTCGGTTGGCCGTCCGGAGCGGCGGTGGCAGCGGTGCCGTTGGTAGGCGGACTTTTCCCATTCTGCACCGGCGCCTTCACACTCGGGGCTCTCGAGGGAAGGTCGACGGATTTGATGGAGGATTGCTTGGAGGCATTGGGCGAAACGGTCTTCTCCGAAGTGTTCGACATTTCCGTCAAGCGCGGGCGCGGGCGCGGGCGAGGGCGAGGGCGAGGGCGTGCAATGGCCCTGATAGGTCAGACTGGGGGGTGGGTGATGCACTTCGCTTGGCGACAAGAAAAAAACAGCGGGGGCGATGATGCTTGCGAGGGCCCTGGCCGCAAGTGGTGGGCGGCACGAGAGAGCCGGCTTCGACGTGGCAAGACGACCAGTGTCGCCTTTGGGGGGGGTGGGCTAAGCCCAGGGGGGGATGCGAGGACTCAGGCGAGTTGCAAAACAGCGATGTGATATGGGTTTGGAGAAACCGCAGTTACTGGAGAGTAAAATAGCAAGCGGAAAGGAAGAGAAGAGAGGAAGGGGAGCGAGAGGGCGGGAGCGCGAGGGCTAGGCGGGACCCGGGGCGAATTTGTAGGAGTGCTAAGAGGTATATCCGTATAAGTGGTGAACCTGCTGTGGCTGCTGCTAATTACAAGCGGCCGGGCGAAAAGGGCGGGCAAAAAGGGCGAAAAGGCTGGCCTCGGTCGAACGCAGGTGGGACGTGGAATGTACTGTAGGTACTGCAAGTACTGATCTCTAGCGCAAGAGCGCCTGTAACAGAGTACCTGGCGCGGGTACCTGTACTCGATGGACGAACTGGCGGCTACTGGCTAGCCTAGTGGTTACCTAACCGTGCCTACCGTACCTACCTAGGTAGGGTAAGTAGTGGAGTGGTGTATTGTGTGTAGCGGTCCGGCCGGTGGTGGATAATCTGGTGGACTCGGTGGGGGCCAAGCGAGATATGATGGCAATTGTGCGAACCTTGGCGATTTGTGGCACGACCTCGTCGTGCTACAGTACAGCTAGTGGTAGCAGTGATAGCTCCGGTTGGTGGTTGGCGTTGAGGTAGCCACTAAGGGTTTGCCTTCGGCGCGCTCCAATAGGCCGTTTCTGCGCTATGATCTTCTTGTGAATGGTGTGGCTATTCGCCTTTCGGGAGAGAACACAACATAACAAAAAGCCAAAATCGAAAAAAAGAGGAGCAGTGTGAGGGGTCTCTTCTGCCTACCCACTTGTCCCCGGCGCTTGTTGGTTTTGGGATTCTTGCCTGTCGGCGTGAAGGAGGAGGAGGAGCAGCAGCAGCAGCAACAATAGTAGCAGCAGCGGCAGGGAGATCTCAAAGAGGGCTAGCTAGTAAGTAGCTAATAATCCGATCTAGTAGGTACGTGAGAGAATGCGAAGCGACTCGCTAGCTGTCTTAGGTAGCTCTGGCTGTGCATCTAGAAACTGGCGGCGGCAATGGTGGCGGCGGCGGCGGTCATACAGATGAAAAATTAAGCACGCAGGAGAGAGAAACGTGGTGGTTCAACGCAAACAAGTATTTGTTTTGGCCTCTTCAGAGTTGTGCGGTAAGGTGCGTTGGCAAATAACTCGATAATAAAGTTGCGATTTTGTCAAGTCGCCGAACAGGAACCTCTCAGAAGGGGTTCCGGCATATGTTAGAGGCGCGACAAATGGCAACTCTCGAGACTTGTTTTCGTCAAGATGAGGGAGGCGGTCATTGTCAGCAGATGGGTATTAGATTATAGGACGGCCTGATGATTCCAACCTCGGAGGATAACGTGCATGCTAGGTCGGCGAGAAGATAAATAGAGAAATGCTAGGGTAACGCAGGTTTGGATAGAGGGGCTGGTAGACGGATGGAGGGAAATCAGTAGTGCTGAGTAGGTAGATAGACGAGAGGGAGATGATGGTTATACAGCCTAACAAGTAGGGTGTAAGTGTAAGTGAGTAAGTAAATAGTAAGATATTATGTCGGCGGTAAGTATGTAGGTACTAGGAAGGTCGCGGTAGGTATGTTGTAGAAGAGAATGGAATAGATTAGCGAATAAGTATATAGATAAGTAGGACAAACAGCACAAGGCTAAATAAAGTCAGGAAGGGAGCCGAGGAACGTGAAACGCTGTGTAATGGTCCAGTAGGTAAGGTTAGGTACTACGTCGGGACGAGGTGGGTTGCTAATAATAACTAATCGCCATCGGTAAACTGCTTGTCATCGTAAGGGAGGCTCGCTAGGGAAGTAGAGCAGAGTTGGGGGTGATTGATTGATGATGATGATGATGATGATGATGATGATGATGATGAGCGGACGGGGAGAGAGCTGGAGTGGATATTTGTAGCTTGGACAATCGGCAGGTTGACTGCAGGTGACCAAGTCGAACAAAAGAGTAGGTAATCCGTGGCTGCAAGTGCATGTCATCTACTACTAGTAGTACAAGTGACGCTCCCTGCTTTTTGTACACATGTTGGATCCCATCTGCAACTTCAAATAAAATGCCTGGTATCTCCACCGTGACAGGAGGACAACCAACTAGGCCAATTACATGTGCGAATGTACGTATGTGTGTGTATATGCACATGCCTGCTTTAAGTTATTGACTTACTTACGTAGTACTTTACTCATTGCACGGTAAGGGCTAACCTGCCGGGGTATTTACCACCACGCCTACTGAGTACATACTGCGGTATATTGTAACTGTATGTGTAGGACAGACCGAAAGTTCTCTTATCTGGTAGGAACTATTAACCCAGTTGTCTGTGTGTGACGGATGGCAATCTACTAGAACGCATCAAAAACTGTGTTATCCAGGGGCTGTGATTGAAGCTGAGCTGACAGAAACTTACTGCGTACGACAGTGTAGTTTGTGTAGATATCATTCCCATTCTCGAATTTACTTTGGCTTGTCTCCCTCGACACGAGTACCCTTTACTCTTGGTACATTAGTAATAACATGACCTTGAATAGATATCGCAGATGCTGACCACAAGCTAGAAAGCGGAGTGAGAATAACACCTGGTACCTTACCGCCATAGTACTAAGTAGGGCTTAATTACGAATATAACGGTCTACCGACCTACTATAAGCACCTGGCTGTAAGACTTACATATTAGTACTTTACCCTAATGATGGTGTGTTGTCAGCTCTGCTCTTAGCGAATACCATAGCTGTTCGCCACCATTTATATAGCTAAGTAGGCAGGGGAGTCATATTACTGCAGTACATATGCCATGCACCGTCTTTGCAATGCCAACGTAAGACTGGATCTTTAATTCTTCTTTCAGCCCATGTCGGCTCTTGAGCTGGGTACGCCGAATCGCGATCTTACCAGGGTTATACATACTGCGGTAGAGTTGGTGTCGAGATTACATACCCTACTCGACAGACAGTAATATCGAGGTTACTAGTTTGAGGATGGTGCTGCCGGATGGAGTAATTATAGCCTGCCTTATAATGTGGTCCCCACTCTAATGGAATGCTGTAGGGTTTCAGGGCAGAAAGGTGTGCATATGGTCTTGTTCACGAGTTTTGAACATAGAAGCATTGATGTCTATTACCATAGATATACCACTCAGCTCACGACGTTTCTAAGAAATCTGCGCAGGAGAATACTATCATACCATGATGAATCGATATACCATAGTAAATACTAAACCTGTAACTAGGTGCACCCCAGCTTGCCCTCTGCGAGCAGACCAATGGTGTACCTGACTGAGGGCTTGGCTTTCTTTGCAAACAAAGAGCCTCATATGAATAAGTGTACTTGGACCAGAGTTAGACGACAATAACAAGGTGTGCTGTAACCACATGCACTAATGGACCAGGAGACTATCTAATCTAGTTTCATGTTTGTTTGTTAACCACATGGAGCACAAGGGCGAGCGTGTTTCATCTTTCCTTGTTTGTTTCTTTCAGTTATTTATCTAGATGCCTTTATAGTCTCTAATCCTTTTGTTTAACACGATATGTTTCAAGCAGCCATTGTGCGGAATTTTTCTATCTATGACGTGCATTTCTCTCTTATGTGCCTTTTTCTATTACTTTATTTGTTTTTTTCCTTTCCATTCTACACGAAGCTGGACTAGCCCAGCCGTATATAGTATATGAGCAGGCTTGGTCGCAACCCACTCGCAAGAGCTTGCCCAGGAAGGTTCTGGTGTTCCCTTAAATGCCGGAAGTGGCTGGAAGGCATATCATCCAACCACTGCAGCTAGATTAGACACACGTTACGTGGCAGCGCCCATGCATGCATCCATGCATGGGCATGGGCGAGAAATCCATCCGCGTCTAGTACTGAGTATCTACATATGAGTATGAGGCATTTCTGCAAAAATGCTGCCGCCGTGTTGGAGTCGACATATGCAGGGCAATCGGCAACCCTTCCGTCAGCCATATCGGACATGCATGACGGACAGGGAGACCGACATCTTGTACTATGTAGCCTTGTTTACGGGCCCCCCCGGCTCCATGTACAGGGCATGGCCGTCTGCTAGCCTGCGAGGACTTCCCCATCTACCAAGCTGTACGGAGCAAGACACACGCCGCCCATGCACCATTTGGCTCACCGCTTGCAACCCGGCCCAGCACGCCAACGGCGGCATCGATGGAAAAACTCGGGCAAGCCCGGGTGTGATGGGATAGGTAGGTGGCCAGCGACAAGCTGGTCAGACCTTCAACTGAGTCGATCCCGCCATGCAAGCAGCCGCGAGCTTGCTTGACGAGCTTCTCCTATTTCGGCCACTTCGTACTCCCCAGTTCGCCCGCCCGGAGCAGTTCACCGACATTGACACCGCCCCATTTCGATCTGCTTCTGTCTTGTGTAAAGTGCACAGAAGACGAGAGACCACAGACCCCTGTGACGAAGGACACATGGCAACAACGACTGCGCGGCTTGCCGTCGAGTACCCATCCTCAATAAAGCTTAAGTCTGGCTGCTGCATGGTTGCCCGCACAAAAAGCTCTGACCTGCAGTATAGTTCCTGGACCCCCTGTGCCAAGCAAACGGATTTTTCGATTCTCCCATTCTCACCTTGCTGCCATTCGCTTCCAAAGCCAGGGAGGCCTCACTTTGTCCTCCGCCAAGATGCCCGCTGCTCACTCGCAGTAGTGACCCTGCATACCTAGGTCCCATACTATTTCTATAGCGACGAGAGGAAAAGTGGCTTCTCCTATTTCAAAGTACCTACCGCCCTTGATGACTGACTTGTAGGTAGGTACATAACAACAGGTAGTGTAAATATGCGTAGTACCACTACATAGGCGCTCATCTATCACAGCAGGATGGCCAGGTACATAGGGACCCAGTAGTCTGGGATACCGCAATACCGCTCTGCATAGGTGTGGTGAATTTACCATGTAGTAGGTACTGTAGGGGTAGCATTCGGCTCCATCAGCATCGAAGGAAAACAGAGATTTCCCACAGCCGACCTCGGCTCGGTACTCGAGCCTCCAATCTTCCGGTAAAGATGTAAATGGAGGTCTAAACGGGAGTTTCTTTGCAATATACCACTGCCTGTGGAATATGGGAGAGGGTAGTCTTGTTACTGCTCAGTACTCCCATTAAGAAGAACAAGTTAAAGATACGTACTACGAGAATACCAAGCTACTTACAGTCTAGCCGCATGGGGGAGGGTTCTTGACAGAAAGAGACTAAGTGACGTCATACAAGCCATATATTGCTGTCTTATGAACGTACCTAGTGGTACTCAATCAAGTATCTAGATGCATTTGTGTACCTTAGATATAATCGCAGGAGGTACCGGTCTGTCGGCTTTGGTCAAGTCTTCGTCCCTTGACTCCACCGAAACGCGATCTCACTGGACGAAGCTCAAAAGAGCTCCATCACAGTACTACTAGTATACCTTCATGAAGTACAGTGCCCTCCCTACCTATCAAGTCTTGGGTAACGTATCCTGGGCAATCTCCCATGTCGTTCGCAAGCTGCCATCTTATCGGATCATCGGTCAAACATACTCTGGTGGCTTCGAGTGAAACCTATGCGCAAGATGCATTATCGGATCATATTAGCATCCAAAGGCTCGTGGCCGAACGCCAAAAGATGAGTGGTCGGATAGCGCCCGCCCTTCCAACTCGGTCAGCTCCATGACACGAGATAGGGGCTGCTCTCGGGCTGCAGTGAACCCTCCACTGGCTTGCATCCTGACCCCCTGGTGATTCTCATTCCCGCTGACCTCTTTTTTCCACCCTTATGTGTCACGTCTTCGTGGAAGGCAAACAAGCAACGGTAGAGATTGCGCCATACTGCCGGCTCGAGATAGACAAGCGAATCAATGGCGTTTCGAGGTCCCAGACGAACGAGGTAGGCGACGAACCCGGTGGTTCGGCGTATCGCCAAACATCGACCGAACCGCCGAGCTACTATTGGAGAACCCGCCAACAATTACAACATATAATTTGTCTGTATAACTCACCTCGCCAGATCAGTACTCTTTCCGCCTCAGCCAGCCAGAAACGCTGCCACTAATCTCCCTTTCGGCCGCACCTGGGCATGAAATGGCTCTAGATTTGTTGTCAATCCGGCGTTTCCCTCAGAAGTCATGAGGACGTACAGAACAGAGTAGATTGAGGGATAGAGCTACTTGTGATCAAACAAGTGCTCCTCGGCTGCATCTATACCTCTGCCGACGCTCACCTATCCGTACAGTATCTAACACGATCTATACCAGATTTTGTGTCACATCCTATTGGTCAAGGGTCGTTCCAATATACCTGCTTGTTACCTTTTGAGCCACACTCTTCGGTCATCGCTGCTCCTCAGAGCGACATGACAGTCAGCCACCGGTTGTCTGATCGGAGAACTGAATATTACAAAGCGGTTTTGTTAGGGTTAAGACCTCGCATCGGCCTGCCATCTTCGACGTTGAACAGAAGTTGGAAGTAGCCTGACACTAAGACCGAAGTACCATTAGTTGGTGGATATCGACTGCTCGACATTTTGCCCTAATCAATGCTCATTGATGGCAATGGGACTAAGTCTGTAACCCAGATTTGCCCAGAACGTCTTTTAGTCAAGAGGAACTAACTTAGTTTACCGAATAAGATCGGCTTGGCTGCTGTGTCTTGGCAGTGAGCGAGAGCGAGAGAGAAACGGACACGGTCGTCTTGCTGGGACGCAGACGACCAAGTACGGGGTAATTATCTAAACCCTGAAATCTGGGGATAAAACGTGGGGTTGGGCATTTTCGCATTGCTCTGTCGCCCGAAATGTGGTAGCATCCCGCATAACAGGCCCCTCACTCATCTCTGCACCGATGTCCATCGGGGCAATTTCTTTCGAGACATTTACTTCTGGCCGGAGGATAACTGACACCGCAACATGGTCACACGCATTGCGGCCTGTCTGATACTGTGTTGTGATGGCACTTCTAAATATACATTCGGCATGCTAAGCTAACGAGCTAAAGTACCGCGAATAGCATAGCTGGGTGAAGCCTCACGCGAGAGGGGAAGAAAGTGGGGGGGGGAGCAGTAAATCACATGAAGACAACTCAACGCACGTCAGGCATCCCTAGTACGATGACCGTGACGGGAACCTCGTGTACCTCTCCACCCTAACTTATACATACAGTAACGCTCCCGAGTACAGCCACGTCGCCATGGAGGGGTGGAGTCAGCACGACGACGTCTTCTTAATTCTAAGCTCGAGCTGACCTAACCATTAGGAATTCATCTCTTTCGAGTTACAGCTTTTAGTTTGCCCACGACTACATAATCACAACTTCAACCACCCATTTACGAACTGGACTACTGTAGGTCGAGCTGAAAGCAGAACTGGACGCCCCCTGCTGTGCAGGGCGCATTCTCTCACAGACTAAAGCTTACCTCGTTCAAAGAAGGTGACATATGCTATAATTTCCCCGCACTCAAGAACACATGGGTTAAGCGTATTCGGTACCATTACTCCTGTAGTAATAAGTATTGACAGCTCCGTCGGTTCAACTTTCTTAAAACGGCGTCGCGTAACATCGACGGACTTATCAAGTGAGGCATATAATGAACTGGGATCGCTGTCTAACGACGCTATATGGCTATTTGCTTTCGGCTCGTGAAACGGATGGACTGCTCAACTAAATGCTTATCATCTTTGCCCTCCCATTCAGAGTGAGCCACGAATATGTGGAAAGCTCATCATAGATCATTCCTACTCTACGGTATGGCATCCTTCGAGCTGTTCACTATGTATGGTACCAACTGAGCTCATTTCCTCCGTTGAATATGACGTCATAGGAGACAAGTTGAGGACGTATCGTGTTGCCCTCCGGGCGGCTGAGTCGATACCTGGGTATCATCAAGGATCTGGAGTGAATATCTGCTCAAGTGGTGAAACTTATACGACATCATGTTGAAATCAAATGGAAGAGGCTAACATGCTAAACGTTTAACCAGTGAAATGAGTAAGTTGTCTCTTTCATGTCATACAAGAGACTAATGTGAACTGAAACCCATGCTTCTATTATACGTCCCGTGCATCTCTCTTGAATCTATGTAAAATAACGCTCGTATATAGCTGGAGAATCGTATTAAAAATTCATGTTATAATGTATTTATCAGTCTCCCTGTCGCTTTTCACATAACCAAAATCCGGCTCGCCCATTGTAATGCCCGGCGAGCTTTAATACTGTCGTGGTGGTCGTAATTGCTCCGATGAATTGTCTTCTCTTTTAATATTTATACCTCTTTATAATCCAGGCTGCTGAGTATAGTTGACTGGTTCGCAGGGTTCGATATTCTGCAAAGCATCAGTCATTATTCTGTTGCGGGGCCGCCGTTTTCTCCTTTATATCTTGTGTCAGCGAGGTCACCAGGTCCGCAAATTTAGATCCTATCTCCTTTGCTGCTTCCACGACTCTTGAGTCGGTGTGATCTCTCTGTTCTTCCCCATGATGGCCGCGCTCAGCCTCGTGTACTAAGGCATGTGTTTTCGCCACGGCCGACGTCGCTAGGGACTTGCCCGCCTCGATAATCATGCAGTCATCTCCGGCATACTTATCTCTCTCTTTCTCCCCAAGCATCTTCGTCATGTACGTCCGAGGCCGGTTCTTCCTTCTATCCGAGCGAATTCGCTTAATCTCTGTCTCAAAAGCACGATCGTAGACGTCGAAATCAATGCCCGTGGGGGACTCTGCGACGATATCGGTCACGTTCTCCGAAGTAGAAAACTCATCGTCCCCACCGGTGCCAATTCCAAGGAACAAGGTACCCTTCTCGGCTGGGTCGGGAATGTGAGCCTCTTCCTTAGCTTTTTGTCCCGAACCAATAGGTCTTAGAGATAGACCTGATTTCAAGTCTTTAAGACCGGATTTCAAGAAGGCTTTACGTTGTTGGATGAGCTCGGCAGCTTCTTGAGCAACGGACTTCTGCCGGACTGGTTCAGATGTCTCGGAACTTTGTTCCGAATACGACGCAGATGCCTGTGGTTCTACTTTGGTTTCTTTTTCCTCTAGTCTAGGCGCATGGGGAGTTCGTGGCGTTGTGGCCCGACTTTGCGAAATGAGACTCTTGAAGCGCCGTATGGCTCGTAACTGAAACGGTTTTAGTGCCAAGAATGATGATACTAGACGGTAAGGCTACTTACGACACAAATGAGATGATCCATTTTGCGCGTGAAAGCGTGGTTCATCTCAAGCTCATTGGGCGTTTCCACCAGGTCAGAGCAGTTCTCTTCCTCGGGAAGAAGAGGATCAGCTCCATTCCTTGTCACCCAGGGATGATTCTTGTGACGGTCAGCTTTATTAGTCTGTACGTAACGTGTGTGGTAGAGACTTACTCGAATCTCACGCAACGTTATTCTTGTGCTGCTATTCTTGTCCAGGATCCGTGTAATTAGATCTACGAAGTCCGGGTCCTCTCCGTCGGGGAGAAAGAATGGTTTCTCTCGAATCGCTTCATACATATCGAAGACGTGGCTGCCGTTAAATGGCAGCTTGCCATACTTCAGACAGTAGAGCGTGACGCCCATGGACCAGACATCTGCGGCTTTGCCAGAAACGTCACCATGCCTGACTTGGCAGAGTTCTGGTGGTATAAAGGCCGGAGATCCGGCAGACTTGTTCGTTATCATCTCATTTGATTTCTCAAACATCTCTGAGACTCCGAAGTCAACAATCTTGAGCACATCCTCCTCCGTCAAGAGGAGGTTATCGGGTTTTATGTCACGATGAATGATGTTTTGAGCATGTACTGTTGACGTGTTAAAGAATGTTGCATGAGTGTAACTCTGTAGTAGTCACCAAAACTCACGATATTCAATGCCAAGAATCAGGTCACGAAACCAGGTACGGCAAAGTTCGTTTTCGTAAGGGGTGCCCTGTTGATCCAGATCGATCTTCATGACAACGCCCTTTTTGCACATTTCTAAGACCATGTATAGAGAGTCGTCTTCGGGGTCGTCGAGGACCTCAATCAGGGCAACAAGGTTAGGATGATCAAGTTTCTTCATGATGGCGATCTCGGCCCGGATCAAGTATAAGGCGTCTTTGGCTTCGGCATCCTCCTGGCGGCCAAATTGTTTTTTGTAGAAATTGTTCAGTCCCGTGCCGGGTGCCTGCTGATGCGGTGCTCCGGGTCCTGGACGCCTCAGGATATGGGACTGCGCTCGCTTTCGCAGGCGGGATTTGGAAAATTCCTTGATTGCCTATTCTCACGAAGCGGGTGAGCAATCATCTGCGGCGGCAGTCGTCACGTACGTGTCTGCGCTTACATATTCATTCCCAAACTGGTCGGTAGCTAGATGAACGGCGCCGTAAGAGCCCCTGCCAATCTCTTCTCCAATCGTGTATTGGTTGACCTTGGTTTGTGGTATGCCATCCACTTCGTCATTTATGTACTTGGCATCCAGAGTTTCCTGCAACCAGAGGGTCGGGGACCTCAGTATTAGCCTACCTTGGCGTATACGCGGCTAACACAGCAGATGATATGGCATGCTTCCTTACTTTGATTTGGCGATGCTGTGACGGGGTCCTCTTGTGGTGTCTTAAGGGACTTAACGGAGCAGCGGGGAGTCCTGATCTGGCATGCGCATGTCTTAGATGACCATGGCGGAGTCGGAGCGTTGCGCATAACGGGGCAGCTTTGCGACAGATGATAGATGGGAGGTGGGAGGTGGGAGGTGTGTATTAAGCTATCTAGTCTAAGCTCTCTCTCTAACTTACAGATGAGGGGCAGGAGTTGATTCGCTCGCGACATCAGGAATTTGGTCGACACTGATACGCGGCCGCGGCGACGGTGGGGCGGGGACGCCGTGAGGGCTTCTCGCAGTGGGCATATCGACGACGGCGTCGCCTGCATCTACTGACATGGCAACTATTGTTGCTGATGGTGGCTCTATCGTGACGGTCGTGGCCGGGTCTTGATCTCGTCGAACAAGTCTGTCTGCCAAGATAAAGAAAAACAACTACAGTAGCAATAGGGAACCCGAGGAGGCTTTGCCTCTGAATGGGGAGAGTAAATAAGACACAAAAATAAACCAATCTAGGGATTTTAGCTAAGAGTGTCTGTCGCTAGTTGGGCAGAGTGGGGAAAAAGCAATGCGACATCAAGTGGGAAAAGGCATCACAGATGAGATAGTCGACGTGCTGTTGTTTATAAGGATAGAAAAAAAAGAAGGAGAAGGACGAGGCAGATGCCACGGCAGACGGCTGGATGTTGGAGCCTTCTTTACACCTCTTCGTCTACCCAGCAAATGAATTGCGTTGCAGTTACTGTAGGTTAGGCAATGTTGTGGTTAGGACAGCAGCGGCTCCGTACCTACACCACACATAATAAGGTAAAAAATAATAATAAAAGGTAGGCACAAGTAACTTACTTGCGTTAGCGTATCTACAAGTTACCGGGAACAGACAAAGAGAGGTAGTACTTTCCTCAGTATCAATTCTGGTTCGGTTCAGCCCAACAGCAACTAATTCGGGCATCTAGCAAATCATCTTTGCCACACCCATCCAATGACCCCTGCTGCAGAGACGACGAGCCCCGGTTTGGGGGCCTTACATCCCTGCATTCCCAATCCTAAGTGGTGTTAGACTGTCCTACCTAGTAGTAAACTGTAGGGCTGTTAAAGAGCTTCAGAGGTCCAGAACACGTGCCAAGGCAGAGACACAGCGTCAAGTTTTATAATATTTTGTACAAAAGTCATTTGATAGGATGGAACAATCTCATATGAACTGCACAGTCCACAGACAAAAACATCGAGAAGGAAATCTTTCTATTAAGACTACCAAGTAGTTACTGAGATGGGTGAGTCCAGATACATATTCGTACTATTTTTAGTAGGTCGTCGTGAGCCTGATTAGTGTGTTAATCATCCGGTCCTCCTCATCTACCTAGTGTACATGCAGAAGGGTCGATCATTGGTAGGTATATTGATAAGGTGTTTATGAGATAAGAGATGACATTCCGTAGCTTGTTAGTTGAGTATAATAACCAGTCAACGTAAAATAGAACATAGGGTGTTATTAGTGGCTTATTCTCTCATCCCACATAGTCTCAGTTATCTATGTCGGTACGATCAAGAGAAACGCTGTAGACAAGATGAGAACGAGAGATAAAGCGAAAATGCCAATGAGCCGTAATACACTAGAGCAAGTGCCGTAATTGCCGTCAAGCATGCCGCTGTAGCCGCTTTTTGATGCTGTGAGAATTCAAAATTCCAAGCGGTCTCGGCACGGACTTGCATGCCACTTACTAGTAAGTATACACCTCCAAGCCAAGTGTCTCATTGGGCAGGGGAGTTAACGGGAGTTAGAACGCATACCAGTATAGTGGGAACTACCCGAGCTCTCCCTTAGGTGGGTTAGGTACTTACCTAAGCCTGTAGGTAGCTGTACATCAGAACCAACCTTCAATTACTACCCACCTCAAGCTGCAAAGCAAACCGCAATACCGCTTCATCTCGCGCCATCAATCACGGGCATGTGAGCTCTCTGCCTCTCCAGTCTCAGTTCGAGAACGCCCCGCCGGCATCATGCCCGTCCAGGTCTACTCCTTGTACATCTTTGACCGCCACAGTAAGTCCAGTCGAGTCGAGTCGAGCTTCAAGCGGAGGGACCGAGCCTCGCCTCGCCTCGCCTCGTCAACCCAAGTCAGCCGTGTGTTGCGCCCAGAGCTCTGCCTACCCTTCGGCCAACAGGATGTGACGTGCCGTTATTTCTACACTTTGCGCGCCCAATCAGGCAGACAAGCAGACAGACGAGGCGAGGCGAGTGGAAAGGCACACGCACATATCCCCATGAAATGGCCAAGCCTATACACAAGCACACAGACGAACAAACACAATAAACAAACAGGAGGCCTCGTTCGCTAACACTCTATCCTCCTTCCCTTAGCGGAGTGCATCTACTCAAAAAAATGGCTGCAGTCCGGGGCGTCATCGACCACGCCCTCCCCGTCAGAGCAGCACCGACAACAGGCGGTAAACGGCGGTGACCCAACAACAACAACAGCAACAGCAACAATAAGAGACCAACAACAACAACAACAACAACAACAACAACAACAACACCTGCCACCTCACCCTCCTGCTCCTCCTTCCAAGCCGCGGCGGAACAAGGGCGCCGACGACGCCAAGCTGATCTTCGGCACCGTCTTCAGCCTGCGCAACATGGTGCGCAAGCTGGGCGGCGACGACGACGCCTTCATCTCCTTCCGCACCGCCCAGTACAAGCTGCACTACTACGAGACCCCCACGAACCTGCGCTTCGCCCTGCTGACCGAGCCCGGCGCCCTCAGCATGCGCAACGTGTTGCACCAGATCTACATCAATCTCTGGGTCGAGTATGGTGAGTCCCCCCCCGCTCCCCCTTTCTTACCTTGGCGCCTTTGCGCTGGTGGTGATTCTAAGTTCCCGATTTATAATGTACTCAATCCATTAGTTTCAATCAAACTAATGGCTTTTTGGTTGGTTGGTAGTGGTCAAGAACCCCTTGTCACCTGTGGAACACAAAGGTGGCGAGGGCGTGCGGAACGAGATGTTCGAGCTCGGCCTCGATAAGTTCATCCGTGGCCTGATGTGAGAGAGAAAAAACGACACAGAGTAAGGCTTTAGGTGTTTCTCCATCACACAAGCAAACAAGACGTAGGTCCATGCGTCAGCTCGTCCCCGACACTGCACTGCGACTGAAAGCAGAAAGAGGGAATCTAAGCAATGCGGGCAATAGATACATGCTTGCAAACAAACCAAGGCAGCTTGTTGCCGCGTCATCAGGGATCCCAGCAATGGTGAACTTATTGCTAAGACATCAGGTCCGAATCTACAGAAAGGTAGCTTGGTCTCGTCTCCGCGTCATCTGGGTCCTAGTACCGTACTTCGAGTTATTATTGCCCTTATGTTGTCTAGCGGGACTTGCGAGCAATTAACTCCTCATCAAGGGAGGATATTCGTGGCATTTAGTCGTCAGCCCTGTAATACGCTTATGATACAGATTAGATGGTCGTCCTTCTTATGGACGGTGGACTGATCCTCAAGCCCAAGATACTTATAGTAGTAATATACACACAACAGCCAGCGCGTCGTTCGCACCTAGTATCCAAGTTGTAGTCTAACAGCCCGCCTGCCCCCCCATTTGTCCTTTCTTAGCCATGAAGGAAGGTATACAAACACCTAGTGTCTATGCCATGCCTTTTCATCCTTGCACGTATGTCGCACTTGCAGAATGTACTCTCCAATGCATTCATCGGCCATTTGCACTGGTTTTCGGGGGCTTTGACCTAGGCGAAGCAATAGTTGTAGCCAACCGAAGAACTTCGCCATCTAAATTCCCCCCAGCCTAGATCCACCCCTTTCCCAAGCTATATTTCCCTCAAGTGGACGGTGATATTATCTGGCGGTGCCAGCAGCGAGTACCCAAGCGGAGGGTATGTGAGCTAATTGTGGATCATGACTGTGACGCCGTCTGTGAAGATCCCATAGCCTTCTCCCACGCGCTCTCGAACGAGCTCTGGGACGGATCTACCACAACAACGCTTTCATCGCCTGCCGTCACTTGAGAGGGCTTGATCCCGCTGCCGTAGTCCTGCTGGAACATGCTTCCCTCTCCGTACCCGGCAGAAACGGCTGTCTCGTTAAGGCCTGCTGCGGCAGCAACGAGCTCTTCATCCTGATGGATCTCATTTTCCCAGTTGCTCGAATACACAACGGCGGCGAAGGCTCCGAGGTCCTGGACGTACTCCATTTCCTGGAGATATTCGTTTGGCATGCCGTTCCCAATGACATGTGCCTGTCGCGTCAGGACGGATAGGATCTTGGGGAGCAAAACCGCGCGGGTGGTGGGGTCAGTAGCGGCTTGTTCCGTAGGCTCGGGTGTAGAACTCGTACCCGGAACATTCGAGCCGAAAGCGCCGGGCAGCAGTATCTTATTCAGCAGGACCGAGAACCCAGCATCGAGGAGGAGAGTTAGCACGTGGCAAAAAGCCGGAGATTCGACAAGGTCAGATGTCTCGTCTAACAGGCGGCGAAGTGCCGGTGTTATGGTCGACGTAGGTGAAGAGGTCGACGAGCTACCGGACTGATTCGCAGTAGCCGCGGCGCTGTCACCTAGAACGCCAGACTCCTTCAAGACGAAGTCCTCTAACGGTGTCGGTGGAAGGAGGCAAGACAGCCACCGGGTGCCTGGTCTCTCGGACCCTGACTTTGTCTCGACCTTCTTGCGCACTTCGAGCGTTAGTTGCGAGAAAGTGTCAAAGCTCAATAGGTCACGCGGGCTTAGGTGTCCAAACACCTCACGAACGGCAGACTCGACCTTTTCCATCACGTCTATCCAGCCACGGTTTAATAACCACCAACTGAAGGTCAGGTATTTTCGATTAGTCTCGAAATCACTTCCGTATGCCTGCTCTAGGTTATCGTCGTCATTGTTCTCCAGGTTTATCGTAGACTGTGCTGCGCCAGTTGCTAGTGAAATCACACTGGACAGGTAGCTTCTCCGACCGAGAAGGTTCAGCTGAATTCTCGTGAGCATCGTCAAAAGCGCTAGTGTATATATAAGCGTGAAGGCTCGCGTTATCGCTATAGAATCGTAGTTAGTCGGGAAAGTTTTGCTTTCATGTACTCTATTCGTTAAACCGAAAGGGAGCTTACAGCTTATCGTCAAATCATCCCAAAGCTGCCTCTTCGTCTTCCGGGACTTTTGTAGCGCCTGACTACCCTCTTGCGCAACATCCCCCGTGCTGGACGCAGAAGGTAACGCCACTTGGCTCGCGTGGACGCCGCTCTCACTCTGCAGACTCGCGGTACTCTTGCCTTCTTCCGTCATGGTGGTATCAGCAATGCTCGGGGCTACGACCGACGACTCGCCGCTGCGCGCGCCTTTGGCAGCGCCTTTCATCTGCTGGATCTCTAGGGTAATGTTCTCCGTGTTCATTGTTTCAAGAATATTCGCAGTCGCTGAGGGGAGCAGGGCTAGGACTGTGAAGGTACAATCCTCCTGATTCTGCTCGAACCGGCGGCGCAGACTGCATCATAGGTACGTCTGGTCAGTCCTCAGCGTTCGGGTATCCAATTGGTCTTTGTAGCTCACTTCTCTTTTGCGATGCGATCGCTGCTCATGCGCTCGCGCGCGTCGTTGATCTTGCTCAAGACATATTGGGTAGCCAGATAGCCGGCGCCCACGATGCCAACGCCAATGGCTATGGGGGTGCGGTTGCGGCGAAACCACCGCCGCGTAGTTGATAGCATGTTGAGGTGCGATGGGCAGCAGCCCGGGAACGCGATTGTCCCCTTATAGTCGGGCTGATTGAGGCTGGTCGGAAAATCACCGGTGGTGCGACATGAAGCTCGCTATGTTAGAATTGAAGAACGAGACGGATGGTCGGTCCTAGTTGTCCTACTCGTCTTCGTCGTTATTCTGCTAGTCGTTGGAGATGGGGCTGATCTACCCCTACAAGATGAGGTAGTGATGTGGTGATACCCATACACGCTTGGGTCACTATTGATGATGAATCGTACCAATTCTTTAGGCCGGCCCAGGTAGCTCTTAAGACGTGTACCTCGGCATCGCGTGACTAAGACTTAAGCAGCAGCTTCCCATGTGGACCTGATCAACTTTAAATTGATTGATTAGGTGCAGCTACCTAGGTACTTGCTACTTCCTTAGGTACCTATCTAGCCCATGATGTGTGATAATTAAATGTCAGTGCTTTATACTTCTGGTTGCACCTAGAATTTGTCACTTGATCATTACCTCTACAGCGCCTCGCCAGCCACATGTGTGTGGCTTGAATGACGCACATTGTCCCCATCTCAAGAACCCCGCCATTTCCCATCGATTCTCGCATGCCGCAACTGCCAAGCCTAGCCGAGAGCTGTCTGTCCTGACAGCCCGCCCTCTCACGACAGCAGCGGCCTCATCGAGGTCGTACGTCACGAAACCCTCGCACATGTCAACCGCAAAATCCTCCACCAAAACTTCAGCATGGAGCAACAGAGACCGCAAGAATTCATATTAGAAGCCTTTGCCGACCCAGCATCCGTCAGAGATGTCATCCGAGGTAAGATTCCGCCCCCATTATCAACGTCTTTCTTTTTCTCTCGAAATGCCCCGCATCTCAAGATCGTCGAAAAACCCGCCGCCCCATGTTCACGATCCCAGCGACACTGCGCCCCGATATTCTGGATCTAATTCCTAACTAACTAAAACTAATGATATAGGAATATTACATACGATATTCTTCCATCGGTTCTTTCCCTCCCTAGCACCGGGTTCGCGCGAGGTCCTGGACATCACGCTTCCCTTTGTCGACGATGCCGAGCTCGACACCATGATCGAGAAGCGGGCCGCCGAGCTGGCGCGCGAGCTAGACGCTGAGCGGACACATTCGCATTCTTCCAGCTCGAATGCGCCGCTTCACCATCACCTGTCACAGCAACGCGGCGGCGCGGCCGCAGCAGTGGCAAGCAACGGCGGCCGTGGCAATATCTCTGTCCAATTCTTTGAGAAGAAGCGCCGCAAGACGTGGTACATGCGCGCGGCCTACGGCGGCGGCGACGAGGAGGTTTGCTGGGAATGCTGGACTGTCAAGGTTACTGTGGCCGAACCGAGGACGGAGAGTGGTAAGAGATATCTAGTTCTGCTCCTTGCTTTAGCCTCCTTCCGTCACTACAAGATCAGACCATCTACCGACGAAACTAAGTTCAAGGCCCGAATAACCATACCCACTACTCGCTCATCATTATCAGCAGAATTGCCGCTGACATATTCTGAAAACAATTTAGAGCGAGCTAAAGTGCGCAAAGCTATGGAACAGACCCTTCTTACAACGGCCATGAAGATTGTCACCTGCGTGAACTCGTACAAGGATCACATCCCACCCATCACAACCAGCGAGACGAATCCATTTCCTTACCAGATAAATGTGAACCAGAAAGATGCTGGATGGGTCACGCGCATGGGAATTTACTAGGGATTATTGAGGCGAAATAGCCTGAGGAATCGATTCAATTGCCCGTACATTACCATCACCCCTTAAGACTTGTGCTTCCTCACGAGGACGCATCCCCGCCACTATGTTGTAAATACACGAGCCCTCACTGGCCTGACTTCTTTGTTCCTGGGCGCTTGGATCTGGTACTACGGCGTTCATGGAGTTATGGAGGGAACGATAGACATGGCTTTCTTCACGGACTCATTAGGTTAGAATTCTCATGCCTGAAGGGCTCGATAATATGTTATATCAGATACCCATCGCTCAAGCTGTTTCAAATTAAAGCAGGTGACAAAATCCAATTCATTAAAGGCAACAGATAGTTGGTGGTTAAGAGTAAGATAGTGACAGTCAAAATTGTAGTGCTAGTCAACTTGCTGGCCAGAATATGGAGTCCATGGAAGCCCTACACATTGATCCATTTCCAACGCCAAGCCATTTACCAACATAGTAGGGCCATCAATTACCCTGCTCAACTTCCATGAGAGGAAGAAGCTTATTCAGACGCTCATATGCCGTATTGCGTTGCCTTTCATGCATCTCATACGCAAAACTCCAACACGACAGCAAAACCCCGTTCTTTTTCTGATTACAAGACGCCTCGCAAAGAAACTCAGATTCCTCTCTTGCTGAACAAACACCGTGAAAGCAGCCGTGCTCTTCCAAACGCCATTGTTGTACTCGCGCCCGGCTGAGAGATAGTATCAAGAGCAGAAACCTATTTGTAATAATACCGCACTCGTAAAACATAACGCCACTAAAAAGCGAAAATCCGACATGCAAAGTTCCTCGTGTGGTTGGAACAGCTGTGTGCCCCAGAAGCATGACTTCATTACAAGTGTATGACAGATAATAGACATAAAAGCCGTGAGGCAAGGAGAGGCGCAATCTATAGTGCAGGTCGGAGAGGAAGGTGTCCGAGAAAAGGGATATGTCCAAGCCTTAGGAATCGTCAACTTCGTAAATGCCATCGATTCATACGATGGCTGCCATTATGAGTATGAAATGTGCGTTGCTCATTGTGTTGTGTAGTTTCGTCCCAAGCTGGGTTTAGAGCCCTTCCATGACCCGACCACGCTGCGACCACCACCAATCTTCTCAAAACCTTGCGCAATATCCAGAAGATTTTCTGTTTCATCCTGGAAGAGAGGTGGAGCAAAACTATTCTCGAAATTCGGCCAATCATTCTCCTTGGTGTCAAGTTGTAGACTGGCCCTGTTGGAAGCCAAAGGTGACTGTAAGAAAACTTTGCTTGGCGATGATATGCCCTCAAAAACCTTGCTAGGGGAGTCAAAGTTTAGGGCGAGTGATGGGCTAGGAGCTCCTAAAAAGGGAGCCGAAGTGACAGATTTCCGGATCGAATTGGAAATATCCCCCAACGCACTTGTGGACTGGGACCGATCCAGTCGTGGTCTCCTTACCGACCTCTTAATGGGTGAAAGATCCGCAGGCAATTCCAAATCCAGCGCCACGTCTTCAAAAAAGCTGAAGTCACTCGCTCCGAATCCACCATAGGCATCAAGTCCGTAAATAGAAGCCTCGTTCGTCGAGTCTCCAAGGAATGAAGGGCTCCAAGGAGGCATATTAGCAATATTGTCCGAAATATTGCTTACGCGACGCAAAGGTGATTCGAACATCGACGTCACATGATCGCGGTGTGCTTGGAGATTGGTGTTAGGAGAGACCGATGCGATTGGCATCAGCGGAGGCTTTATCTTAACCACTGGAGTTAGGGGAGGCGGCATTTGCCTGGACTGACGGGAAGGAGAAGAGGATGCCGGCAGAGGCCCATTCGATCGACTCTTAGTCGGACTATCGTATGACGAATGACGAAGACGTCTAATTTCATCTTCGGCTCGTCCCCGGCCACCCTTTACACGGGGCTGTCGCGTCCCCGAGCTGTAAAAGGGATTGGGCTGTTGGCGGAGTGCTGACGACTCCAACGATGAGATATAACCACTGTCGTCCACGGAAGTCGAAGCGTCCATCGAGGCATGCTTACGTTTCTGAGAGCGTTTCCGAGACCCCCAAAGCGTCGTTCGAGCAGGGGGTGGAGTATTGCTTTCTGGTTTGACGAAACGAGGCATAGGAGGCGAGGAGGGTATCGCCGCAGGTAAGGGGGAAGGAAGAGAAGCCGAGTCAGGACCGTCGGGCTCTCGAGTCTTGTCACCCAAGTCATCGGCACATGCATTATCATAGAGAGGGATGGTGGCGTCTGATGATGGCTCTGGAGCAACGACGGTGAGAGCTTGTGGCATTCCCTGCAGATACGGGGTAGCTTGAGCTTGAGGAACCGTAGGCAGCGCCGGAAGCCCATCGTGAAGATAGGGCGCTTCAAATTGGGAATAGTCGGCGCGCGCTGGCACCATTGACATGATATGCACGTTCTCCGACACTATGGAAGCCTTCCTACTTGGTTTCTCCTTCATGAACTGTTGTTCCATACCAGGTTCAATGGCCCAGTAATTTCCCTTCCCCGGATCATCTTTTGGACGTTCTTGCTTAATAAAGGCTTTGTTGAGACTCAGATTATGCCGAATGCTGTTCTGCCAGCCCGCGTCATTTGCGTTGTAGAATTTGAATGTATCGGAGATCCACTTGTAGATTTGAGACAGAGTAAGCTTCTTCTGAGGTGAGCGAAGGATGGCCATTCCGATGAGCTGTGCGTAGCTGTGGCCAGGTTTCATCCCATCATCGTAAATAGGAGGGAAAGCAGTCGTATCCGAAAGAAGTGGCTCCTCAATCTTGGCCTTTTTGGATGGTCTCGATTCTGTTATGGGCGCAGCTTCCAGCAGGGCGCGTTTCCCTGATTGGGTTGGGTAATACTCTTCGACGTTCAAAGAGAACGCTGGAGGAGCAGGATACAAGGTAGGATGCAGGTTCTCCTTGTCAATGCCTACTTGCCTCGAGTTCGCTGTTTTGAATGTCGACATCAGAGGCTTTTTGGGCATCGAGTCGGTGGCTTGCGCATTTGATGTAGGCGGACATATATTTATCGCATTCAGCTTTCGGTTTTGCGATGATCCCAATGGAGTAGTTGAAGGTTGACCGAAGGCCTTGTAAGGCGAATGATGCTTCCTGCGGCCATTCGGGGGGTTGAAGACTAAGTTGCCGCTCGAATTTGCTAAAGGTCGTCGCGGGGATGATTGTCTTCCTACTGTCGGCATTGGAGCTCGGCTTATTGACTGTGCTGGTTGTCCGTAATTTTCGTCCTGGAACTCGTCCTGAAATATGTGAAGCGGCTCACTGGACGCCGCAAAACGCGTCGGTCTGGCCATGTTGGCCAGGAGCGATGGGGAAGTATGAAGGTAATTCGTCGGCGCCGCCTACAGTCCGCTTGAATGAATGTCAGCGAGGTGGGAGAAGATAACATGGAAGGTAATTTGTGGCAGAACTGTGAAGCCGTCTCTAATATTCCATGACGACATGTAATCTTAACAAAAGACAGAAGACTCACCTATGCCGGAAATGGTGCTTAAATGAGCAGTGGAGACGTGAAGCTAGAGTGACTATCGTGCGCTGTGGGTATCGCTAAAAAGGATTCTGAGTGAGTTCGTGTCCCGAAGTCCAAAAAAACTTATATGAGTAGTGTATATTGCGAAATGGTTGGGAAGGTTGGCTTGCTGGCGGGTTGTAACACGTGTAGGTAGTAATGGCAATGATGGGTAGCAGGCAAATTAGGGGAGAAGATGAAGGACGAAAGGGAGGGGGAGCTAGATCGTCAAGATCTGGGGGAGGAAGTGAGTGACAGCCGGGTATGCAAAGGCGAATGCAGGAGAGAGAGAGTCCAGGTAGGGTAAGACTCTAGGCAGAGAGAGAGGGCAGTCGCGGTACGTACAGATAGATAGATAGGCTACCTTAGGAAGAGAGATAGTGTACTAGTAGGCCAGCCCGCTGAAAAGCAAGTTTAGGTAGGATGGGCAGTTGCAGATGAGAGATGGGTGGGTATGCCCTGTCTTGCAAGGAGGTATTCTATTGAAAGCCCCGAGAGGTAGCAAGAATGGAATTGAACAAGCTGAGAGTGTGAATGGAAGACCAAGCAGGGCTTAGTGCGCCAACTCAGCAGTGGAACTCTAGCGGGGCGCAGCAACAAGTGGAACAGGGTGGAGTCGGGTCCACGGCAGAAGAAGCCCAGAATGGGAGGGGATTGGTCCAGAGCGGCTCTGGGCTGACACGATGATGGTAAGCAAGGAATATACCACTATAGCGCCTGTGGATACCCGGACAGCAGTGGACAAGAACCCGGTGCACGCAGTGGAGCCGATTAAAGTCGGCAGAGAACAGTCTGGTTGGGTGGTGACGCTGGGTGACTTGTGACCGTTTGAGAGCCCCAGCTCGTTAATTAATCGTTGCCGAAATGCAACCTCTGAGTACTGAATTCCTGTCCTTCTAGGTGAGATGATCAGGGTAGTTCAACGCAAGTCTCGGTCGGTGATAGGTCCCATTCATTTCACTTGGGAGGCAGGCAGGTGAGCGTATCTATGAGGCGCGGAGATGTATGGGATCTCGGAAGCCGAAGCGAGACGAACGAAGAGGAAAAGCGTATGCTTGGAGGCTAACAAGCGATTCGACAGAACTAGTGTAAAGCCGATTGATCCAGTAGGCGCGGGAAGGCCGACGCTGTTTGAGCCGAGACGAGAAGATGTGAGTGAAGTATGCGTAGGCAAATGTAGATGGCGCCCATCCAGGACAGTTAGAAGCAGCGGTCGCTCGAGGTTTTCAATCGATGACTTTTTCGCCTCTTCCCTCTCTCCGACCTTTTTTTTTTCTATTAACGCTTTTGTTTGTTGGCTGGCTGAGTCTATCGTATCCTCTCCAGGGTCGATTCCTATCCCTTCTTGGTGTGTGCACGCTGCCTCTCGTTAGCTCATCCCAGCAACGGTGTTATCTTCGCAGGAGTCTGGCGTTGTAACGGCTCGTGGTGTGATGCAATGTGCGACCCAAAGGATCAGCTCATACGAGAGAGCGAAAAACGTCTGGGATTAATGAGGTGGAAGCAAGCGATTGGACGAGCGTGGGCGGCGCGTAGAGTGATTCCGGATTGGTGGAACAGGGGCCATTTAGGTAGGGGTGTCCATTGGCTTGGACGCGTCGTGTTGTTTTTCCATTCAATGGGCGCGCGACGCGTCCGGCCAATCAGGACGTCATAGAACCACCCGCTGGCACGCCCTCTGCATGCACTTTGCTCCTGCCCGGCTACTATCCCAATATGCACTAGCGTGTATCCGTGATGTGCTACACTACCAATACTCCCATTGAATTAGCATCGTCGACTTTTCCTGTTCGAGCACCCCATTTACGCACAATCTCGATCATCTAGCGTCATCTATCAGTACTACAGTACATTTCACTACTCTATGTAGTTGCTTGCTTGCTGATAACCCCATTGTCCTTGCCATATTCATTATTGTACTCGTGTTAGTAGTGTAGTGTGTCACAGCATCAAGTTATTCACATTGCGCCTTAATATCCACCTACCTACTATACCCTGGTACATAGTAGTATCTGATCTAGTACGGGCACTTTCGGTGGGTACTCACCACAGCTTGTACCGGTCCGGAACCACGAACCCGTGTCATCCGCGACCGTCATGTGATTTCAATAATATGGACCGGGAGCAGCGACACGGAGCCATCTTTCGGCACTCGTCTCACGACTAGTATTAGAACGGTAGTCATTTTCTACCTTCTCCCGCGATATCGAAGCAGACGCCGTCACGACGCTGAAGAGAAAAAATCGGGGGATACATCTTGATGTCGTTAATGTTTAAGAGGGTTCAACGCTGCGGTTCGGGGGCGATATAGGTCCTAGAGACTGTAGAAACACGCCCATGAAGGATTAATCTGCTCATTATGAATAGCTATTACGAGACGACCACCAGGCCCAACCCTTCAAGACCTCTCTAATGGTATGTCTGGCCCGATTTGGTTTTGAACTTGAAGAGCAAGCCATCACCAACACCCCCATCGGGCATTCGGTCTCGTCCAATCAGATGTCACCATTGAATATAAAGGAGCATCAAAGCGGCGCCCTCATTTCCCAGCTCTGGCCTTTTCAATGCACCATGACTGCCAACTCATCATGACTCGGACTCTCACCGAAGAGTAGGATAGGTCTTCGTGGTCAAGGCCCAGTGTCCAGCGAATAATATTTCAAATATAAACTATGTGATCCTCTTAGCCGGCCGGCTGGGCTGCGACCTCGGTAGCCAATTTCTGCTTGAGTCTGGTCCAGTACAGCCAGGTGTGAAAGACTTCTAAAACGCATATCCTAGGCGGGATAGCCCCCATTGTATATAAATATCCACGCGCGTGTATTTGAACAGTTCGGTTCATTGTACAAGGCAGAGCTCAAGGCACACTAGCAACCCGAAGTGACGCCATCGACTCATGATCAGATACTCGTAGAACAATACTTGACCATATCTGTTGGGTAAGAGATCTTAAGCTGTTGAGTAACATTCATGTTGCGGTCGTTGTCATAGTTCGTAGGGCCGAGACCATCTTTGTCCGCCAATCCTCTGTTGATGAATATTTTGCCTCCTTGATTATACTGGTACTGATACCAAAGTCATTACATAACCAGAGGTATAGCTAGTGACCCAACACAGACGTGATGGGAAAATATTGCGGGCTTATGGAATTTTTTCCTGGCTGAAAAGACTTGAATCCATTACTTATTAACACTATGAATTATTCACGATATTCAAAACAGAAGCCCTGTCAATAAGCATCGCTTAATAGTACACCTAAATTATTCCACATAACATTGCTCTAAACACTTAGAACACACGAGATTCTTTAACTAACCCATTAACTAGTTTCGATGGAAATAATGAGTATATAACGGTTTAAACAATGTTTCGGAAAGTCCTGGTTTTTGTCTTATATGATAAAATTTTACAAGTATATACTTGTAACTCACAGCTGGCCATCGGCAATGACACATAGATAGATAGATGGGAAGACTATTATTTACATATGTGTAATACGAGAAGCTTGTCAGGAACGAGCTGGGTAGGATGCTTGGGTAGGCAGCTGAAGAATTTGTATCATTGTGATTGTAAACTGACTACAATCCGGAAACTATTCATAATCTGCACTCATGATTATATAGTACTACTAAGTCGGTGTAACTGTTCGTTAGGTAGAGGTGTTCATTTGTAAAGTCTATACACCCGGAAAAAGATTCAATAATACTACCATGTCTTCGATAAAGAGTCTCCTTATGCATTGAGATGTTCTTACATGCGTGACCAGATGGTGACACCGCCTTGTTGATCAACCCATCGACAGCGGGAACATATCACCACAATAATCCGTTAGCTACGGGAGTCACTGCATCCTCTCCTTTCGTCATTTGCATGCCAGGATGCTGTCCTCGAGCGTGAAACATAGAAGGGAGAATGACACAATTATCAATAGTGGCATATCTGATTTAAACACCCCGAAACAGCTAATGACTCATATTACACTCTATCATTCCTATCCTAGACACATGGCAGCAATACTTTGCGCAGGTTTTACCTGAGACAAGGTTGATTTTTTCAGTTGCTTTTCCCTGACTATCGCCATGACCAGTCTGGAATTCAAAATGGCTTGCCGCCTGGCTATAGCGCGCTAGGCCGTGAGAAGCCAATAACTGGTTCATAATCCAACTTTTATATATGTCGATATCTGTCCAAAGAATAGTGAGATGTCAACCCAGGTCTATTCCACGACTCAGAATAAGAACAAAGCTACGTAGATGTAAACGGTGCCTTAGGACAAATATATAACGTAAGGAGAAATTACAAGCTTCGGCAATAAGCTCGATGATCTTCTTCTCTATTTTGATTATAAGAGTACCAGGTAAAATGTTCGAGTGGCAAGAAAATAAAAATGTGCTTAAGAATGCAGCTATTATTAAAGCTCGGTGTTCCAAGTGGACAGCTGCTCACAGGTGGTCGCAGGTGCATTGAGTGGGAAAAGTCTCAGCTCTATTGGCCCCGCACGCCTTCCAGCCCCTTTAAAGCTTCAAGTTGCGTTCATGGGCTAAACAATTCGTAAAAAAAATTAGGAAAAGTTAGAAAAAATTAGAAAAAGATGGTTGCAACTCTCAGTTTGTGAGAGGCATCAGGAATAGAGCCCAATGCGGGGGTCGAACCTGCGAAATCACGTGATTAGCACGTGACTTGATCATATAAGTGTGAATTCATGCTTACCCGCAACCTTGAGATTAAGAGTCTCACGCTCTACCGATTGAGCTAACCGGGCGCTGTTGGTTGGAAGGCACGGTCTGTAACTGCCATTATAACACACACGATCTGCTAGCTCTTCGCCCCGTCCGCTATGCTCACTAGCTGTACTAAAATCATGCAGCGACAAACACGCTGCCATATAACTTGATAGGATGATACTTAACAAGCTATCTAGGTGAAGCATTCTGGCGTGGATCTGAGCATTGGTGTAGAATTATATATATCTCTCTCTCCGAACAGGACAAGACAATAATGCCAAGGCTATCCATCACCTTTCCTGCTCTTCATTTCCGAAGTTAAGAAAATGCTGTTATAGCTTATAGCCTTTTCGGGACGAGGCTATTCCTGCGCAGCTTAGATAGCCTTGAAAGCCTCAAGTCTGCTTTTTAAACACGATATCTTGGATCCTCTCTACCTAGTTTAAATACTATCTCTCTCTACCAAGGATTTTTCTCAAGCCCTTTTCCCTAGCAGTATATAGACTCATTCTCCCATTGTTATTATATAAGTAGCTCGTATGCTCAGTTTTTTGTTATATTATACATGTGCAAGTTTTATTTACTCCTTGCTCAGCTAGGTCTTTTGGTCTATAATTTTTTGCTGTTTTATCTACTATTTTACTTTATTTTGTTTATCTGCTTTAATATCTTGCAAGTGTACTGGGCCTCCTGGGTCTTTCTCCAGCTTTTATTTGCTAAAATAAAAACATGCTCGTTAACTATAACTAAAGTTTAAAAGCGGTCTCGATGTTAGGATTTAAGGTCTTAAAAACCGCTCCGCCTCGACCCCAGATCTTTTCGAGACCGTTCCTACGGCCGATTGCCCTTCACAGATCCCAGCTGCCGGCTCACCCTCCTCGAAGACCAGAATATTGTTATAACAACCAAGTTCATACTCACACGTAACATTCAATATCTAGCCATTAACCGTCATCACTACACGATTCAATCTACGGGCTCAGTACCTGGTACACGCTGTCATATATTCCGAGATGAAAGGGATCAGCCCGCCACAATGTTTTGAGAGCTAGGAATTCGCGCGTGGTCAGACTCAATAGACTCCTTATCCGTTTATCCACAGAAGCACCATCCGACGCAACTCAAGAAGTCCCCAGAACCCCCGATGCATTGAGTGACCTAAATCAACCACTGTCTTCATCCACCTGAAGCCAGAGCTAAGGAGCTCTTTTGGTCAAATCAGCTCTCCGAGTATAGAAACACCCTCAGGGAGCAGTACCCTGGTACTAGTTTCCTCGTCGCCATTCGTACAGCTATCAGTCACAAATGCTGTCAACAGCAAAGAAGGCTTATCCGGGACAACTAGAGACATAGTCTTCTCGGCAGAACCCAACCTAAGGTTCGACTGGTTCCTGCCTAGATGCTGCCTGACGAGTCGGAAAGCAGGGAAGACACTGCGAAGCATAGGGACATTGTATGGGTCTCAGCCTGGATTCTGGAAAAAGACGTGTTACGGCTCGTCTGAGAGTATCACCAGCGGACCCCAACTTCAGTCTGTCTTGCCGGTCTAGCTCCTCCCACCTGACATAGGTTTCTGGTCCGTCACCTCCACGTTTCCCTGAGCGTTCTTACGACCTAATGAGTCGTCCGCTATGTCGGTTTGGGTACAGGGGATTTGCCTAATAAACGAGAAATCAACAAAAATAAAAGTAAAAGAAAAAAAGAAAGGAAAGAAAACAGAAAAGCGAAAAGGAAAAGAAAAGAAACTCGACAGAATATCTAGTTCACGCTCCCCTGAGCGTTTATACGACCTGATGAGTCGTCCGGTATGCCGGTTTGGGTACAGGGAATTTGCCTAATAAAAGAGAATTCAACGTTTCATTCAATACCTCCTTACTGTAAACATGGAGTTCAAAAGGACGAGGGACGAATATCAACCCAGTAAGCAAGTCCAAAGGGAATGTTTGCTCCCCGCCAGCTGGCAATACCTGACAATTTGTACATGCACCTTTTGAGCCGTCAACCTACCCTCCTCGACATCACAATCAAGGATCTTCACGAAATCCCCAACCTTTTGCACCTCCCACAACTCTCCATCAACAATCTGCCCTCAACGCATCCTTAGATCCACCACGAAGAACGTTCCCAAAATGCCGAACGCCGTGTCTCTAGTGCAGACTATGGGAGATCAGCTGCAGGGCATCACCCAAAGCTTGGATGGGCTCAACCAGCTTGCTCGCCACAACATCTCAGCCATCCTGTAGATGGGCAAACATATTGACAATCTCGAACAACAAAGCAATGTGACCGGTGACCTAAACGTGCGAGAAATCGTCAGTCTCTAGGCTGAGATCAATCAGCTTCAGCTTCGCCGATCTCGTAACCCTGGCGATTTCGGCCAGATGGTGGCGGATATCTCTGATGTCAAAAATCAGGTGGCTCAATATAATGGCGACCATCAGTTGCTCGTCCATTCCTTCAATGAAGGACTTGACAGTCTAGATGAACTAGTCTGCCACTTCACCAGATGCCATGGAGGTATCACCGCCGCCGTCACCTGGTTGCGTGACGCCCTCGGCAATCGAGAACGGGTCGCTGAGGCAGATGCTCGTCAGATTCTGGACCTTATTGAAGCTATGAATACCAGAATTATCTCGAAGCTTGACTATTTGAGGGAATCATCGATCGCATTGACGAGAACTGGGAGTACATTCACCAGGTGTATGCTAGCGTTAATACACTTCTCGGCTTGCATGGATTCCTACTCCGACACCCCTTTAACATACCTACTAGGTAGTCAAGTGGCTCCAACAGCGCAGATGCCTACAGACACTCATACACAAGTCGATGGGACTCACTTGCAATAGAGAACGGAAGGGCCGAAATGAGCATCTCCGCGTCTTTGGTTCAGATTCAGACGACTCGTTCTTCGAATAAACAAGAAGTGCTATTATTGATGGCCATGCATCAAGACATACATCATTGTCTCGGTGGCTGGATGCGGCTTCTGCGATCAATCGTGTCATAGAAATCAGAGAGGTGGGCGAGTATGATGCAATGGTTGGACAGCTTCCTTGTCTTGCGGAAGGGACATGACGAGAAAGCACGGATAGGAAAGCACGGTTTGCAAGAGATCAGAATGTAATTAAGCAGGCAGGGACGTGGACAATTGTTTTCGACATAAGGTGCCACCCATACCCCAGATCCCGTTGAACATCCCGCCCACCTTGCTCTTCATTTTCTGTTCATCTTTGAATTCATCCCATTCCGTATGATCTACCAATCCTTCCACCTTTGTCCCATCTGGATTATCTAGGTTTATTACCATTTGTTTATTATTACTCGTTTATTCGCCTCCTTCGTCCCATCTAAATCGTCGAAGCTCGTTCGTCGCGATTAGCTGCAATGCCACCACAGCTGGACTGCGACTCATCGGGTGATGAAGACTCGGATAACTATGGCATTAGCAAACAATTCGCTCATGCAGGCGCAGCCAGCATTGAGAAGCTCTTTCAGATCTCAGCCGAGGACATTGAGAAACTGAAAAAGCAACAAAAGCATGAAACTGAAAACGGGGCTCCCAAGCACTGATTATTTGCTGTCATTATGGGTTAATAGATTTCGAGCTTTCCGGACGCATGTCTTACAGAAGAGGTAATCTAGCCGTTTACTCTGCCCTGCCTTCTTTCTATTGTCCGTTATACCTGTGCTGATCTTTCTTCTGTCCTTACAGTAAAGATTCTGTCCCAACCGGTGAAGATGTCCGACTTTTCCTGCCAGTTATTGTCAAGACTATGAGGCCCACTGGCAAAGACAAGGTTTCCTACAGTACCTTAATGCAGAGCCTTGAGTATATCCAGAAATGGGCTGAGTTCCAGTTCGAAGACTTTCGTCTAACAAGGCATGATCTATCACGCATTAGTAAGTTCTACTGACATATCCATCGACATGGATCGTCCAGGGCCTAGCCACTGTGTTCTGCGCGCTAACAGCATGTACTTTACAGTGAACACGGTCCGAGGCCTTCTCGACGAGGGTGTTATTACTAAAGAGCCGAGAAGGCAGAAGCAATGGGTGACCACCGACGCCGTCCATGAATTGATCAGGCGCTTCCTTCAGGATGCAATTAAGAATGATTCGCCTTCCTGGGACTATACAATTATGAAAGTCCTAGTCATTCTCCTCCAAGAAATATGTGGCTGTACGAGTGGAGACATACTTCTCTCGGACAATGGCGAGCTTCACGAAACATTCTGCTGGAAGGACATGATAATCCGCGAAGACACCAGAGATGGCCATCGAGTCCTTGTTGCAAAATTCACTCTTGAGTTTACCGAAGGCATCAAGTAAGCCAGGCAAGTTACACCCTCATTAAATAAACCTCGAGTTATATACTGATGCGAACTTGCGTTTACACAGAGATCCTCAGCGCCAACAGGAACATTCGGTTGTCGAGTTCTTGGAACCGTCGTGAAATTGCCTCTGCCCCCTCAAGCTCCTTCTCATCCACGCTATACGTACCGGCGCCGTAAAGCAGACATCATGGCATGAGCTCAGGGAAGCCGTCAGTAAAAGGAAGAAGCTCATCTGGGCTCACCCAGACCAGCCTGTACTTTGTGCTGTTAAGCCTGGCGCATCTGTTTACTCGACGTCGAGAAACCTCTGCGAGCCCATTCGAACGCTCGGATACTCAGGGATATCAGCACAGTAGGTGGCGTTGTGCAACCTATTATCCCTCACGACCTCCGGCGAGGAGCGGCTAAAGAAGTAGCCCACTTGCCTGCCGACTTGAGGGGACACTCAGCGGTTGAAGCAGCACGGCTGCTATTAGGTCATAGTCACGCGACCGCAAAACGCGGTGTCACAGAAGATTATATTGGCCACCTAGAACTTGATATGTGGGCGTCAAGAGTTGAGATGACTATGCAACGGGGCGCGAAACATGTTTTAGAATTCGCTGCACTGCTACCTAGGCGACTTTTAACGGCAGACAATCGATAACAAGTGTGCAGAGCAAGGTAGTGATCCCCAAGACAAGACAGCCCGCCGACATGCGGCACACTTATTGTATAAAGAAGACTTGGAGCAGTGGAGAGGCGAGGCAGAAGAAGAAGCAATGCCTCTACCCACACCTGCAGTTCGTCCAAAAAGCCATTCCTCAGGACAGCGTAACCGCATCATCGTTATCTTCTGACGATCACGCCGAAGCCAATGAGTACCCTATCGACTCAGAGCTAGCCAAACTAGAAGCTTTGGCCGGAGAGCTGACGTCAGATGAATCAACGACTAGAGAAGGGGACATTTCAGAGGGAATTGCCCGAGCCCTGTTGTCACAACTTCCTAGCCCGAATGACACTATATTGTCAGAAATAAGCATCCTCGATGCGCAACCTTTCTGTCAACGGCAAACGTGTATAAATGGGGAGATCACAGCACGTGCGTACCCTCGTGGGCGGGTACAGATGGTAGCCGGGGGGAGCCGACGAGGTTTCTCTTTTGTTGCATTGTCGACGGCTGTAATATGAAGTTCGGGAGAGCTGACGACCGAAATACTCACAGTGATATTTGCAAGCCGGAAATGCAACAGACACATAAGTCAGACTCACGGATAGTAGCCAGTACGTTGTGACTTCCCCGGCCCTGTTTTTTTTTTTTTTTTCCAGGTAATTTGGGGCGGGGATGATAATCTCCACTGTGGAACTCCTAGATAGAGTCACGACGTACGCCGTAAAATCACCTGGACTGTATTCCCTAGGTGTTTACACGGGAACGGATAACCTAGAGTACTCTAGCTATGTGAGATTATACGCTGATGAAATCTTAATCAAGAAAGAACTTGTTTATTATTCTAAAATATTTTAGAGTCGAGGTGCCAAAACATGAGGCCTTTTTATTCCCTAAACCCAGATATGGAGATGTAAGAGATAGGACTTCGCACAAGCGACTCAGATTAAATCATATCAGGATACATGAGACGTGTCAATTCAGCGAGGCATGTTGGAAAGAAATTGATATGGGTTTAATGCGATATTGTTAAAGCAGTCTATTCATTTTAGCGTGACCTGAGAAATGTTGATCAATTAAGACATCATTTTCATCGGAGATGGACTTAGAACGCTGTTCGCCTACCCCTTACTCTCAGCTATTTAGGTAAACAGGTAGTCAGTATCAATATGTTTTCTGCTTCTTCGACGATTACCTTTTAATACCAGCCCACTCTGGTCAATAGTCCTGCCTAATTTGAAGAACACGGTTCGATGGCAACAATTTCAGAAGAGGTGAGGTAAACTTTGCGTAGGCGATACGATGTGTAGAACCGACAACCTCATCTACATAATTCCTAAATAAGATGAATAACAGCTGTCGATTCGGAGATTATACTAAATTGAGTTCGTGTTCCTTGAGTTGTCAATTAATGTGGCGGAGCCCTTAGATCGGCTGAACGGCTACTGGAGAACAGCTGGGCTGTGCGCCCTGGGCGCTCCATCTCATTGAAGGAATTGTTGACGCCCTCGAGTAGTCTTCTATCACCATTCACCACGATCATGTGGAACTCAACGGCCAGTTGGAGACTGCACTTGCCCCTCAGCGTACCCACGAAGCCGTCGATTCTCTGATTCTAGCCCAGAAAATCATTCGCACCATTTGCGTATGTCGGAACCTGAAGGCTACGATGACCCCCAAACTAACATTAACTGGACCTACAAATGGCTTACACCTGCACCTTCTTTTTACGATACGAAAGAGGGACGAGGGTCGCCGAAATTGTACCTTGCCGGCATCGCCAATTGTTTGAGCGGCCTTGAGCCGGGATGGGTATTATCGCCAGACACCTTTATTGCAAGCATCCGCATTCATATGAACTCGCTCCGCGCTTCTGGAATGGCCAGCTATGATGCTCACGTACATTCCGTCAGCGATGCCGCGGATGCGTGATTGGATTAGGTGCGGATAATCATCACTTGCCGGCGCCGAAGGTCAGTGGATGCCATTGGAAGTTCTGGATGATGGGTGGAACCGGGGTAAACTACTTGTTCGTTGCTGCTGTCTTATTTGCTGCGTTAGCTGACCTGATTAATAACGCGGATTTCGTTTGGGAGTATTGTAAGTTCTTTCCCGACTCGATAGACGAAGCAAGGTGGATTGACTGTGGTTTAACTGAGCCCATGCCTATCACATTCAGAGATGCTGGAATTGTTTGAGGAGGGATTGCGCTATGATTAGTAGGATTGGTAAGCTCTTGGTCAAGTAGTTCCTACTTGTCAAAATAAAGGTGTAGTGGAGCTTGGGAGCGTGGCCGACGAGCAGAAGCGAGTTCTTTCTTGGAGCACTTTCAAAGTACAAGTCCACGTAATGTGGATACCATATCCATAAACAAACTCAAGTGGTACCCTAAGTAGTCTACCCCCTTTTCAGCTTTCTTCCAATGGCCGGCTTACTGTGAAGTCATGGCTTGATAAAAAGGGTATCGCATTGATCTCCGCGAGGACGGGGTCTGAGGGGGCGCCCGTTCACGACGGTATTCCACAGCTATGGCGAGATAAGGCCTCTAATTTGAGGCTCCGCGCTTTCATGACATTTACTAGTTCAGAGGCTCGGTGAGTGAAGATAATAGCAATGCGACTCTTACGATCACAGAATAACATTGTCGTTATAAGACCATCCTCAACCCTTCTATCCGATATTTGTGAGAGTGATCATCGCCACCAGATGAAAACGAAATCATCAAACGTCTTTTCATCATCGAAATCCGTTGCCAGAGGAGCACGAGAGAGTAAAAGACGCGTTGATTCCTCCCGAAGTCTGGCTGACTCTTCTCCTCTTGACGAATCCCTTGCGAGCGCTTTCGATAGCTTGGAAAGCGGCCTAGCGTGCTCCACTGGCATTTTCTCCTTGTGCCTCTCTGTGGTGACCGAAGCATCTCGAAGGTGCTTTCTATTTTTGGTTAGAAAAAAACCAGGTCTGTGAGTCCGGCGCTACGTGTGAGCATACATAGCAGTTGCCAACATCCCTTGAGAGCAAGTGGAACAAGAATTGAGAATCTATTTCTGCACCCCATCCTGTGATTTCCAGCTTGGCATCCGCGGAGCGGGACGCAAAGTCAGGGTTACGAGTGGTGATGATTGCCCGACCTTGAGAGGCGGTGGGCCAGTATCTCTTCAGAAGATCAATAGATTCGATGTTGTCGAAGACTAGGAGCCATTTGCACTCTAGATACGTTAGCAGGGCACAACATGTAGGGTTATGGCCTTACCAGTATTTTGTAGCCAGTCCAGGACCAGAGTCCGATTCTGATCGTGGTCCGTGGACTGCACGGTTGGCAACCTCAATTGTACAGCAATGTCGGTGAAGCTTTGGCGAATGGTGACTTCCTTCTCACCTGCTATCCAGAACATAGCATCCAGCTCCTTAAGATAGATTCTGGCCTTGGCATATCGTAGAGCAATGGTACTCTTGCCCATTCCACCGGCACCATATAGAGCCAACGAGCGGAATGGCCGGTGAGCATCCTGATATCCGCTGGAGAGCAATCTGTCTATTTGGATGAGTTCATCGGTACGCTCAAAGAAGCGAAGTGTTCTGGAGACAGGATAGATGAAACATGGGAGGGTTGCCGGTTCGGTCGGAGTTTGGCAACGCGACGGCGGTTTGGATGTGGTCATAACGGGCTGCACTTCGGTTGAATCATCAAGTCCCGACGGCGTAGACATCTTGGTTGGGAGAGACGATTCGCCGCGTACCTAGTATTATCAATTACTATTCAGGGGAGATATCAATAGCACTAAAGGGCATCGCGACCGAGCTTTATACTACGTAAAGCCTCTATCGTTGGTAAAATAGTGGTTGAGCCGATCATAAGCTGTATGTATATTCGTGGGTAGTTAATTGGGTTGTAAAACACCACTCTCCGCTGTGACTTCCGACTATTGGTCTCTTTCGCTGCGGCGTACAAACAATGAGTACTAGATACACAGGCATATCCCTTGCATTAATAACTAAGAAATCTCTGAGGCGCCTGACGTGATACACGTAACTAGGTTGGAAAATGATTGGCAATCAATGCCTTGCGCCTGTGTATGGGAGTAAGTCAGGTGGCACTGCTCAATGAAATGCATTCACAGCATCCCTTGCCTACGAGTTCTAGCGAGTTCACAACCAGTAACGCAGTTCATAACTACTTTCTTACTCTATCTATCCATGGCGCTGGTCTCTCATCGGTAAAGGGAAGACAGAAGTCTGGAAGAGTCTAAGGACTTGTGTAAAAATAGCCACCCAAACCAGGACCTGTCATGAGAAAGAGACATCGATCTAAACCACTCCCCTTAAGGGTAGGGTCTAAGCGATGCTCACGTACGACTGCATTTTCCCGTTATGTCCGGAAGACGCCCTTAGTCAGAGGCTCTGAGATTTTATGACAGTTACTACTTCATAGATGTGGTGAAGTTTGTTCCCTTTCTGAATAGTATTACGCCCTGGGAAGTTATGAGTAAGATAGACGACACATACGATGACGCTAATAGTTGTTCTACTACTTTATATATTAGAGTGAGGTCTTCATATCTTGCCATTGAAAATGAGTTTAGTACGAGCGGAGCAGTGACTACCGGATCCGAAGTCTATTTGAGTATTATTTTCCCATCCAAGCGGTTTTATGCGCTTGGAGGTGAGGTCATTGATATACCTGTCATCATGGAAGAGTTTCTGAAGGACAAACTGGCGAAATGACTCTCGACTTTTATATGTCCCGAAGTGGTAGACGCTGATATCGTCCGCGTCTTGTGCCTAACTGAAGCGGATCGACTCGACTTCCAATTACGCAAGTCGCACGGCTTCAATAAATACTGCTTCGAGAGCATATGCCTTCTTACGGTGTGCATACACGGAGAAATCGGCAAATGCCGTAACAAAGACAAAGAATTTACTCTCCGGACTGTCTCATTTGGCACTCGAAAGACCCAGCTGCTTATTCTTAAAACTTATATGTTGAAAGTGTTCAGCGACACCCCAAAAATTGCATGCTCAAACCCCAAAGACATAACCCGAAGTACCATATTTATTGATCACGGCACGCATCCTACCTAAGCTATCTACGGGAGGTGTATGACACTACCTTCTCATATGAATAATGTTATCTTATATTCAAGCATTGATTATCAACACGAAGGAGTGTATCTGCTGTAATTTATAAGTTATTTTGCGCGATAACAGCTGAGGGGCTTATCGGTTGTATATCATTTGATGTCCGAACTTGTCTTGGGTGAGCGCCTATACACCCCTTGCATTATCTAAGTATGCATCCGCATGTTTGATACCTAGCTCGATGCTGTACTAGAAAGTACTGTAGAGCAGAGGCTTGAAGACCTAATATGCACATCCAATCAACCGTTTTATTATACACAAGGCAACGTTGACTCAAGACTAAATCTCACTGGAGGAGTGATCGAAGGGATGAAGCTACAACTTGAAATACCGGCATCTCGTTGCACTAGCCCAGGTAGAGTTAGTGTAGATGCGAGATACCTAGGTAGACTGGCAATCCGAATTGGGCGGCACTGCAGCCTTCTCATTGGCCCTTGCTCCTGGCAGCGTCTGTCGCCTAAGCGCCGGTGATGCCCCAAAGCTGGGTCCGTCACGGTACGGGTCGGCCAATCCGTGATCGAGCCGCACCTCCAGAATGCTACCTCGTCGCCCCAAACTTGCCCGGACCTACAGCACTTACAAGCCCTCCGCGCTAGACCCCAGCTTCCGGCCTGTTGACTGGTCTGCCCGGGGACGAGATGCGTGCATAGGCGCATCGCTAGATACCACACCTTTCAGCCGTCGGAGGTGTCACTCGCGATGCTATCCTTAGCCCTCTCCCTTTCAACACCCCGGCAATGTCTCATCGAGCCCCAAGATAATATGCTGGTGGGATATTGACCTCCCCCGGCGGCTAGCAGCCTGCTCTTCATTGATAATTGACTCGATCCGTCGTTGTGCCGCCGGACTGGACGACATCCATCCTCCCTTTTTTCTTCACGCATTTCCAATTTGCTTCTCTTCGACTCACTCGTCTCTTCGGTAGACTGACTTTCTCTTCGTTGCGTATATACTTTCGACACATTCCTTTCTCTCTCATACCATTTCACTTAACTTCTTTGGGGATCTTTCTATCTATTTGTCTACCAGGTTGTTCATCTATCTCACTCTCGGTTATAATGTCTTTCGAACAAAAGGGTCCGGCGTCTGCTTCCAACTTCGAGGTCGATCCTCAAGAAATCACCTACCAACGACAACAGGGAACAATCAGTTTCCTCAATGGCGTTCGCGTGGGACTCACCTGTCTCGCCCTGGTCAGCGGCATCACCATCCTAGGCACATCTGCCAATGCCCTCATGGTGTACAACAACACCCACGTGGCGAGCGAGTTCAACCTGCCCCTGTGGCCGGATGAGTTCGACCTGCGCCCCACCGTGGCCCTGATCGTGGGGAGCTCAATCATAATACTGGCGAACCTCGTCTCCCTCATATTCAGTAAAGTCAAGATGGTGAGTCTCGCTGCTACGGTCTCCCCTCTTCCCCCCTTTCATAGATTAACATGCTTATTCTCTCTCCAGCTGAGTAATCAAACACTCGTGCACACGTCAATAACCTTCATGGCGCCCTTCGTTGGGTTCGTCGCCGCCTTAATTGCCATCTCATTCTTCTACGCTGTCAACGCCTCCTCTACCGTCGACACCCTGCAGAGCTGGAGCTGCCAATGGGGCTACATCAACATGAAGCTGGAGCCGTACTTCGGCACACTGTGCAAGCAGAGCCAGACCGCGCTGTACCTGTCCGCCATCCTCGTCCCCGTCGAACTCATTACCCTTGGCTTGGCTGGCGTCCAGATGGGTTTGGAGCGGAAGACGAGGGTGTTCGTCCCTGCTCGCAAGCAGAGCTCGAGCCCGGCTTTGTCGTGAAGTGCGGATACGTATTCATGATGGGCATGATGAGCGACATGGGTGTAGGACTTGGCTTGTACTATAAGCCATACTACATTGTCAGAACACGTCGCAAGGAACGTGAGATCTGACGGAAGGGCCTTGAAACATAGCATCATTTTACTATAAGGCTATTTTGGTGGAGAACCTAGCTTCTCGATGACGGGCGATGAGTGAATGGAGGTTATGTCTGTAACGACTCATCATCGGGATGAAGCTGTATAATAATGAAATGATACGTGTGAATCAAAGATGAGTTACGAGCCAAGGTAAATTGTAAAATCAATCACAGGCTCGTATAGGTTCGAATACCGACCTGAACCATCTAATTCATTCCATTCATGAGACGCGAAGTGTACAATCTCGAAATTCTTATATGAGCGCTTGTAGTAACCCTGTCATGTGCATTGATATCACCTAATAAACTTTGCAGTCAATAGCTGTTTCATAGGCATGGCCTACACGTTCTTTTCAGATAGAAATCCATGACATGGATCCCGACATATTAACTCTCATTGGGGCACTTGGATCACAATCGAGGAAACAGTACTTCATAGTTTCAATAGGGTTAGCTCAGAGTATCGCCTTGTAAATTGAGCATTGTCTCATCTCCTAATCCTCCGTGCTAGAATTGAAGCTGAACCACATCCCAAAAGCGCGTTCTTCGACCGTTTCTCCTCCCGACATCGTCACACAGATCCACCAACCCATCCATCTTCCCCCTCTCAAGGTCTCACACCCTCTCCCATTCATTTATTCACACGCCAAGCCTCATTTCGTCGCTATTCAAAACATGAGAGTTCCGAATTCGCGAGATGGCTTCTTTCACCCGGCACCTTACACCTAGCAGTATTGGTTGATAGCCTGGCTGGCGCAGTTGGAACCGCCGTGGGCCTCGCAGTCCGACTCGTAGGCGTTAACGACGGTGAAGACGCTGTAGAAGCACTGGTCCGGGACGGACGAGGTAGCGCAGTTGTGCAGGCACTGGGGGCAGTACTGCTTGTAGCCGTACGCCTGCGCCTCGCAGATGGCCTCCAGGTCAGCGGTCGAGGTGGCTGCGGCGCTGGTGGTTGTTGGGGTGGCCTGGGGGAGGTTAGCCATATTACTGTGGACGGCAATTCATATGAAATGTCTCGGGTCAAGTTACCTGGGGCATGGCGGCCACAAGGGGCAGGGCGAAGGCGAGGAAGGTAGTGAACTGCATATTGATTGATTGATTGATGAGATGAGACAATTTTAAATGTTTTTGATGATCATTGTTTTATTTACAAAATGACACCGGGCGACTCTCCCCTTTTATATCTGACCCCTTTACCTCACTTTCTTCACTCCGTCGTCGCCCGGCGTGTTTTCCACCGGCCAAATGAGAGAGATCAAGGATCCAATTAGCGTAGACCGCTGTTTTCCATACATCGGTTGTCTCCTAGACAGGGTCGGCGGGGGGGGGCTGCCTGCCAGGCAGGCTATCCCGCCAAGACTAAAGCAGTAGGTAGTTAGTGCTGTGGTTCTAGGTTCTGACTACAGACTAAGTAGCTTTTGCTCGCGGGATCTAAGCTTGACGTGAAGAGTCGCGGGCGAAATCAACGAAAAATTTCACGAAAGCTTTAATTTCCCGGCATGGATGGGACCCGAGTCCGGGGTGAAAAAGCTTGAGTAAGCGTACGAGGACAGGGGTTTCTTCAACAGGCACCCAGCTCCACTTCCTTCATGTTGCCTAGATGAAGTGTATTAATACGGATTCTGGAAAAGTTCAGGTGAATTACCTAATCTAGCTCCTTACTTAGTTACGTTAATCTTAGTGATTGGTGGTTATCGCCGAGAATGTGGGGAGCTCGGCCGCTAGCTATTGAAATGTACCGTACCGGGATCACTTAGGCGGCGTTTGAAATTGTATGCGCGGTCAGGATGTATTTCATCTCATCAGAGCAAGTCGGCTTTTTATCATTTCCCGGTTTCTATAAATACTCTCGGACTTAAAAAAAAAAAGAAAGAGAAAGGAGTGACAGTAAAGATGGGGGTGGCGGTTTGATAGAGCTTCTTGATAAGGCTAACTTCGCTACTGGTAAGTTAGCTGATTGGCCAGTTTCCTCCAGCTTGGCTACAGCAGGTGGTAGGCTTCATATCGAGGGGTTCGAGTGACAGTGCCACCATCTGATGTCGGGTTTCAAACATTGTACTACGACACCGACATCGACATCGATTGTGTCTAATCAGGGGAGATGCATAACATGTTCCAAGTACTACGTACAACTCCCTACTTCACTTATTCAACTGTGTTTTTTCTGTCAACATACCCGCCAAGTAAGAAGTATGTAGGTACCCATCTAGGATCCGTGGAGGCAAAGTAGCGTGGCCAAGCAAATCAATTGGCCAGTCCACGTTTACATAACCTTTGCCTCATCTGCAGCCTTCTCTAGGTCTGTCCTAATGACCATGGTCACTGTTACAGTATTGGAAATACATGCAGGCTGATGCGACCTCCTAACTAGACAGAGTTGGCAAGTATCTACACGACATCAGCATTCTTCGATACATCTTTACTCAGTGTTCGCTGGCAGTAGATGTGGAGAGGCGGCGAGCGCTTGTCAATGGTTCAATTGGAAGCTATGATAACAACTGCCGGTCTGTTAAGCGAGGCAGATAGACAATCAACTTTATACGACTGTGCTATCTATCTAATTACTGTCTTTATATAACTTCTCCATGTTCTCACACACACTATCTCTCGCTTCTTCGTTCTATTTCCGTTCGTTGTTTGCCCCCCACTCCCCAACAATTAACAGCCTCAATCTACCTGCGGCTGTCTGGATCGTCAGCCGTCATATCATGTTCCAAAACCGGTGGTACAGCTGCATGTGCTGATATACTCGGCATGCAGGTATCCATTACACCACCGACCTAGAGTGCAGGTGACAGATTTCCTAGGTAGGTAAGCGAAGGTTTGCCATCGCCGTGTAACATGTAACGCCATCTCCCCTCTGCATTCCCTCCAAACGGTGTTGTTTGGTGCGAATGGGCAAACGAGTCAACGGCATTCGCCTGTTCACTTGCCCACCTATCCATTCTTCCCGTGTTGCCGTTACCTATCGCCCTACCGAGAAAGGAAGAACGGAAGAAAACTTGTCTATCTGTCCGTCTGTCTTTCCATTTCCTCTGCACTCGTGCATTCGAAGCCCGCGTCTCTGTTTCACCAAGAAACTTTGTCTCATATATACCTTTCCACAAATAATTGCCAGGTACCCCATCGTTCCTTCCTTCTATATTCGTCAGCGGGCGAAGCGAAAGGCAGCTTGAATCATTACTTACCAAATACCCAGCATCCATCATTTCTTATCTTCATATATGCACGCGGCTCTAAGTCCTGATACAAGACACACGAGGATCTGCCACTGCCGGATAACCCACCCTCACATACACCTAACGCCCTCAATCATTCATTCGCTTACAATATACGGCCACCTTATTCACTACTCGCATCACAGCCACGATATATTCAGCACCTCGCGTCCCGCCTGGCAGCTTGCCAGTTTTTCCTTTTTTTTAAAAAAAAAAAGACTAGTATATCACATGTCCTCCAGCTGAAGCACAATTGAGTTGCAATCATGCTTGAAAACCCCCTTCGCAAGTCCACCAAAAATTCTGCTTTGGCCGCGGCTGGCATTCGGCGCCCAGATTCACCACGTAATAAGCCATCCCACGTTGGCCCTTCATTTGCCCAGAGAAAAGCTCTTCAGTCACGACCACCTGATGTGGTGCTCGTAGAAGGTAACGATGTCATGCGCAGCATTGACCGTCCCCTTCCCGGCGATGTCGTGGGGCGCCGCAAGTCACAACTCCATCCGGACGTGAGCCGAAAGAAGAGCGCCTATTTCGAGTCTCAATTCGCCGGACCTGACCGCGGGGATGATCCGGCCAAGACTCGCATCCTCAATGAGGCCATGGTCACCGCCGAGCTGAAGACCAACGTCATCATACATGACGAGTTTGCATTCATCACGGACCTGGCCTACAATTTATCCAACAGATATCAGCGACCAATGTCCTCAATCATCATTACCCTCAACCATGGCATCTGCATGTTGTTTGGGGGTACCTTTGAGCCGGCGTGCACCTTGGCCATACACGCGCTACCCGGCCTGCTCCAGCCGGCAACGAACAGGAGAAACGCTGCCCTGATTCAGCGGCATCTCCACGAAACACTCGGCGTCGTGTCCACGCGTAGCTGTATCCGATTCGAGGCTACCCCGGAGGAAAACGTTGCCACCGGCGGCAAGACGCTCGCAGCAGAGATCGAGTCTCTAGCTAGAGAAAATGTCGACCAGAAGTCCGGCGTGTTTAGCAAGCCGTCTAAATCTGGTCGGGCGATTATGAAGAGCGTCAAGGTAAGTCCCATGGGAAAGGGATATGTGGATCGGGTAGAATGCCATGGCGGACTCTAGGCTAAGTTGCATACAGTCTCTAGGCAGCTTCAAGTCACACTCGATGATCGACCTTTCGGGGAACGTACCAACTCCTCCACCAAGCAACTCGGGAGAGACAACACGCATAGCGACGATCCCGGAGGTGCCACCGACACCGCCAGATGACGAGAAAATGGGCCAGGGGGAGGAACAGAACACGCAGAAAGATGCCTCGCGTCGCAAGAGTTTTCGATTTGCATTGTTTGGAACTAAGATTTCTCCTGACAAGTGAGACGCCATTCTATACGTGGAATGGCGAATGTTCTCGACCGGATAAAAATCCTGTTAAGCTTAGCAGCCACGTTAGCAGGCATGGCTTAGACGCAACATGATGCATGCTCAGAATAAAATGCAGCAAACAGCGGGTTCTGCCGCTGCCCTAGGACACGGGAAGATTATACGAGATTTTGGGAGTCGGGATTGTGCTTTCGAGGACGCATCAAAACTACCTATTGATGGCTGAAGATGCAGTGCAGAGTTGGCAGCAGGGAAAACACCTACCATACGATTACTGTACACGGACCTAGAATGTAGCCAGGTCGGTGGCCAGGTCAGTAGCCAGCTAATTAGCATCTGTCTAACTAGATTATACGTTGCTTCAAAACATTAATACCCGCGTTAATCGACCTATCCCAGCCTGCTCACTGTTTGATGTGAGCGAATTTCATGTTGGTCTTGTTTTGAGGTCGAGCTAAGCGCACGGTCGACAGTGCCGATTGATGCTAGGTTAGCGACTATTACAGTATTATTACAGTAGCTGGGCTACATATTCACGTACAGAGAGACACTGTGTGGAGACCATACAGCTCCAGCTGCTATCGGTGACGACGGGCGGCTGGCGGGGTTCTACACCGGCTACAACCAGCTATGCTACTTACATACATGCTAACCAACCCCCTCCTTCACCCACTCACAACAATATCGAGTAGCAGCTCAATGCCCCCTCGTGATCATGTATCTCTGCTAATCGCACAACGATCGTCAGTCTTGAGTTCCAGTTTGAATCGTGCGGTTCTGGTGTGGCGTTCTTGTGACTGCCATCTTGTCCAATCTCCAGCCGCATTCACCCTCACAACCCTCTTATCATCGGCTTATTTGCCGGACAGCTAATCCATTGGCGGATGCATCTCAGTCGACGGACGAAACCGCCGTCATCACCCATTCGCTCCAGCCCGGCTCGTCTCTGAGACACGGCCCATTTACGCACATGGTCGCCAGAGATATGTCCGTGTGCGGACTACAAGGCCAAGAATACACCCTACTGCCCGTCGAATAGAGACAGGGTCATCGTCAATCGCTAGTGTCTCATCCTTGCCATTAGAGACACAGCATTGGGCAGCCCAAGTGGTAGACGAGTTGTCGGTCTCGCAATCCTTCCGTGTACCTAGTGGAAGCTAGTGGGAGCCGTTGTTACTCTGGCACTCCGTGGTACGAGCGAAGGTGAGTCAGCTCAGCTGCTAATATTGGTACTCAATCACACATGGCAGATACAGCCGAGCTGACTCAGAGGCTATAGCGAAAGACGAGATCAGGCATCGCGCTGTTCTCGCTCTCTGCCTGAAGCCGGCCGGGTATCCTGACCATTTGATGCCCTGGTACAGGGGACCGTCGGGCTATCGCGTTTGCTGAGCCCCCAATTCAGCTTCTGATCATCCCGGCAAGCCTGCGCGCCTGCCTGCCTGCCTGGTCCTCTCCGTCATTACGGTCAATCATTCGCACAAGATGGAGGTGAGATCAGATAATTTTGTTTCCTCTCATTCACTCCACCACCTTCCTTGTCACGGTACGCATCCTTCTCTTCTTTGAAATTTACCACATCTCATCCCACGCTGTGCCTTTCTCACCATCCTCGTCATCGTCGTCATTTCCGACATGCCTCGCCAACACATGTATACATATACGCCATATATACCTCACCGCCTGGTTTAGATGGCCCTTCATAATCCCTCTAAGCTCCTTCCTCTTCTTTCACTTCTATGGAAGCCAAGGCCCCATTCACCGCTGGCTGTCTCATGCCGCTCCTTTCCGCGAGCTTCTTGTCGCCCATCGTTCCGATAACCCTGGCCCAGCCCAACCAAGCAACCCTCGTGGTAGAGACCTCGGCCCAGTAAATTGCAAGTCGGCTCATCACCAGGACCTCCTGACATAATCATCTTCGATCGCCTACTGGTTGTGCGACGGTGAGATCAGCGACGAAGCCAGGTCTAGCCCCTCCCACGATTCAATCACGGCGAATGTTCGGGTTCAAACCAACGCTTGTGTCCATCCAGAAAGCCAACGATTGCCCATGTCATTCACTCGCGGGCTGTATCTGATTCAACGCTGGAATGCGCCATCCCCTCCTTGTGACACTCATCTTTCTAAGCAGTGGATTTGGCGACCCGCAGCGTTGTTTGTAGATCGGCTACCCTACCAATCCCATCCCCGACTGACGGGGCACAAATAAAAAGAAACCGAACGGTCGGGTTGAGTGGTGATATTCGAGGAGGGAATGGAAACCTGTGCTACTTGAGACCGCTATGTTTTGAAAGGCACTTGTCCCAACTTTAGAACCATCCTCGCGCCCCGGAGTTCTTGCACCTTCAGTCGTCCAGACAAGCGTCTCACAGCACCCATCGCGTTTTGAAAATACTTTCACCTACTTCCGCGAGCAATATGACCTCTCGGCTTCGTGGACGGCATGTCTCCTTCGGGCCCCACCACAACGAAGAATCGGCGCAAGCCGAAGAAAACGCACCCACTCCAGCACAGATGAATCTGACACGCTTGTTTGAACAGAGCCAGCAAAGGCAACAGAAGGCTATGGCTGCTGAGCCCAACGAACATTCTCCCGAAGCACCGGCGAAGGGCAAGCCGCGACTGCTGCTGATGGGTCAAAGACGGTATGATCACAGATTACTGAGCGCATGCGGGTTAGCCGGCTAATCCATCGCAGGAGTGGCAAGTCATCAATCTCGAGCGTGGTCTTCCATAAACTCCCACCTAGTGAAACGCTGTTTTTGGAATCCACGGCCCGAATTCAGAAAGATCAACTGCCGTAAGTTGACCCATCAGGCTGATGCACATAGACTTGACGTTGATCTGATTGTCTTGTTAGCTCGTTTATGGATTTTCAGGTTTGGGACTTTCCAGGCCAAATCGACATCTTTGACAACCCAACATTCGACATGGATGCCATGTTCGGAGAGATCGGGGCCCTGATATGGGTCATCGATGCTCAAGACGATTATATGGAGGCTGTGGCCCGTCTTAACGTGACCATATTGAACCTCCAGCAAACATACCCCAACATCAAGATTGAGGTATTTATACACAAAGTAGATGGTCTGTCGGATGACTACAAGCTGGACATCCAAAGGGACATCACCATACGGATCCAAGACGAGCTCTCGGACCATGGATTTGAGAATGCGCCCGTAACGTTTCACTTGACGAGCATCTACAATCACAGTATATTCGAAGCATTCAGCAAGGTCATACAAAAGCTCATCCCGCGCCTCGGAATACTGGAGGCCATGTTGACCAACCTATGTCGCACCTGTCGGTTCGAAAAGGCGTACCTCTTCGACGTGACGTCCAAGATCTACATCGCGACGGATAGCGCGCCAGCCGACATGACGAGTTATGAGATCTGCTCCGACTACATCGATGTCATAATCGACGTCACGGAGGTCTATGGTAGCTGGCCACGCTCGGAGAAGTACCGCGAGGCACTTGAGGCGGCACCTTGGAGCCAGAAGATTGAGGACCAGGTGGCATCGAACTGGGCGGAGAGCTGTATGGTGCTAAGTGACGGTAATAAACCGATCATTCTGCGCGAGGTAGATAAATACCTAGCGCTCGTGGCTATCATGAAGGAGGACAGCTACGACAAGATGCCCTTGGTGAACATGAATGTGGAGGTTATAGTGCAAGGACTGAAGGAGTTCTTCGATATTACGAAGCCTAAATGAATGGTTAAGCCTCCGTGAAGCTTGACCATCGCATTGGTAGACACTGTCGCAAGAAGCCTCAAAAATTGGGATCGGCTCGGTCCGTGGTAAGGCGATAGGGTAAAGAAAAGTGTCAAGTTCGGCAAGTGACATGGGGCATTGCAGCAGCGTTAGCGAGGTTCATGGTCATCAGGTTCTCATTCAGAAATCAAATGGTAGTTGGAATGGCTGGGTGGCCTCCTGTGACGCTTAACTAATTTGGCTCTCAAGAAAGGAAAAGACATCTGTGGGTAGGCAGCTTAGTAAGTGGGGGTTGACGCGCCATCGCGAGTTGTAGGTATATAAACACCAAACGAGGGGTAGTTAGTTGGTCGAGTGATAATCATGGCACGCACCTAGTATGCCTACCTAGGTAGGCAGGTAGGTATTGTGCAGGTACATGCAGCCCTTGAATTATGGTAGACCAAAAACGCCATCCAAAAGGTGGATGTTTCCTGTACTACTAAAGATGCATAAAACATCCAATCATAGCACACGATGGCGGGGCGTGACAGCATGAGAAATCTACAGATTTTCGAAAGCAGTGATCGGGGATTACGACATGTAGCAGGGCCAAAGGTTATGTGATGAACCCCTCCGCAACCAGGTACCACAGTGTTGTTATATACTGTGTCATGGTTTAGCACAGCGTTCAGTGCAATTGAAAGCGAGCTTCTTTATATCATACTACGCATGTAGGTCAGGTTACAACATGCGCTTCACAACCGGCGTATTCACGCATCTCATCGCGCACCTTCTGCTCGCCGTCATAGGAGATGCGCAGCAGCTGGGCCAGTTCGCCCTGGACAAAGTCCTGAGAGACGCGCGCGACGTCCTCGGCGACAGCAACAGCAATAACATCTCAAGTGCGAGTAGCACGACCAACTCGTACGGCCACGGCCATGGCTACGGATACAACAAGTACGCGCGCTGGATGGCGGGACTGCCGGACTCGACGCCACTGGCGCACCTCACTATCCCGGGGACTCACGACGCGGCGACGTGGAACTACACGCAGGGCGTGCAGGACAGTATCAACAGTGCAACGCGGGGTTGCGATGGCGCGGTAACGCCAAACCCGGCGCGCGTGTACAGATGTCAACGAAAAACTCTACTCGAATCCCTGGAGGCCGGGATCCGGTTCTTCGACCTGCGGTTCGCGCTCGACCCGCTCGGCGCGCGGCTCGTGTTCTGGCACGGCTCCGCGCTGCTCTCTGCGTCGGCGGGGGTCGAGGACGTGCTCTTTGGGTTTTACGCGTGGCTGGATGCGCATCCCGAGGAGATGGTGTTGTTGAGTTTTCAGTATGAGAGTGGGACGAGGGTTAATGCTACGAGCGATGAAGTCGTGCAGAGGATGTTGGTGAGTGCGCTTACGAGTGAGGTCGCGGGGCGGTATGTGGATCAGAGAAGGGGCAGTTTGGGGACATTGGGGGAGGGTAGGGGGAAGATTGGTGAGTTGGTTCTGTTTCTGTTTCTCTAATCTCTATCTCTTTTTTTCATATGTTTATTCATTATATATTACCAATCCTCGACCCTGCACTTGTTGAAGGGGATATATGGGAGAGACGTAGGGAATATCTACATCTCTGAGATATTCCCTCAGCGTCATATCACCGGGGACCACTAACGCAGACTGTCTGTCACAGTACTCTTCCGCCGCTTCGACCTAGACAAGCTGCCGCCCGAGGTCGAAGCCAGCATGCCGGGCCTCCACATGGCACCGGCCAAATGGACCGATAACTCGCGTGGTTTCGCCCTCGTCTTCAACGACACCGCCGATACCCCCGGCGGAAGCGACACCGGGACGGCGTACATAGAAGACTTCTACCACCCAGACAACGCGACGACAATCGCAGAGAATATCGACGCGAAATTCAGCGCCGTCGAGTCCCACCTCCGCCAAGCTGCGGACAAGAATCTGCACCCGGATAGTCTCTTCGTGACCTTCACCTCGGGCACGCACGTCGAGGTTAACCCGCCGGTGTACCCCGAGGTCATGGCGCTCGGGTCCGGCGGGGGGCTGGGGGATCTGGGACCTCCTGCTGTCAGCGGCGTTAATGAGAGGTTGAGGGGTTTGCTCGGGGAACTGAAGGGGGAGAGGCTCGGGGTTGTTGTTATGGATTTTTTTGAGGAGCCTGGGGAGTTGATTGATCTTTTACTTGATTTTTAGATTCTGGGGTTGTATTGGTTGGTTTTGTGTCTTGTTTCTTGCGCCTGGGTTTTTTTTTATTTTAACTAGCTATACGTACTCACTCATGATGGTTAGTAAAAGTCGTTAATGGGATACCGATACTGCATCGTCGTTTAGCATGCTTTCAACGTGGAGCATGGATGAAAATGATCTTGGCTTCTCGAGACCATAGGTTGATGTCATCTATGGTTGATCGTTTCGTTTCTTTTCTTTTGAGTAACTACATGTGTTTTCTTCCTTGTTAGATTATACCTCACCCAGCGTATCTCACTCGGGTCGCAGCCAGCCAGAGGCTGCCAGGTGGTGGCTTATTCACATGTGATATCAGAGTGTCCACCGGGACATGTTCATACACGTACTAATTAGTATATTCAGAAGGCGAAAACGGTAATTTAGACTTTCATGTGATTAGCTCCAACTACAAGTACGTGTACTGTTATTTTGTTTTTCATTTTCTTTCTCTCCTTCTTGCCCTTAGGTATTTACTACCCCTTCTTTGTGGCTATGCGGAAGACAATGTGATGAGAGTGCATTAGTTCGAAAATGAGGCGACGCTGTTGTCTCAGCCAACAGAGCGTGCCTGTTGTCCGAGAGTAGGTCGCCTTGCTAATCTCCCTAATGTGACAGCTGAGGGGTTCCAAAGGAGAGACATAGACTACGCTCATGATAGCAGCTGTGTTCCTCGCAGAAAGCTTGATTTTAGGTTTCAGAATTCCATGGTTCCATAAACTAACAGTTCATCTTCCTGGCTATATTATTTGTCAAGACATGGATATGCGGAAATATACTATAACCACGACAGAGAATGATTTCCGGTTATATCAGGGTAGACTTCATATTACACTAAGCCATAATCAACGTTCCTTACATGAATCGTACGCACTAGTTGGCATTTCGAACATCCCATCAACGCATGCCCTCAGCTGTAAAGCCACAATAAAACACGAATATAGAATGCATACGACTCCATTCTAGCTGCTCAGCCACTAGCAATCTCCGGTCTTCAGACGAGACTGACCGGTCGTTCCTAGTTTCACCCGGTTTTGACCTGTCTAAGAGACCGTCCAGTAGTGACGTCCCTTTCCCTACACGGACTCGTGCATCTAGTCAATATCCGCCACGATCTGCTTCGCGTAGGAGATGATGTGATAGTGGTGTTTCTTGATACTACGTATCACGGAAATGAGTTCAAATTCTGAGTTACCTGAGACCTGCCGAGGGCAGCTTGGGGTAGAACTTCATCCCACTGCCGTTTCGCAGTGGGACTAGATTAACTGTATCTCTGTCATGATCACTTCAGTAGTAAGTGTCATCACGGGATTGGACTTTTCAGGGTCCAATCTTGGTAGCTGATGAAAGCTGGTAAGCAGAGAGCCGTGGTTCTCAACCAGGACGAGTTATCTCGATCAACAAATGCCTAGAAACCGTTTGATAGACGCATCGACAATTTAGAAGCTACGGAGGGGTTTGTTGGGTAGGATCGACCATGTATGCGTATTACTGAATGAGGACAGAGTGATTGATCTCATTACAGGAAAATGCCATGGCGGATGTCGCTAATACTTGCAAATATACCAGTAAAATATGCAGGCTGTTGCGTCCGCAGAAAAACTGCCCTGTTTCGATGGGTTGGCGTTGTGACCCTTTCTTCCGAAAGAGGGTGACAACGAAAAATTAAACTAGGTGCGCGAGAGCCGATTGGACACGCTGGAGGTCGTCACGTAGGACTTCCTCAGGGGGTTGACACTGACAATGACGTTGTGGCGTAGGTAGGGGTGACTCCGATGGGCTGAATGCATGCCCGCGTACCCGACGAGTATGTGATGGAGTGCGTTAGGTCGCAAATGACCTGATAACTGACTGTTCCGTATGGATAAGACGCAAGAGAAACATGCATAGAGACAAGTAGGAAGGGGAAACAAGCTAAAGTTTGGTAATCTCATTACCTGGAAGATTACGCCAACACGACTTGAACGTCAACGAGACTTGCCCAGGTACCTATTCAGTCTTCTTATGCCCGCTACGCAAGTCCGCGGGCGCATCGCCAACCCTTCAGCTGTGGCGGTGGTGGTTGGGAGCTGAGAAACTGTTGATTGGAAAGCAATGCGGCGTCAGCAGCCGCGCGCAAAAGCGTAGTGTCGAAACACCCGCGCACGTAAAGTCTAGCGAGAGGAGAGTTCTCGAGGTACGCTAGGACACTGAGACAGACAGAAGGACGGACTAAGATAACGTTGAGAACCAACTTTTCAGAGACCAAGGACCTGGTTCTTGCTTAAAGTTCTGGTTCAACCTGATGCACCGATCCATGTGCCCGTATTCTTCTTTTCCCTAAGTGCATCCAACGTGGTAGATGCACGCATATTGCGGGGAAGTTCGTTACCAGGCTCTCTTTCCATTAGGCAGGGTCAAGAAGTTGGAAAGAATCGAAATATGCGTACTGTAGGCGAGGTGGGGAGTTGTAGTCGTCTATTAGTCAAGAGGCGACTTTCCACATCATCATATCGTGAACCACGAACAGGTACTGTACGGAAAAGTGCCGGAGTATTGCAATGGGTACCCCTCTCCTGCTAAATACTTGATACCCGTACAGTCCCCCGCCGAGTGCGACCACTGGTAAGATCCAGTACACTACCTAACCTAGATAGGCAGGTATGTTGTGTAGGCTTGTTATGCTTAATATCGAGTTGTTAGTACGGAGTAGTTTGTCAGTCGCTTTAAATTGGTTAATGAACTGGCCATGGGTCGACGAGATGAAAGGCCGAGAAGAGCGGCATGGGTGCGGCATGGGTGGAAAATAAACCATCGTGAACTGTGTAAGGAAGCCTCGAGTAGCCCTGCAACAGCCGAGGTGCACTCGTAAAGGTCGCATAGGTAGTGTAACTGCGGGCCATTACAGATAACTCTAGATGTCCTAATTGTTATCAGGAATATTTAGTTGAATGTGGTAGAAGCCCGACGCACAGTCGGCTTGTGATTTTCGTTGTACGGTACACTAAACGATGCACGTCAACAGCACTGCGTCAACGGGCAGAATTCAACCAACTTTGAATCATGACGATGCGAAATAAGTGGGATTGGATCTCGAAATGATCTACTGTACCTTGCTTACAGACACCTTGGTACTGTACTACTATAGACACCTACTCGTAACGGTAAATCCAAATCCAGCACTATTACTGCGTGTTTCGGGACGTTCCCCAGCCAAGCTAGCAGATCCTACCTGTTCAGGGGGAGGATTTTCAAAGGCCATCCAAGATTTTTTTTAATTTTTTTTTTTGGTCTTGCATCGCCCGCAAGGATGATCGGATCGGACCCGGCGGGATGGCGGGCGCATACTACAGTATGATGCACACTAGGCTAACGGTCGACCTAGACCGGTCGCCCCCATCTTAACCAGAAATACGACGAATGAATGAAATTTTGGACTTGGTGCATTTATTGGTGTCACTTCGGTCATGATCTGCTGATGACGCTGACAGTCTTCATGATAGATAAATACGCCTGAAAGAGAAGAGACTGCAGTGTAACTGGCAACTGGGAAAACTGGGAAGGAGAAAGCGGGTGGGTACAGGCACTCTACCTACGCCGCCTACAGAGGTAGGATGCCTGATAGAAAGGGGTCGGCATGCGGTTGGGTGGTGCTTACCCTTACTGCCCATGTGTCTAGAATTTATGTGGCTTATGGCATAACTGGGTTTTACATCATTAAATAGGAGGTTGATGCGGAGGTAACATACTGTACCGGTACGGTGAGATGTGGAAGAGAAACAAAGGTAAAGCATTTAATCCTGTACTGGACGCCTATGCTGAATAATATAAATAAGAATTTTGGGTTTGACATAAACTTGAAGCAACCAGACGAGCCAGATAATTAAACTATTTAACCAGGAGTTACAGTGGTGTATACCCTTCCACACCCTCACTAGGTAGCCTAGGCTTAGCCTAATATAATATTTTTTTCTCTGTTAATTCTGGTGCTTAGTATAAGGGTTGATTATTTATAATTATCTACGCTTTAATTCATTTATTAAATAATTATTGAATTTATATTTTTTAAGTAATTATAAATTAATTAATATTATATTTATTAATATATTTTATTATAATATAATAAACTTTTCATAATTTTTTATTTTTTATTTTTAAATTTTATTTTTTTTATTTATAATAATAAATAATATATTATAAAAAATTAAATTATAAACTATTATTTATGTTTTTAAATAAAACTTTAAAATTAATATTAATAAATTTATAAAAATATATAATATTTTCGATAATATTATATTTAAATTTATAAACACTAAAAAATAAATAAATATTTTATTTATTTTTATTTTAAATATATTATATTAAAAATATAATTAATGAATTATTAATTAAACGCGGTGTTTTTTTAATTAAAAATATTAAATAATATATTTTATAAATTAAGATTTAATTATTAAAATATATTTAAACTATTAACTTAATTATAATTAAAATTTTTATAAATATTTTAATATATATAATATATATTATAAATATATAAAAATAATTATTATATATAAAAATATTATAATAAATATTTATAATAAATATTAAAAAATAAAATAAATTTAAATAAATTTATAATTATTTATTTAATTAATTTTTTTAATTATATAATAATATTTTTTATTATATTAAAAAAAATATTTTATTTTTTAATATTATAATAATTTTTTATTATTTAATTAATAAATTATAATTTTAATTTAAAATAAATTAAATATTTTAATAAATATATTAAATTATATATAATTAAAATAAAATATTTTTTTCATTTTTAATAATTATAAAAACTATTATTTAAAAAGATTTTTGTAATATTTTATAAAATATTATAATTAAGTTTAAAATTATTGATTTTATTTTTTTTAATTTAAAAGTTATAATTTTATAATTAAATATTATTTTAATTATATTATAAACTAATAAAAAAGTGGCTAGTTTAATAAACTAGGTATAAAACAAAACATTAAATTAAATATAAAGAAAAAGAATCACGATTAATATAAATTATATAATAAATTATTAAATTGTTAATAAAAAAAATAAAATTTATTTTATTTTAATTTTAATTTTAATTTTATAAAATATTTAAAAATAATTATTATTTTTAAAAATATTTAATATAATAATAATAATATTAATAATTTTTTTTTATAAATTATTTATTATTAGTTTTATTATTATTAATAAATTTAAAAGGATTATAAATATTATATATATTTTAATAGTTTTTTAATTAATACAATTTAATATAATATAAATATTAATATAAAAAAACTAAATAATAATTAATTTATAAAATAATAAAATATAAATATATTTATAAATATTTATTTTAAAAAGAATATTATATTTAATAAATTAAATTAATTAAATAAATTATAAAACTTAAAATTTAAAAATAAATTTTAAAATTTTATAAATGTTTTAATAAATTATAAATATTAATATATTTAAATAATAAACCCTGGTTATAATTAATTAATTATTATTAATTAAAAATATTATTATAATACAAATAAATAATAATAATAATAATAATTACTTTATAAATATTTATATTTATAATATTTTAATTTAAACTTTAAATATATTAACTTTTAAAATAATAAATAAAAAAAAAACTAAAAAAGAAAATTATTATTATTATTATTACCTCTAAAATAAATTATTATAACTAGTTTATTAAAAATTAAAAACTTTAAATTTATATTTTTAAAACTATATAATAAATCTATAAATATAAAGATATTTTTATATAAATAAAACTAAATAAAAAACTTAAAAGAATAAAAAAATAAAATATATAAAACAAATAAATTAAAAAAGTTTAATAAATATATTAATATAATTATTATAATCGATTAATAATTATTTAATAAATATTTTTTTAAAAGAATTATAAAATAAAAGTTTAAATAAATAAATAAAATTAAAAAATAATTATTTTAAAATATATTTTAAATTAAATATTTTTAATTATTATTTTATTTTAAAAGAATAATAAAAAAAGTTGTTAAAAATATTTTTTTAATTTAAAGAAAATATAAATAATAGAAGTTTAAAAAAGAAATTTAATAAAAAATATAAAATTATTATTTTAAATTAAATAAATAATTTTATATTGAATGAAATAAAATACCCGATTTATAAAAAGTTAAAAATATTTTTTTAATTTAAAGAGAATATAAATAATAAAAGTTTAAAAGAAAGATTTAATTAAAAAATATAAAATTATTATTTTAAATTAAATAAATAATTTTATATTGAATAAAATAAAATACCCGATTTATAAAAAATTAAATATATATATATTATTTAAAAATTAAATATTTATTAAAATAAATTATAAAAATATATACATATTATAAAAATAATTAAAATTATATAATATATAATTTTAAAAAATAATTTAATTAAAAATAAAAAATTATTAATAATAATAAATTAATATTATTAATAAACTTAAATAATTATAAAAAAGTTTTTATAACTAAACTTAAAATATAATTTAAAAATAAGTTTTATTTTAAAAAATAAAATAAAAAAAATAAAAATAATAATAAAATGTTATTAATTAAAATTAAAATTAATATTATATATATATTTTAATTAATTATTTAATTAATTATTAAAAGTTATAAATATAATAAAATAAAATAATAATAATAATAATTTTTTAATATTTAAATATTTAAAATATTGTAAAATTATATAAATATTATTAATATTTATAAAATAAACTAAAAAGATATTTAATTTGTAAAATAAATGATATATAATAAATTATTAAAATAAATAATAATTATATATAAAATATTATAATAAAATATTATATAAATAATAATTATAAATATTATTAATTATTAAAAATATAATTATTTTACTAAATAATTTATAGAAAATAAAAAAACAAAAAAATAAAAAAAAATATTTTATAATATAATTAAAAATAATAATTAAAGAATATCTTTTATTTAAAAGAATTAAATAAAAAAAACTTATATTTTAAAAAACTTAAAAAACTATTATAGACTTTTTATATATTAAAAAATATATAAGACATATGCAGGGGTTTTTAATTTATAGGTAATAATAAAACTAACAGCAGGTGGTCTATAAAAGAGGTTTTACTAATATTTCTACCACTATATTAGGTGCTATTAAATACAGCAGTCGCTCTTAAGTAATTATAAATATTAAAATAAGATTTAAAATAAAATTAATAGCTAAGAAACTAGACTAAACAAGTGATTAAATATAAAAGAGTTATAAAATTTATATAAATATAAGAAATATATTTTATTAAACATAAATGGTTTAAGATTAATAAAATTATTATTAATAATATTAATTTAAAATAAGATTAATAGAATTATTATTAATTATATTAATTTAGTTAAGATTAACAAGATTAATATTAACTAAAATAATAAAATTATAACCAACTCCCCTTATATAATAAACAGGTATAAGAGCGCAACGCGCGCTAGGCCTCCTCCTGGGCCACCCCTTTTTATAACACTATTTTCTCTCTCTTTCTATTATTGTCTTAATAATAGGTAAGTTCCTCCTTTTTCTCTATTTTATATATACCCCTTATAATAATATCTAGTTATATAAAGAAATATATTATTAAGTTTGTTTTTTAATAAAAAACTATTAAATATTTTTATTTTTTAAATAATATTTTTTATTAACTTATTATTATAGCTTTTAAATGCTTTTATTATAAATATTATAGTTTATTTTATAAAATCTTTTCTATTAATTTTAATTAATATATATTTTATATTTATTTTAAATAAATAAATTATAATATATAAAAGCTTTTATTAAAATAATTATAAAAATAGTTTATTATTATTTTAAATTAAAAGAAAAGTTTAAAAAAAATAAAAAAGAAAGAATAAAAATAAAAACTTATTATAATATAATAAAATAATATAAATAAATTAAATAAATATTATAAACCTTTTATATATTAAAAAATATATAAGATATATGTTAGGGTTCTTGATTTATAGGTAATAATAAAACTAACAATAAGTGGTTTATAAAAAAGGTTTACTAGTACTCCCATTATTAATTTAATTATAATAAAATAATAGTTATTTATAAAATAAAAACTAAAATTAATAACTAAAAAACTAAATTAAATAAATAATTAAATATAAAAAAGTTATAAAATTATATAAATATAGAGAATATAAATAAAACAAGGTTTATTTTTTTTAAATGATTTAAGGTTTATTAGTTTATTATTATAATTTAATAATCTAGGGCTTACTAGTTTATTTTTATAATTATATAATTTATGCTAATTATAGCTCTTTTTTTATATTTGGCCTAGTATTTTTTTATGCCTGGTTTATTAAACTAGCTATTCTTTCTATTAATTTATAATATTATCCTTTTTTTTTAAAATTATTATTTTAATAATAAAAGGTGAATATATATATTTTGTTTTTTATTCTTTATTTTATATATATATATTTTCTTTGTTGTTTATAATATTTAATTATATTAAAAAATACTTATAATCTTTAAAAACCAAATAATAATTTATTTTAATATTTTTAATTAATAAAAAAATCTAAAATTATATTATATTTTTTATATAAATAAAGAAAATAAAAGAATAAAAAAATAAAATAATAAATAATATTTTTTATTATAAAGAATATATATATTATAATTAATTATATAATAATTTTAAAGGTTTTTATTATTATTATTATTAAATTTATTATAAAATCTGACCAGTTGGTTAAAAA